>VXAB01013016.1:0-15811 GCA_013399175.1 Odontophorus gujanensis
GGGACAATGTCCCGTTACAGGGTCCCATCAAGCATGAAGTTTCAGCTGTGTTGTTGTGCATGTTGAGCATCCAGGCCTGTTCAGTCCAAGAAGAAACTTGCGTTGTCCAGAAGGCTGAGATTCATAACAGCTGAGATGGAAAGGCTAATAGACATCCAAAAAATTGAGTCGAGATAAAAAAAACTGAGAAGATCTGATGCCAGGTAAATGTTTGTTATAAGATTTTTTAAATTGTAATAAACAATAACACATCTGTAACCACATATATCTGTAGAAGAGTTACCAGAATTATATATGCAGTACTTCAAAGCTCATATTTTAAAATGTAAGATCTTCTTTATGCAACTTGATACTTATCTTGGGAGGTCATGAGAGCTGATGGAAGATTCTTTCCCCTCCCTCATTCTTCCTCCCCCTCAGAAATTATTTGCTCATTATTGGTACAGACACCAACTATTTCAGGAAACTATTGCTTAATCTCAGGTTCATATCCTTATGAATATTTATGTTACATTTCCTATTTTATCCTAATATTATATTTCAGCAAGTCTGTGATAAGTTTTTATGATCAAAGGCGTGGTTCACTTTCCTGTTGCAGTTCTTCCTCCTCTTTCGAAAGCAGATACACTGTGTATAAGCACATGCACACTCCCTTACCAGAGCAGCCAACCAGTAATGGCCAGTGCTCAGAAATCAGTTTCAAAACAATCTGTAGGGACCTGAGTTACACAGTTTGCTACCACTCCAGAATCCATAGAAGAAATGATGTCTCTGTGAGTGTGAGCAGTTTTGCAGTTAACTTTAACAGGACTAGGCTTTTCCTTCCATGCAGATGGGAGAATCATGAGTCTTCCTTAAGTGCTTAAATTTTGTACAAGTAAAAAAGCCACTTGCAGAGAGCTGTGAGCAGTCCACAGTAGTGTCTAATTTTAGACACTTAAATTTGAAAAATGTTGGCCATCATGTCTGTGATTCTGTTGTGGGAACAAATCCATCAGCATTTGCAAAGCACTTGTGCTGGATGTTTGAATGGCACCAGTACAAAATTTTGTTATCTGTACACATAACTGCACAGTTTGTATGTTTATTTATGTTTTAGGTTTAATCTCCTTACCAGGTTATGTTAGAAATGTAGAAAACACACTTAAGGTAGTGGCATTCCTGCGTGACACCAGAAAATGGGCTTGATGATCCTTGTGGTTTCCTTCCAACTTGAGCAGTTCTGTAGATTTATGCATTAGATAGTAGTTGTTGCTCGTCTCCTATAAGCAGTACCAAGGCTGATCAACATGCAGTTCGATGTCTCAGATGCTGAAAAGAAAACTGAGGTCAAATTCTGAGTTCATCTAACTCTGCATTTTGTCCACCCCACCAGCCCATGGCCCAAGGAAGAAGATAAAGACACAGCATAACGTGCTGCTGGTGTGCTCCCCCAACCACTGGTGAAGCAAGGCTCAAGGCGCTGATACGGTACCAGAAGTGATGTTCAAATATTTTATTTTCACTTTGCCTGATAAAATCACTTTATTACTCCAAGAGTTCTTGCTCCTGCAGGTTGCTGATAAGAAAAGACATCACAGGAACTCTAAGCCCCATAGGCCTCTAAGGAGGGTAACTCCTGTGCATTTGAAGCCAGAGAACAGCAGGAAAATTGCCACACTGACAAATCATGGATCCTATGCACACTGTTAGCATATCCCAGTTATACTCACTCTCCCTTTCACTGTATGTAATGTAATCAGCCCTTTTTGCCAGGTCTCACCTTCTTATCACAGGGCAACAGCACATCCCTATACAGTCAAATTCACAACCCACTGGAGGAAGCACTGAGTCCAGGGAAGCCCACTTGCACACAACAAACCTGCTTCACACCTTCATGACTGGGTGCTATAAACTGCATGGTCACATCTCCTGGAGGAAAGTACACAAAAGGTTTTCTTTTATCAGACATGGGACTGTTTGCCCTCAGTCAGCAAGCAGCTCTAGAACAGGCTTCTCCATACTCAGCCACACTCCTCCCTTTCCAACTGTGGACAAAAGGAGGACTCCCTGCCTCTTCAGCATTCTTTACTACTGGTAACTTTTGAATAAACTTGATTCCTAGCACATCTCCAAATAGCCAAAAATACCAACATGAGATAACAGGGTTCTGTAGACTGACATCTGATGAATCAACTCCCTATAGGCCACAAGGTCAACAGTCCTGGAAGAAGAGCATTTGTTACAATTTGCCCTGTCACGAAGTAGAAATTGTCTGTACTAAACCCTGCTAAAGATGTGGAGAATAAATTAAGCCAATAGATATTGTATCACTTAGAATTTTCTTGCTTTCCATTGACATTTGTATTCGCTTGAACTGCTGCAAGAATTAAAACATCAGCTTCAGCACAGTAACATTAATGGTCCCAGGATCCACTAGGAACCTGAGAATTCTGGGCCCCACTTCTAGTCCCAGCTTCAGCACGTTACTCACTCTCTTTGCTTGTTTCCTCAACCCTAAAACAACACCTAGCAAGCTTCTGAAAATCTGAGGGGAATTAGGCTTAACTAATGAAGTATATAAGTGGAAGAAAATGAAAGGTATAGTACACTCTCCAAAATCCCTTCAGTCTGTTAGTTGACTCATTTGGGAAGCAGTCAGATTTCAGTCTCCACAATCAAGCCGGTGATACAAGATTCAGCCTAGCCAAGCACTCTGCCCATTGACTACTCAATAACAAGAGGAGAATTGAAGTTTTACAGAGAAATCAGCTGGCACTTCTTTAGAAAGTGCTTTGCCAAAAAATAACGTCATCAGACAAATCAGATAAAAACTTCACCTCTTGTTCTACTCACTTAAGTTTGAGCAACAAAGAGAAAATAAAACATTCTCAGGCCACCTCAAAGGAGACAGAGACCCGTAATAGTTTATCAGGTTTCAGTTGTACTTTTGATTCACTTCCAGTAAAGCAAAATTCACTGTGACAGTTCACTCTAATCACAAAATCCTTTTCTTGTTTTGTCCTAATGAAACTTGTAACTATTCCACAATTGGGGAATACATATAAAGCCTATGTTTTCCTTAACAAATTTACAGTATTTGACAACACAAACTCACTGTTAAAACTGGTGCTTCACTTTAACATTATACATTTTATGAGGATATTATTTTTAAAATGAAAGCTGTTGCAAGCCTCTTTTGTAACCCCCTTTCTCTGACTGGATCCCACTTGCTAGTTCATGTAAATTATTAAATAGAACCCGATCTCCCATCAGGTTGAACCATCATGTCCTGCACTGAAGAACAACACTGTGTCCCACTCTTTAATTGATTTAATTGATTTTTTAACATATTCCTCTAGATCCTTATTTATTAATATTTTCCCACAAGTTAAAGACTTAATTCTCACACTTTACATTGATAGAGATTATTACATCATTTAGTAGCAGAAGTTCAGAATATCATAATTCAGAATGATACATTCAGCAGGAACACGGCCTGTAAAACTCTCCAAGGTAAACATCTAACTTACTCAAAAGCAAAGGTTGGCCCCAGCCTTGCTACCTGGCACAGTAGGAAGCTGTGCTTTATCTAAAGCTAACCTCATGTCAGCACACTTCAGCTAAGTGCAAAAATTCACTTCTTTCCTGCTATCAGGAGCGACTTTTCCTTTTTCTGCTCAACTGAGCTTCACCACAGAAACCGGCAAAAACCTATCACATATCTATCAGAAAAGGCAAACCAGAAAAACAACAGTCTCCAACTTCAAGATCCTACCCCAAAACCAAAAGTCACTCGTGAGCAACATAAAAACCAAATTCTAAGGAAGTCAGGCTCTTGTCTGTTAACTAGCCAACTGCACTATACGGGATGATAAAAGTGTAAGGATCAAAATATATTGTGTCTGCTGCCACTCTCAGCACCAGCCCCAGCATGAACAACCTAACACATCTCAAGTACTTCAAACACAATACAAAGTGCCAAATTTTTGATCCTGCCACGTAATGCCACTGCTATTCTAACATTCTTGTACTACTTGTGTTCAGCTAAGCAGTAGGATACAGACTCCATGAAGCACAGCTAATAATCAAACAAGAAGTATCACAAGGTTTTTAAGGTTACAGGGCCTGCTCTCTAAGGACAAAATCCAGCGTTGCAAAACTCTTCTGGAAAACCACATGAAAACATTCTTAGAATAAAGGAACTTGAAACTTGCACACAAAAAAGGAAGAGGCTGCAACTTTTCTTACTAAAACGTCCACAGGACAGCTAGCCAGCACTTTGTGTTTCCTCTGATTGAAGTAGTCTGAAAATAAAAGCTCATTTCAATTTCAATAACCTTCTTTCAGTGGTCTGTCACCACCATTTTAAGTCACAGAGCATTCATTTTGCTCACTGATTGGGTGACCTATATGACTTATTACACTTACAATGCAGTTATCAACAAACTGTTTCTTCCACTGTGGGGTTTCTGGGTTTTGTCATCATGCAACACTGAAACACGAGGTTGCTGAGGACAAGGGACAGTAATTGCCATGAAGTTTAAAAAAAAAAAAAAGAAAAAACACCAAAAAATGAAAACACTTAGTGGTCAAAAACCTCAGGTTGATCGTACAAAAGCTCAGACTTTCCAAATCAGCTGTTGGTTCTGAAATCTCTTTGGAAAAAGGCCATACATTACTACAGTTACACCATAGGTGGAATTGAATCTATGGCAGCAGAATACCTCACAATTCACCTGTTTTCCATACTGAGCAACTGCAGCAATTTCACACTTTCATAAAAGCACCAGAAACTTTGGAATACTTGGGTCAATGTGTTAATGGCAACATTTTGACTCCAGAAGAGTCCACCAAACTACAGCGAAGTAATTCCATTACTCAAAAAGTGCTAAGACTGGTACATATAATAATAAATGCAATTCCTTTCCTGGGAAGACTGCTATTTTGGGTATAGCAAATACATATGTTAAGACTGAACCAGAAGAGTTTTAAAAAGCAGATGAGGTAACAGAACTGCATAAAATTGTTACAACCAATCAGATCAGGATCCAACTGCTAGAAAGTCTATGATAATGTCCTTGTGCATTTGTTTATTTATTTGTCTTTAAACTGCATACTTTAGTGGTACTTTTCAAGTTACTGGAATAGGAAGCACAAGGAAGTTTAAGGAGTATTTATGTTGCTATACCAAACTCTGGAATAGTTACTTTAATTAGATGAAGTTTTCATTGCACGAAGCTCAATAGGGAATCCATACTGCACAACAGTTAAATGGAAAAACATACCAGCCAAAAGGAGTATACCAAACAGGTGGTTAAATAAGCTAGTCTCACAAATACACCTTTGAATTATATACCTACTGCCAGAGAAATGTCATTAAAAATACTCACAACTCTGATTTACAATATAAGCAAAATACATCAGGTGTATTCAAGAACATATCTGTGACTCAAATGCCAATATTAACGAATTTCAAAACAGAAAAATCAACTTTAGGGAAAAAAAAAAGAAACAAACCAGATAATTAAATTTCATGTTCTGCAAATGAAAGATACAAGAAAAATATAATATATTTTAAAACATAATTAAAACTAATAAAAATAAATTTCAATATGAAAATTAGCTGACAAGAAGTCCAGGTAATTTGTTTCATGCTCTAGAGAAAAGTCTAGAAGCTACTAATAGATGAGTAGAAAATCCAATCATTTCTGATTATTTTTTTCCCCCAACTACAGAACTAATTTCAAAATGTTTATGACTAGCTGTAATAGTCTGATTTCAAAACCCCCATATTCTTTGTTGAAATCACTGTTTCTTTTAGTTACACAACACTTCCACCTTCAAGCTTTCAACATGTTCCAGGAGTCTGCTACTCAGACTAAAATCCTCAAAGAAATATTAGAGAAATTTCTCTGTATTTCTTTATTCATCACTCATGTTCTTTTCTTGTGTCAACAGGCAGGTGCTAACCAGAATGAGAACTGCATAAGCAGGATCAGGCTCTCCAAAACCATATAGCACTGGCCACCAGTTTTACTATTAGGTATTGAAAACTTTAAACTTCCTAAGTGATCTTGGCCTTTGAATAACTTCAGTCTCATGGTCAACACAACAAACTAGTGAATTGAAGTTCCAACACAAGACAGATGTCTGAGTTTAAACTCTACAATGGGTAAACGATCTGCACTTTAAGTCAGTCAGTCATCACTGAAGGGAGGAAACAGTTCAAGAATATAAAAAAGTTGTGTCCACATTCTACTACAGAACAGCAAAAGAAACCACAGAACAAGATGAAAAAATAGATATAGCTTTACTAAATTCTCTTTTGAATACAAAACTTTGTATTTAATAAGGCATCAATGTCCATGTTTGTTTTCTATAAATATGTGCAAAGTAATCTTTTTTAATTTTTAAAAATAAGTTAGTAAATTAGTGTTCTGTTCTCCTCCTGTTGTCCTTCCTTATCTTTTTGCTCTTTCCCGCAGGTTTGGATGATTCTTCCTGAAATGAAGAATAAGCACATCAGAATTTAAAATAACATTCTTATATTCTGCTAGCAGTCTCTCAAAGCCACTCACACGAATTATTTTAAGTATGAAGCATCACTGGAACTTACTACAGTTTTGAACATTTTTAAACCCTTACTTTCATTATTTTGCTCGCTTACCTTACTATTTAGAAACTCCGTTCTCAGCAGTGTTAAAATTAGACATAATTGTGACAGCAAAAACATACAGTATAAAAATAATCTAAGCTACTTCTATTCAAGGAGGAGCTTACCAGTACAGGAATACTTCTACGCTATATCGCAGAACTGCTTCTAGTGTGGATGTTGCCCTATCAAGAAATTTACCATACACCGATACAGAAAAACTACTTCGCTAGACAAAAGAAATCTACAATGAGGAAAAACATTCTAGTCTTAGTAGAATAAGAGATGAGGTTTAACAAGAGCAAGTGTAGAGTCTTGCACCTAGGGAGGAATAACTGCATGCACTGGTACAGGTTGGGGGACAACCTGCTGGAGAGGAGCTCTGAAAACAGGGACCTGGGTGTCCTGGTGGATGACAGGCTGGCCATGAGCCAGCAGTGTGCCCTCAGGGCCAAGAAGGCCAATGGGATCCTGGGGAGCATTAAAAAGAGCATGGCCAGCAGGTTGAGGGAGATGATCCTCCCCCTCTACTCTGCCCTGATGAGGTCTCATCTGGAGTACTGTGTCCAGTTCTGGGCTGCTCAGTACAAAAAAGACAGGGATCTCCTGGAAAGAGTTCAGTGGAGGGCTACAAAGATAATAAAGGGTGTGGAACACCTCCCTTATGAGGAAAGGCTGAGAGACCTGGGGCTGTTCAGTTTTGAGAAAAGAAGACTCAGAGGGGATCTGATCCAAGTCTATAAATATCTAAGGAGTGGGAGGCAAAGGGATGAAGCCAGACACTTCTCAGCAGTGTGTGGCAATAGGACGTGGGGAAATGGCCACAAACTGTGGCATAGGAAGTTCCACACAAATGTGCGTGGAAACTTTTTCACAGTGCAGGTGATGGAGCACTGGCACAGGCTGCACAGAGAGTGGAGTCTCCTTCTCTGGAGACGTTCAAGACCCACCTGGATGCCTACCTGTGCAACCTGGACTAGGGAGCTGCTTTGGCAGGGGGTTGGACTTGATGATCTATAGAGGTCCCTTTCAACCCCTACAATTCTGATTCTGTGAAGAGTTACCTTAAGTTCCACCGGTTACTTTTCTGAAGAACATTGGTAACAAAACATGTTTGTTAACACACAGTAAAAAATACAATCCAACTGAGATTGTTAGGAAAATAGCACTGTTATCTACACTTGCTTTTGGTACTAAACCTTCTGTGGAGTATACATCTTGTTACGATTTCTTTTTGTTTTATTAAAAAAATACATTCAAATAAAAGAAATTTGATCAACAGCTAAGAAAGTTATTGCATAAGTATATACAAGCACCTCTGAATTGCTAAAAGTAACGGAGAAGTGCAGGGAGAGGAACAGGGAAGAATATTCTGTCCAGCCACAGCAATCTCAGATACTTTTGTATAAAAAGAAATCCTGACAGTTGCATACATTTTCAAGTATCTGTCAGTAATTATTTCTTACTGCCATAAAGTTTCTACCATTAGTAACTATATATTTTAATATAACATACACTTATCTAATACACTGATCTGAGGTTGAAGAAAAGAATGTTGAAAAATAGGAGTTATATACAATTAAGTGATCTACTTATTCCATGTAAAATGACATTTAAAGACATCTGGAATTCTCATCTTGAGTGATTTAAGCCCTCTTGGAACATTCCCCCTCCACATTTTCTGTAATGCTAATGTGAGTTGAATTCTGTCAGTCTACCTTTATTTTTATTTAATGATGCCTATTATCTACTATTTTAATAGTGTTTTCTGTTGTTATGATGCTATACTATATTTTGTAATTTTGAAAATGTCTTTGAGTCTACTGAGGCATTCATATTTTACAATGCCTACTAGCTAGTGATTCCTAAGCTCTGCCTGCCTACACAGTAACAGCACAGCACATGTAAACATGAGAGGCAGCAGCAGCCAGTTTTCTTAACAGAAACCAGCCTATCACCTTCCTACCCTTCCTCAAGCTTCACCATGGTGTTCTGGAGCACAGTTCTCAACTGCTGCCACACTCTTTTGCTGCACACCTCGTGATTACAGATCACAAATGTGGGAAGTTTTCACAAAGGCGTACAATCAGTGCAAACGCTCCTTACCAGTGCACGACCAAAGCAACCACAGGATGGCAGATGTAACTTTACATTTCTTCTGGCTTCATCAAGAGTGACAGTTTACACACTTTCACATACAAACACCTCCATTTTAAGTGGCAGAAACTTACCACTGAATGTACATAGTTGTGTTCCACAAGTATGTTTCTTGCACAATTGTTGATATGTTTAAAACGATCCGGTCCTAGCAGAATGCCTCCGTACCAACGGGATACCACAACTAACACATTCTGGACATTCAAAATCTGTTTTAAAAAAAAAAAATACAGTGAATTATATTTTAATTAAACTAGTTTTATTTTTGTCAACTTCCTTAATTATAAAGTCTATTCATTAAGAAATTACCATCAGGTCTGTATCACATATAACACAGAAGTCATCAGAGGGTAACAAGTAATAACAATTCAGTTGTGATCATTTTCACTGTCCAAATTTCTATTCAAAGCAAAAAAGTAAATTCTGTCAAGATGTCCCTTCAGAAATGGCATAAAGTTACCTCATGCACTACAGTTGCTCACCAATGTAAAAAAGAAAAAAACAACACCTCAGGTATTACTTAAAAGGACAATTACTGAGTTATTTTAATTTTTAACATGACACTATTACTTCCAGAGAACCTCACTAAGCTGATTGGTTTTCCACACTTCTGGAAATGTTGGTGGATAAAACATATGGTTCATCCAGATATCTAACATGCCAACTCAATGATCCTTGTGGGTCACTACCAAGTTGGTATTTTCTGATTTTATGGAATTCTCTCCTACTGTTGCCATACACAACACTTAGCAACAACACTCAGGCAATGCAAGAAAACCTGTGCTTTCTGGGTTTGAATCAGCATCCCTTACAGTCACTTTCTGAAATCCAAAAGACACATGTAACGTTCACGCTACATAATTTTACTAGCAATTAGGATTGAAAAGAAATAAATAACTTTCATAAAGCATTTTTAAGACCATCAGTAACAAAGTAAAGGACAGAGATAAGCAGAAGTGATAATTTCTTTTATTACAATTAAAGGCATAAAGCATGGAAGACCTTTGGCATCTTTTATTTGTCACAACATCTAAATCCAGCAGCAGCAAAAACTAAACAGTGCATGACAGATGACTAAATGTCAAAAAACACGACACTGAAATATAAGAAATATGCTATGGTACTGAACCATTTAGTGATAATCACCATTAGTTAGTCTTACAGGGATAGTGGCTATGATCCTGATTTTGTTCCCTCCATCTAAATCTCTGTGAAAGGTCTTCGCTTACAAACACCTCACTCACAAGAGTTGTGCACTATTTCACTAATACATACACACAGACAGAGCAATCAGAGTTTCTTTTGCTTAATGCAGAGCAAAATGCTGTGGACTGCAAGACACAAGGTGCTCTGGTGAAGTGAAGGGTGAGGACAAGCCATCTATCTATAAAGCAGAACCATTCATCTTCATTAAGGAGAAAAAATATGCATAGATTAGCCTAATTTCAACCATCCTATTAGAATATTTTACCTCTGTGAACACAGGAACATTGTTGGTATTTTAAATTCTTTTAAAAAGTAAAAAGAAGGAAGGGCAGTTTTTGGGACAGGCATTTTCTATTCTCCATTTACTCATCAGCCACAGAGTCAATTTATAACAACTTTTCACAGTAAACAGGATGTCAAAGATAGTTGGGAAATATTTTAACCTAAAGTTTAAAAGAATAAATCTACAACACTTTTTCTTTTAACCGGAAAGAGCGATCTTGACAAAAGAATTAGGTTTATCTCAAACAAGATAAGATCTCAACTGCAAAAGATCTATAACTCCAGCAACAATAACTGTATTATACTACCTTATTTTTATTCTGTTGTAAGCAATTAAGATATGGGCATTATTAAGAGAATTACATTAACACCTATAAATCAGTCCTTAAACTACTTCAATCTTTTCCCATGAATTGAAACTGCACTTTTTTGATCCCTGCAGAAGTATAATTCTAAAGCACAAATATTCCCAGTAATTAGTACTACTAATGGACAGATACGATCCATATGATTTAGATGCATTCAAAAACAGGCAAGACAGAATTTCATGCCATTTTCAACTGCATTTGTATGGACTGTTAAGCACTTAAACACTGTAAATCTGCTAAGTTTCAAAAATATACATTATAATACTGAGAAAGAGTGGATGAGCTCATGATAAAATGAGGAACAGTAACTGCAAAGTTGTTTCCTTATGCTACAATTGCTACAATTGTATATTCAAGTCTACCATGTAAGCTTTATTTATGTAACATATGCAAGAATTTCTTTCCAAGCCAGAATTATTTAAAAAGTTTCAAAATGTTCTAAACAAAAAACACTGAAGTATCTCCATCAGTTTGTTTGGTTTTTTTTTCCAGGCAAAAAAGAAATCTTTGAAATAATAAAAAAAAAGCTTTAAAGCAGTTTCCAAGAATAAGGGTATAGCACACTAAGCAACAGAATATACAAGTAAGCAGAAGACAGATAAAGAAAACCTATGCTCCAAAGTTGATATGAATCTAAAATCAAAATGAAAAACAGTAGTGTGTTGATATAGTTAAGTGACTTGAGGTATAAAATGTATCAAGCTGTTCCCTTTAGTTAGGGTATTTTACTTATGGGTTTTAAAAGAGATTTTGATTCACTGACATAATACAATCCATCTTCAATATACATTTAGCAGTAACTTCACCAAGGCTTTATTTCCACACCTGAAAACTAAAATGCACGTGAATACAAGGGCTAAAGACCCAGAACTGGAAACAGCACTAAGAAACGGATAAAGCCATCAGAACAACTTGACTGCTTCACTCTCACTGACCTCTGCATTCAAAGCCCTACTCTGCAAATTCAAATGGAGCAAACAGTCTTCTGATTACAAACATTCAAGGAAATGGAAGTAAAGGCTGTGCATAGGTGAACTGTTCCATCCTGTTAATCAGCCTCTTCCAGTCTTCATTTTCTGCATACCTTACACTGCATCATAAGCAGGGGATTCAAAACTTATTTCTCTTCTAAACCATTCCAACTATTCATGTCATCTATGAAACCTTATTTATTTTTATTATCTGAGACTTGGAAAACTAAACTCATTATGTGCATCCAATAGTCTGTGCCTTTAACTTCAGAGAAAGCAATCACCTATTGGGCTAAAAGAAGAGTAAGAATTAAAATGATCTGCTATAAGCTTATTCACACTGCTGTGATAGTTAAAATCTTTTCAAGACTACGAAAAGACAAAGATTAACTCCTATAACCTGCATAAGATGAAGAAGACGTCCACCTGCTGCTGTCTCCCCATCGTCTTCACAGTCCTGTAAGAATGTATGCTTATCTTCACAGTATATTCTTAAAAAAAATATAGAAAGAAAGATAAGCATAAAACTGATTAAAATGGATTCCAGAAGTATAAATCAACTAACATTGTAACTGACTAATGAAGACTCAGAGATCTTTCACGAACATGTGCATCAATTTTGCTTTTCCACTAAGGACACTCACATCAAAACAGGATGAGGCTTAGGGTAAACCACAAATGCTATCTGTACAGAGGAGCAAGTGTTATGAAGACTTTACATTATTTTAACTCTTCAAATTAACTCCATATTCATTACCAGTGTAAAGTCCTCAAAAAGAAGAAGCCTTAGGTTTTTATTCTAATAATTACACTTAACTTAAACCAACAACATCAGA
The DNA here is from genome assembly GCA_013399175.1 of Odontophorus gujanensis. Classification (NCBI taxonomy): domain Eukaryota; kingdom Metazoa; phylum Chordata; class Aves; order Galliformes; family Odontophoridae; genus Odontophorus; species Odontophorus gujanensis. Next base: position 12,455 of record VXAB01013016.1, read on the forward strand.
TACAGGTTCAAGAGATGGAATGCATACATAAGTTAAAAGAAGCCTGACAACAGTACTATTAGTTAGTTATTAGTTAATTAGTTACTTCTATATTTCACAAGCAGTGCAAAACTATTACTGAAACTGCTTCAAAATCACCATGCTGTTCATTGACCCTTTCTGTAAAGCAGAGCTGTGACAGGTGGTATGCCTAACGGCACTCTAGGAGACTTCAGTGCATGCTGTTTCATACAAAGGTCAGGTATAAACTTCCAGAAGAAATGTTAACAAGTCTTCTGTTTTGTCATCTAATTGACATCATAACATCCGCACTTAGTTTAATATAAATGTGACACAACTACGAAGAGGCCACTTGTACTGGCTGGAATATATGAAGTGATAACTACACCTCTATTGATAATCTGAAGTGTACTTAGATAGTATGAGTTAAAGGAGTCAGACCATCATCAGCACTCTTTAGAGAAGTGTTTCACTTAAGCAGACGTACTGGCGAAGTAAGCATTCACTTGCTCTCATTTAATATTTCATTAGGATCATCCCAAGATGAACATGAATGGATCACTTTCAATACATGCTTTTTCAGCAGACTGCTTCCACCAGTATTGAAAGGGGTTCTTTACACTGTTCTTCACGTTCCTCAGAAAACCTGCATCACTATATGGACTGAGACTACTCTATTTTACATAAGCTATGATCCTACACCTGGGATGTGGCAATCTCAAGCACAGATACAGGTTGGGCACAGAATGGTCTGAGAACAGACCTGAGGAGAAGGATTAGGGAGTGTCAGTTGATGAAAGACTCAATGTCATCCGGCGATGTGCAACTGCAGCCCAGGAGGCAAACTGTATCCCAGGCTGCATCAAGAGAAGTGTAACCAGCAGGTCAAGGGAGGTGACCCTGCCCCTCTATTCTGCTCTCATGAGACCCCACCCGGGAGTATTGCATTCAGTTTTGGGGCCCCCAACACAAAAAGTATGTGGAGTTATTGGAGCAGGTCCAGAGGAGGGCCTCAGAGATGATAAGAAAGCTAGAGCACCTCCCCTACAAGAACAGGTTGACAAAGGTGGGGCTCTTCAGCCTGGAAAAGAGAAGGCTCTGAGGAGACCTTACAGAGGCCTTCCTGTACCTGAAGGGGGTCTACATGAATGCTGGGGAGGGTCTTTTCTGAAGGGCATGTGGTGTCAAACAGAGGGGAAATTGCTTTAAACTGGNCAGCCCCCCCCCCCCCCCCCCCTCCGGAAACACTCATGGTCAGGCTGGATGGGGCCATGAGCAACCTGGTCTAGAGGGTGGGGTTTGAAGATATGCTCACAAAAGTTGTCAGACAGACCATTGCCAAATCCATTATTACCCGTTTCTCATTTTCCCTGAAGTTTCATGTATTTCAGCCAATTTCATATGCCAGTTCGCCTTTGGTTTTGTGCTTCAGCTCTTATTTCAACTAAAAATTTTCGGTCATTTCTAAATGGCTCAAGTGGTCAGGTAGAAAAATGTTGCTTCGCGTAAGTAGAACTACATTTAGGATGAAGCAGTAATTCCTTAATCACACTTCCTATATAAACTATACCAACGCATATTTCAGTCCACTCTTCAGGTGTTTGTTTTTTAAATCATCAGCGCTGTGCTGCTTTACTATCTTTCTATTTTTTCTTACTACGTGTTCCGCTTTCTTTTTCTCAAGTTGAAAATAAACCACAAAATCTTTAACACACAAATAGGAAACTTACTCTCGTGACTCGTTAGCAAGTAATTTCTTCGGTGGGTTTTACCTTTCTCATGCCCAGCACTCACTTGGCAAGGAACAGCAGAAAAATCACCATCTCTCACCTGTACGCATATATGTTGTGGGTGGCACTTGCAATTTTCTTATTCTCATATAATTTTTCAAGAACTCTCTTTACCTTAAGAAAACATGTAAACAAAACAGAAATAAGGTTATTTTTATAATGGGGGATTTCACATACACCATCTCAATATCATTGTTAAACAAGCATCTTTTCACTACTACAGTGAAACATTTTTACATTTTAACATAAAATTAATTAAATATTCAGTGTGTTAACCCACGGAGTGCCACTATGCCAGTACACTCTTGCCAGTTCCAGATCATTTTCCAGGGATACTAAAAACAGTTGTTCCTTGAATTGGCTCACTGTGTACATTCACATTATTGCTGAAAATCCAGAAGCGCCAAACTGATTTAATACAGAAGATATGGCAAGATCTAAAAAACATTTTAAATCTGTATTAAGTATTAATTACACCCTTATGCATTTTTCAAGTATAACATTAAGCTGGAATAATGACAAGAGAAACTTGGTTTCTCTTGCATGTTGCTTTTATTGATATCACAATAACATGCAATGTTTAAAAAGTTCTACTGCATTTCACTTTGAAATCTAATTTTTACTCAAACCTACTTGTTTCCCAGAGTTTCTATCTTCTGGAAAGAATAAAAAAATAACAATACCAAAAAAACCATTCTACTATAGGTCTGAAAGTGACAGTACTTCCCAGAAAACTGATGTTATTACCACATCTATCCTTCTGTTCTTTAACACAAAATTCAAAATATTTATCAACATGTTCTAGAAAAATCAACCCTTCTCAACTTGTTTTAGAAAAATGGAAAGTTTTGACTAAAACAGCGGCTTGATGGGTAATATGTAATTTATCTTATTCTGAGAAAAACATGACTGAAGTTGAGAAAGCTTGGGAAAACAGGCATGGCAAGTAAGTTGCTTTTCATTCCAAAGAAAAATAAATCTGAGAAGTAATAAGTATTCATACTTATTATCTGCCCTAGCTACACTGTGCTATTTTCAACTACCCTGGCAGAATTTTAACATCAAATAACCTCACTGAATCTCCTACTATTAACTGAGAACATTGTTTCAGACAACTGTTTTCTCCTGTTTTCCCTTTTAAGTGGAATACTAAAGAAGGACAACTCATATTATTTAATATGCTTTCATAAATGCATCTATAAAAATAGTGTAGAAAGCATATGAAATGATTGCCACCTTTGACATCAGTTATATTTTTAGGATCCTGGTAGCTGACAGATCTCTTAAAGATTCATTACATGTCTGTATCAGCAATGAACCTCCAACACAGTCATCTCACATGTAAGCAATAACTACCCTTTTTCCTATCTTAGTACTCAAGCCTTTTTTCCCTGTTCCTTCCTTAGGGAATTAAGGGATTCTCTACAGGTCAGCAAGGGACCTGCTCATAAAGAGTACAAAAGATCTCTAAGCCACAAATCACTTCTTAGTTACTTAGTCCCTATGCCAAGTCCAAGCACCACGTACATTTTAAACATCAAACTATGCCAGACAAAAAAAAAAAAAA
>VXAB01013016.1:15860-28861 GCA_013399175.1 Odontophorus gujanensis
AAAAAAAAAAAAAAAAAAAAAGCAACAGTACCAAAACTAGCAGCACTATCAGTTTTGTTTCCCCATACAATAGCATATTCAATTATCTACAGTGTTATTTTTGCCTTCATTACTTACAGCTGTATTAGAAGCTCCAGCACTAAAACATTCCATAAAGGAATCTACACAGCAGTCAGTCCTGTCTTAAAATATTGAATACCATCTCTGCAACACACAAACAACGCAGATGAAGCATTATTGCTACATACCAGCCTCTTTAGCTGATAAAGAAGCTGGCTTTCAGTGTAGGTGCAACGTTTACCCCATTCCTCACCTCTTTCGACTTTCCTTCAGAAAAATGAACCCAAACCACAGCAAAGCTACTCAGCAGTCTGCAGACAATAATTTCACACTGTACAGCAAGACTCTGAAGCAAGCTGGATTTGACACTTGGAAAACTGCACTACCTTTATACTATGCAAATTCCAAATACAGGTGTACTTTCAACAGCAGTCTTAAAAGAAGAAATGAAAAAGGGCATTAAATCAATGATTCCAATTCCTTTCCAAAGCAAGATAGCTCATAGAAACTCACATTTCAGAAAGACTGAAAACAGCTAAGAAAGCCTCTAAAGTACAGTGATAATTCAGTGAAAATGGTAATACACTAAGTATTTTTAAAATTTGAGTTACTCTACATTAAACATAAAGTATAAGATTACTTTCACTTTGGAAGCAGTAACAGAACACCTCAAAAAAAGCTGAAGGTGCGTTCAAAAATTATGATGTATTCAGACAGAAAAATAAGACAGATGACAAGACAGATATGAAAAGCACAGCATATTTTTGGACACAAAAATAGAAGTTAAAACAATACTTTTTCACACTCAGGAAGATGAAACCTACTAGAAATCTGTACTACCAGCAGATAGATATAATGCAGAAGAATCATTCAAAGAATATACAGCTGTAGCACAAAAACCTAAATGAATGTACAGTAGGTATGAAAAAAAGGTCAGGCAAGGAAGCAGAGCAGAGCTCTGACAGAATAGTATCAATGAAGTTACAATGATTAAAAACAAATCAGCAAAAACAGACTATGTATTTAAACATTTAAAGGGAACTGAAGTATGAAGGTGTTGAACTTTGACTAAGGTATGTAACCTATGTTGAACGTTAATTAAGGTATCTAATGTACCAGTTAAACCTGCTCCTGCAGAAGAGGGCAATTGATATGATACCAACATCTCAAATGTACTCCAGCAAACATTCAGGTCAACATAAAGACCAACAAGTCTTATACCCATGCTAAGCAAATTAATAGAAGGAAAAAAACCCAAAACAATCACAACATCATTACAGCTTAAAACACCTTTGTATAGGGAATTATGCTTCTAAAAATCTGTCAGTCTGTCAAGATTATTTCAGAGTTGCAGAGCTCATGCTTCCAGTTAGTTAATCTAGCCCACCTGGAATTTCAAAAAGCATTTGAAAAGTTCTGTTACCAAAAATTCCTGAAATAAAAGCAAGAATTGGATATAAGGAAAGAGGAAAATATCCACAAGGTTTAACTCCTAGTCAATGACAAGAAAAGATGAGTACATCAGCAGTTTCCACACGGAATAAGGATCAAAGGAGACGGAAGTTAACAAATGCAAAGGGATGTACAAGGTGACTGCACTGTGTCCAAAAGACACATTTCAGTGTTCTCACACACTTAAGAATAAGGGATAGCAACATTCACCCACCTCAAAAATAAAACTAGACAACTACCAGGAAACATTGCAGAGCTGATACTTAGGAGTTATCCAGCCAATAATGAAAGGCAAAGACTGATGACTACTCAGATGATACCGACACACAAAGATGCAAAGAAAGATATATTCATCTAATTGCAAGTACTTCAGTAATATTTTGTCAAGCCCAAAGTACAGACAAAAAGAGTAGGCGTGATCTCTACTAACTTGTCTGGGTGTCACCACAGGAGCCAGATGTGCCTGGAAAGTACTTCTTCGATCTGTGAGTGGGCTTCCATGATGTATCATTGGCAGTTCCTCATCTACTGATCACAAATAAGGAAGTGTTCATTTTCTTTAAGGGTACTGAAACAACCTATATGGTCACATACCTAAAGAAGATCTTAACTTTATTAAAAAAGAGACTGGTTAAAGCTACGTACAGACTTGACATGCAGAACCACCAAAAACATACACAGTTATCTGCAATCATTATTAATCTTAATTATGATTTTTTATATTATTAATTTTATTCAAAAGCTGAGTAGAAAAACGGAAACCTAAGGCCACTCTTTCCTAAATGATTTCATTGCAATTAACAAGAAAACATTTTTACCTTCTTGGCTTTCAGATGTGATAAAATTCAAGATTTCAACTGGATCTTCCTGAACAGGCTGATAGTCCAGGAGAAAATCATCTCCATTGTCTTCATCAACTTCTTCAGTGGTTTTCTTAATATCTGGTTCTATAAACATATAAGTAGTAAGTTGACCTATTACATACTATTCTGAGAGATAAGCAATACAAACTCTCTAATTCTTTTTCTATTAAATGTCCAGCTGTTCATCTTAAATCAGTTTGTTAGTAAGAAAAAACTATGAAATGTAGAATAATAATGTTACTTACAACAAAAAACAGAAATGCTTTATCTGGGATTTACTAAAATCACATTTAGAATTAGGAATAAAATACTTATACCATGAGTCCATATGTATTTTCTTCTGTTTTAATACTAACACTACTTCTAAGAAGAAAATAACTACAATGTTTATATTAAGTACTTATGATACTATTAATTTAATCTGAATGTAGGAACCGAAATAATCTGATATTTTAATTAGTATAGATAGCAGCAAAGTACGATTTCTATTGAAAGTCTAGACATTATCATGAAAAAGCACTGAAAATACACCTTTTATTCCTCCCTTTTCAGCCCTTCATTCTTCATGGGAGTGAGCTAACATCCACTACATTAAAAATATTTCCATTTCCTTCTGCCACAAGCGCACGCAGGCATGTCACTCATGCGTTTCATGAGTGACACGAGTTTCAAGTTCAGCATTTTAATGGGGGAAAGGACCATTGTTTATGGAAAGAGTAGCTGTGAATTTATACAAGCCCCATCACTACTAGAGTAACAGCAGAAAAATCACTGTAACTCCAGTTGTGAAGGAACTTTTAATCACAGTATAGTAAAACTGAGGGATTTGTTTTACTTAATTGCAACCACCTCCCTCCTTTTTATATTCAACTGCTTTTTAAGAAATGGAATCTATCACTGTAATACAATAAGCCAAATCAGAGATTGCATTCTCTTACCCAGATCAGTATAGAAAACTGGGAATAAATCTTTTAACTGGTAATGAAATCTTAATTTGCAGCTGAACAAGAAGTTAACAAAAAAAAAATCCATGTATTTCCTGAAGTACCTGAATTTGATGACTGTGCCTTTTCCACCAAAACTTCTCTTATCTTCTCCACCCATAAATAAAGAATACTTTCACCAAGATTCTGTCTGGAAGTTAAAACTCACAATGAATAAGGAATTTATTTCAGATTTCACTTAGAAAGTATCTACATTAAATAAGACACAGATTTCAGACATGCAGTATTAGAACATTACAGTCTAGTGCTATAAGGAGCACAGGCTTGTGGAATCTTAGTGACAATCAGCATCATTATATAATATACTGCACTTTTTTGACTTTAAAAGCACCAATACCAGAGGAAAACAGGAAACTGACAGAAACTTTCTGGCTTACAAAGAAAGTGAAAACAACTGTGGGTACAATAAATTAGATAGCCCTCAGTATTTTCAAAAGAATACTAAGCTAGGACAGCTAGTTTTTGACAGTGCTCTAGATTGGTTTTCAAAAAGTTCTGTACTGAATGTGGAGAGCTCTTTCAGGCACTCCACCTGCTGTCTCTCCTCCTTCACCTCAAGGAGTCTCTTCCCCATCATGCACTCAGCATATATATACAGCAGTGGCTAATCCTGCAGGACTTGGACAGTAGGTCAGTGGTAGCTGACACAGTGGAGCAGCAGAAAGACATGCTACCATTAGGTGATGATAAATTCTATAGGAGTGGGAGGAGAGGTAAGCATTAAGCTTAAAAGCCCTTAGCTGGCACAGTCATGTATTATGGTAATGGAAGAGGAAGGGATAAATGTTTTTATGTGCACATTCTGAGTTAAGAAACACTGCCCTAACGTTCAGTAGGACCAAACCATCCCAAAATATATTTTAAAAAGTGCCCTGAAAACTAACTTTGCAAATTACATTTTAACATGTTTATGACCTGTGGATGCTAGTCTCAAAACCAGAAGTGAAAATGTAGGGCTTTAGCCAACTCACAGTTTCTCTGTTAATAATTTTATTCTTACTGCCACCATCTGGGACAGCATATAAATACACATCAGTAACAAAATTATACTCTAAAATGCTTATATTGCTTAGTGCATACAGCACTACTGCCAAATGAAATTAGAAATTCAAACAAATATACATATTTTAAGAAAATTATTCAAGCAAAAATAAAGAATTTGTAAACTTGTAGCTGTCCCCAAAACCTTGACAGATTCCAGAACAAGTGAAAACCCAGACTTTGTGTAGCTGCTTATCATACAGAAGCACTATTTTAATAATTCATGAAGAACTATACTTGTTTTAATGATGGAATGAGAATTCAGACAATAAATAAGATTTTTCTGTTGGATATGAATAACTAGCAATTTCTACAGCTATAACCCAGTTTCAGTTTCTGCCTATTACACTTGGCCTCAAAGGTTACTTTTACAGACAACTATTTTTCTTGGCACTTGTATCTAAATCATGAAACAAAGTTTTGTTATTGAAAAAATAAATCTTACCAGAAGAGTATATGAAAAAATAAAATAAAATGGATCCAAATATTTGCTGTATTTTCAAAGTTTTAAGAATTTTGGGCCTATCAAAACACATCTATTGCTATCTGCTTTTCCCATCTCCTTAAGAAGACATAGTGAGTCCCTGGCAGTATAGTTCAGATGGTTTGCAAAACTAAGCAATTTAGATCACTAGGGATTCAAAACCAGGTAAACCACACATTGTAAACGACCCCGAGTAATTATGTTTACCTGACAACTATTTAGACAGTGCATAGATAAAAGGCTTTTACAAACACTTTGTACATCAGTGACAACTCCAGCAGGGTTTAGAACACTCTAAAATGACACATATGGTCTAAAGTACAAACGCATTCATTTCCTGCTGATCAAACAAAAATGTCAGGAGACCAACAAGGGCTCCTTGCAAAGAAAAAGAGTGCTTAACAACCAAGCTATTCCTCCTTGAAGTGACAAGATGCTCTAGACAGCCTGGATGCTCAGGACAGAGTTCAGGAAGGGCACACAGCAGCTCTGCCTCTAGTGGAGACTCCAAAGAAACAGGACACTGTTCTTTTTCCTCCACTCTAGAACTTTTACCTTCAAATCCTGACTCAACTTTGCTTGGTTAAATTAAAAAAAAGCCACATAGTTGATGTAACTTGTTAATTACATAAAAATGAAACAAAGCCAAACAAAACAAATAAAAATGCCAAGTGTCTTTCTTATTTTAAGAGATTAAAACATATATCTTAAGCAAGGCACTCTGATTTCACTATTTTGGGCACAGCAGTGCTCACTTATGACATATTTTCATTTCATTTAGCTCATATTGTACATGGATCTAAAAGGATTCAATAAGCAGCATAAAATTACTCCATGTAATATATCAATTTCACAGCAATTTTAAAACATAATTTGAGTATTCTTAATGTTATGTTTATTCTCATACATCAAGAGTTAAGTTAGCTACACACTGCAATAATGTGGTTTGCTATGTTACAGATTCTAGTTAAAAGACTCTGCTAATTGTGCTTATTTCAAAACCCATCTACACCTCAATTCTGAAAGTATCTTGAGATTCTAAAGGGTGACAAATTAGGAGCCAAAATTAAGACCTCTATTCTTAAAGAGCACCAGGTCTAAACAATATAAAAGAAATTACCAGAGTTTAAGACAGTTCATTCTTATAAGATGTTTAGTATATATGTAGCATTGAACGTTTGATGGCTGCTGCATCAACCATTACACTCACTAGTTAAGCAGTTACCTAAAAGCACACACTCAGCACATGAAACTGAAGATATACCATCGTCCTTTATAATGTTCCACAGACTTACATATATATTTCTTCCAAACTATTTGCTAGTTCAGTATAATCTTGTCCCCGAAGCCAAGGAGCACTAGAGTAAAAAGAAATATAATGAAAACAGTGCCTGTACTCTGATTCCAACATCTCAACAAACATTCATTTTGAAATAAATGTGATAAACAACTTGAAAATAAAACATCATCCACCATCCCCACCTGTAAATATCTCGGTAAAAGCATGATCACCTAGTTCCCCTCTGAAATACCTGACCTTGGGAATTTTAGATAAGATTTTCTCATCTCATGTATGAAAGCTGGACTCCCTTTGTTAGGCTATCATCATTGCAGAGTCACCCTACGTATTATCAGCTTACTTTACAGACTCCCTCAACATTATCATGCTTTCAATAATTGGTATTATCCTTCAGTTCTGTACCCATACCCTTTTAGTCTCATGTTAAGCTATAAATTTTGCCCCAAGTTTACCAGTACTGTTTCAAATTGTTTTGCCAATACTTTCCAAAAATTCAAGTATAGATGCTGTGTGCCCTGCAGGCCTGATCTCTCTACCCTCTAAATCAGAAGTGTGGCTGACATGCCTCTAATTCCCATTTGGTTTATATGTCAAGGGGAGTTGTGGAGAGTAGGGAAGGAAAAAAAGCAAGTGGCACATGCTCTGGTTCCATATCAATCAGATTGAGTGCTCAGGTGAAAAGCATGCCTTAAAATCCGAAAGAAGGATCCACACAAGAGGGGTACACTCAAGGAGGCAGTAAGACATCTCTGTCCAAGACACCAAACAGCAACCACTGTACCTCCACAGTCTAATTGCTGCCTTGACAGAAAATAATACTGTAAGAATTAGAGCTCTGAGAGATCAAACTATCTTCGTGAGACAGACTTAGGGGAGAGAATATTATTGCAACAACCAGGATATTTTAATTCAAAAATTCATCTTCAACTTACACATTACACAATCAACAACAGCGCCTCTGTTAAAAAAAAAAAAAGCAACAAACCAACAAATATTTGAAGGAAAGCAACTCTCAGCAAGCAATTTCACTCACTTCAGCTGATAAATAGGTGGCTCTGCAGTTGGGTATCCTGAAGGCAAAATCACCTGAAAGAAATACAAAGTGAACGTTCATTGTATTATTCAGCTAGCTGAGCTTTCCTAATGGACTCCAACATTTTGCTATTCAGTTAGGCTGATCTGAATGCTGCTTGTTTCCACACTTCAGAAAAGTATATATCGAAGCAGTTCAGATTCACTCAGGTGTCCTAACAAAGTCAATTTTACAAACAGTATGTCTAAAATGAGATTTTAAAGAAAAACACTGAGAAACAATTCTGTGGACGTGGAATTTGGATATGTAAATACTGTGAATGTATTATGCAAGTTGTGCTGTTAAAGGAACACAGAATTGCAGGGAACGGACCTCAAGAAATCATCAAGTCCAACCCCCTGCTATAGCAGGTACTGTATAAAAGGTCACACAGGTAGGTGCCCAGCCAGGTCATGAATATGTCCATAGAAGGAAACTCCACAACCTCTCTGGGCAAAATGTTCCAGTGCTCCATCACCCTTGCGGTAGAGCAGTTCTACCATGTTAATACAGAACTTACTAAGTTCCAGTTTTAGGTCATTAGTCCATCACCGAGAAGAGTCCAGCCTCATCCATTTGAACCCAACCTCCCATTACGTATTTATAAACATTTATCAGATCCCCTCTTAGTCTACTTTTCCCCAGGTTGAATAGAGACAGGTTTACCCAGCCTTTCCTAGTAAGAGAGATGCTCCAGAACCTTTATCATCTTTGTGTTGCCTCTGCTGCAGTTCTTCTAGGAGATCCTTGTCTTTTTTCAACTGGGGAGCCCAGAACTGGACACAGTAGTCTAAATGTGGCCTCACCTGGGCAGACTAGAAGGGAAGGATCACCTCCCTCACCCTGCTGGTCACACTCCTTCTAATGCACCCCAGGATGCCATTGGCCTTCTTAGCCACCAGGGCACACTACTGGCTCATGGCTCAGTTCAACAGGATCCCAAGGATCTTCACTGCAGAGCTCACCTCCAGCAGGTCATCCCCTAACCTGTACTGACACGTGCAGTTATTCCTCACCAGCTGCAAGTCTCTACACACTTGTTCTTGTTAAACCTCATCAGGTTCCTCCTTGCCCTACTCCCCAGTCTGTGCAGGTCTTGCTGAGCTGTAGCACAGCCTTCTGGTGTGTCAGCCAATCCTCCCAGCTTTGAGAACCACCACTGAAAAGAGTATCACAGATTCCAAACCAAAAACTTCTTAACCTACGTGAGTAGATACTAAATCCTATTTTAAAGGATTTCACACAGGCAGAAGTTTTGCCTGCCCGAGTCCCACAGCACACTACGTCAAACAGCCCAACAGTATTGTACCTGCAAGCAGAGGGTCCACTTCGGTTGATCCAGACAGTCACCAATCTTAATACAATAGATTTTTTCATCTTCGTCAACAACACACCAATCTTCACCGTATATGGACGAGAGGGCTTCGATTTCATCAATCTAAAGAAAGCACGGCGTACAAATCATAAAGCAAACAAACCCTACAGCCTTGCGTGCCAGTCAAAGCTTTAAGTTTTCCTCCTCTACAGCTTATTTACAAACACGACAAGATCAGTGCAGCACCAGACAGCCATAAAAACTGAAAACCCCGAAGCTCTCCCCCTCCCTTTCCCCCACCGCCGCTCACTTGTTGCTGGGCCACCTCGGCGCCGGTCGCCGCCATTAGTGCTGGAAACGAGACGCAAGGCGGAAAGGGCGGGCAGCCCCACTGCGCATGCTCCCCGCCGGCTGCTGGCCGCCTGTCTGGCTGGGTGCCCGGGCAAAAAGCTATCAGAGGCAGCTGTGGTCTGTAATGATGTTTAATGCTTCAGTGCAAAGTATAGGCGTAACTTATTTCACTGTTCATGTGTTTTCTTACAGTGTATTTTTATACTGACTTGTTTTCAAGCTAAGGTTTGTTTTTCCACTATCTTGGAAGCTGAGAGAATCTGCACGTGCTCTGAGGAACAGAATCAGAATTCGGAATGATGGTAACTAAGAGGACACATTCTAGAACAAACAGGCAAACACGCAAAAACAAAACAACACAATGGGATGCGTCATCTACTCAGGATGATGAACAGAGAGAAATTCAGCACTGTATTTTCAGCTTCAGAAATTCAGAGTGGAGAATCACTGGTTAGGATTTGTTCCACAGTAGGGATTTGGGAGTTAGAGTGAATCCCAAACTAAGAATTTACCAGTTGTGCTGTGCTTTTCTTAAACAAGAACCGTCATACCGATATGTCTAAATACATGGGAGGTACAGTAAGACACATGAGGTAATTCTGCTTTGTGTGGAACAGCTGAAGCCCAAGCTCAAACTTTGTGTTCAGTTTTAGGGCTGCTCTTTAAGAAAAATGTGCACTAACTGTCTGGATGAAAGCAGTAAAATCAATCACAAATCTAGAAAGTCTGATAATCTGTGAAGACTTGAGATACAGAGTTTGTTAACTTAAAGAGGATGTTGAGAGAGGTAGGTAACCTTAATATGCTACAGATCACTCTCAGATATGGATATCCCTCTGAGATATGGAAAAGACGCAAAATACAAAGATTTAAGTTGAACATTTCGAAAAAGACACTTCAGAGAACTTGACAACAATGAAATTAGTCATCTTGAATGAAAGGGAGATAGTGATTATAGCCCTTATTTACGCAACATCTGTTGCAAAGATGGAGACAATACTATATGCTGATGAAGCAACATGTTACTTTACTCTGGAGGAAGAAATATTCAGATAACTGTGAAGAAGAGCTAAGCACTGAGCTTATTGAGCTTTCATCACTGGAAGCTCCAAGAGAGGTTAGTTCATTTTGTCTCAAGGCAGGAAAATGTCATAGGTCACTGTGAAAGCAGTAATTCCTACAATGCTTATGTGAACATATTCTTGAGCTTGTAGTTCTACTTGAAATTAGATGACCACTATTTACTATGACCTTAACTTTAGAGCAAAAAGAATACAGATGGTAAAGAAAAAAAAAATTAGTTCCACACTTGGACCTGAATTCAAGAAAATAGTTTTCAGTTACCTATTTTGGCTCTTAAATACTAATGAGTTGTTACCTGGAAGTATTTAAGAATATATATATTTTTAGATACATTTCAGAACTTAATGAGCAATACTATTGATGCTGTCTCAGTCCAAAATCTTACACTCCGTGTTCAGATTGAAGAAATAGAAGTTTGTGGGGAAAAAAATGTATCATTTTTCTTAGTTAATCCTCATGTAGTAATTAAAAAAAAAAGAACTCTATCCTGGTGTTGTTTGAGTACATAGATAAATAGGTAAATTTTCAATTGTAAGATTATAAATACTAATGTTTGTCCCATATTTGATAAGTGGAAAGAGGTATTTTCCAAGCTCAGCGAGATTCTGCATTTTTTCTATTATCCTTATAAAAATAATAAAAATATACAGGGAAGAAACTGTACCAGATAAGAAAACACAAAGAATATATAACAAAAACTGTATGAACTGTGGACAACTCTGGTGGATTTCTAAGAACTCTGTCATTTCTTTTCACTATCAGTTATAACTGTGATAAGCGTTGATAAACTCAAGAGGCAAATGTGGTTAACAAATCTCCAGCGTGTTTATAGATACTCAGCAAGAGAGTAGTGGAACTGACATGGTACACAGGAATATTTAACAGCTGATTAATTTCTTTGTCTCAAATAAACGATCTACTAAAGAAGGTCATGAAATGCATATCCTTAATTTTCAAATTTGAGATACCAGTATAGGTATCCCACTGATCAACCTCACTGTTCTTAAAAGTTAGGAGTCTCTCATGTGCATGATGTTCACAGGGACGAATGAACTTTGATATTTAAAATGGTTACCAAATCTAACCTTTGGTCCGTCAATTCTGCCTTTGTAATGGCAAACAAAAACATTTAAAGCTCAATTTAAGCAAGGGAAGACCCTGAATTCCATGAAATGACCCAGATTACTACAGGGAATGCAAATTCCTTGTTCTCTCTTCTCAGGACAAGAAAATACGCTGGATCATTACTGATGCCTGTCTGAAACCAGAATCTAATCCTCGGGAACAAAAGACTTAAACCAGGTGTAACTAATGCTCATGTAGATAAGGAAGCAGTATTTACACAGAAATCTTAATTAAGAAGAACGTTATCCAAATGCAATGCATTGAAAAGCAATCAACACTTCTGAAAGGAAAAAAATAACGCAACTTTTGAAAGATTTTTTAATATACTGTTTACTTTCTACTACCAAATCTGTCCAGAAGGGGGAGGTAAATAGCCACGTGTTTCTGTTACCATCAAACAAAAGGAACTAACTGAACGCTGTTGCTCTATTTGTGTAACTTCTGCTCATTTGAGTTTAATTTCTTGGAAATTATTTTATCTTTAATAGTCAGGGTTTTTGGTTTTTTTTTTAGTTTCACTTTCGAAAGCTTATAAACGTGTATTGATAATATAAATCAATGTGGTGCATAAGTGATATTAGGAAAATTGTATAATTTGACAGTGCACAGTAAATGCTAATTAGGAGTAAAATGCTACAGTTGATTCAAGCGAAGGCTTCTGATTTGTGATCAGAATCACATGTAAAACATACATCATGAAATCTTCACCTTGTTAGAGCTGATGGGAATTTGACTGTTAACTTTGATTCAGCTACAGTATGTTACATACAAGGATAAATCTGGGATGAATCACAAATAAGAAAGAAATTACAAAAAGCACTAAAATGCTATATAACAAAATATCAGTTACTCTATTTGATTTTGTATGCAACTGCTCAAGCAGCGCTGTATATTTGCAACTTGTCTTTATTTTATTTTTTTATGAGGAAAATTTAAAACAATGAAGAATCGTTCAGTAAGGGATATGTATACATTTAAGCATGAAGTAGTTCAACTGATTTCAATTGCATAGTTGTGTTTTGCTAGACTGGGGGGCTACACTGACAGGAATAAGCTTCATAGTTAGAATCTTTCCACATGCAGCTAATTTATCATTTTGAAATTAAGATCAGACCAAACTGATTCACTCACAATAAAAGACTGCACTAAAGAAACCCAAATTTTGGCCTAAGGCTACTTGGCTGATAAGACCCAGAAGAAGCATATGTGCAAGTGATTCTGTGTTGCTTTGGTTAAGAACAACACAGCCAGGCTGACACCCTCCAGATGGTTCCTACAGTGTGTTGAAGATAACTTTCTGATGCAGGTGGTGGAAGAGCCAATGAGGAGCGGGGAGTTACTGGACTTTGTTCTTACTAATAAGGATGGGCTTGTTAGGGAAGCGAAGGTTGGGGGCAGATTGGGATGTAATGATCATGATATGGCAGAGTTCAAGATCTTGAGTTGAAGAAGCAAACCAAAAAGTGGGATTGCTACCCTGGACTTCAGGAGAGCTGACTTTGGTCTCTTCTGGGACTTTTTGGAGCTATCCCATCGGCTAGGGTATTAGAAGGCAAGGTGGCCTGTGAGAGCTGGTCAGCATTTAAACAGCGCTTCTTCCAAGCTCAGCATCGGTGCGTCCCTGTGAGCAAGAAATTGGGCAAGGGTGGCAGGAGACCTGTGTGGATGAGCAAGGAGCTCATGCATAAACTCAAAGGGAAGAGAAAGGTCCATGAAATGTGGAAAACGGGTCTGAACACTTGGGACCACACCTCAGGAAAGAGGAAGGGGGAAAGGGAAAAGGGAGGTGGGCCTAGAAACAAAACAGCGGCAACGATCTGAGGAGGAAAGCTAATTTACTAAATAGATATC
>VXAB01013017.1:6040-82741 GCA_013399175.1 Odontophorus gujanensis
GCGCGCGGGAGCTCTGCCGTCCGCGGGCCACGGCGGGGCGGTGCCTGCGTCGCTGCGGCCCGGGGGCTGCGGCTCCGGCAGCGGGAAAGCCCCGTGCGGATCAGAGCCGTGCCTACCGGTGAGGCAGGGGTTAACGCGGCTGGCTCCGCAGCGCGGCCCTCCTTTCACGTTGCATCAAAGCGCTGTGAGGCTGTTCTCTGCACCCCCTCCCGGCTGGAAAGACGCTTTATCCCTGCATGCTAAGTAAANGCGGCTCCGGCAGCGGGAAAGCCCCGTGCGGATCAGAGCCGTGCCTACCGGTGAGGCAGGGGTTAACGCGGCTGGCTCCGCAGCGCGGCCCTCCTTTCACGTTGCATCAAAGCGCTGTGAGGCTGTTCTCTGCACCCCCTCCCGGCTGGAAAGACGCTTTATCCCTGCATGCTAAGTAAACAGATCTTGTTTTCGTCTTCCACCCACTGCCCTCTTTTCTCCAGCCCGGAGCTGGAGGCGTGCCAGGGCGGCTGCAGCGATTGCTGCCTCCGCACACGCACACACACACGCACACTCACACACACACACAGACACACACACACACACAGACACACACACTCACACACACACACACAACCGGGGAAGCAGCCGGGTTTCTCGAGTGAGGCAATGCGCCTGCAATTGGCAGGGACAAGGCAGGAATTGTAATTGCACTGCATCATGTGATGGCTTATGAAAGAGGAAGTGTGGATGTTTTAGTCACGTACTCCTTTGCCCTCTTGCTTTAGCCTCCAGGTTCTGCGAAGGAAAAAACTGCTTATATTTATATACACTGGTGGGAAGCCAAGGAGCTGTGTGTTTGCACACTGCGCGTGGTGAGCAGAGCTCGGCGCGAACCGGCTGCAGGGAGGGAGAAAGCACAGCTTTCAGGCGTCTAACTGCAGGACAGAGAGTGGGACCCTATTTATTTAACTTTGCTTCTAACGAAATCGGGTTGATCAGAGCCGGCATGGGCAGCGTTCGGGTTCTGCTGTATGTGCTGCCTTTGAATGCATTCTGGTGGAAGAGACAAAAACGATCGTTGTGAAGTCAAAAAGCGGATAAAAAACAGTGGCGTAGGAAACGTGATTTAAGAATCAAATCACACACACAAAAGTCTACAAAGCTGCTGTTACAGCAGTTACTGCACAAGAATAAAACAGATAATGCATTTGTTTCTTGTTGGTTTTTTTCCTTTTTTTTTTTTTTTTTTTTCTGAAACAGAAACCATCCTTTTGTGCCTGCTTTCTGCGGAACGCCCCCGGCGATGACATGGAAAGGCTATATATAGGGGCAGTGGAGAGGTCTGGGGCCTGTGGGCATGCCCAGCCAGAGGGGCCTGGCCCAGGGGAGCCCCATGCCCTGGGGAGCCCCGGCATGGGACTGGCCATGCTCAGTGCCCCGGTGCAGGGAAAGCAGGTAGAGGTGCAATCGGCACCCTCCTCCATGCAGCTGTTGCTGTCCCTGGATGCCCAACAGTACGGGGCCGTGGATGCCACAGGCTTCGCCTGCAGGAGCCAGTGCTAGGCCATAGCCCCGAGCTGTGGCAGTAGATGATTGCTGAGATACTTGCAGGGCTTCTGCTGAGGTAGGAGCAGAGGTTCTCTGCATCCTGGCTTTGTGGCGTTCCTGCTGCTTTTGTTCCTATTGGAGATGGCTCCAGAGGGTTTGGAAAGCTGAGTGTAGTCTGGTTTCAATGGGCTTCTTGCCTAGGTGTGGATTGTGTGATATTTGCTGAACAGTTCAGAAGCCCCTACAGCACCTGCCAGGTCCTGCTTGTAGACAGCTGCTCATTTTTGCCTGTAAGAGTACTGGTGGCCGTCTTAGAAATGCTGAATGTTCCAATTTTAATTTAAAATGAGGCATAATTTTAGAAGAGAACCCCTTGTACACCACACTCACACTCCCTTCATTTTGATGGATTTTGAGATGTAGCGTTCAAACAGCAGTGCAGTGGAGTCCTGCTCTCACATCAGTACCAATCCCAAAGAAATATATCTATCCAACCATCTTTTATTTAATAGGGGAAGAAAGTACTGATGTATGCAAGACTGCTGTCAGAAGCAGCCTGTTGACATACACAGGCTTTGAGACAAGCAGATGGTGAGTCACTGACCCTACAGACACAGGCAACCACTCCTAACGTTACCTACAGGACCACTGCTGGACATGCAGCCACGCTCAGGATGCACAGCATGCTGCCCAATGCTGCTCTGCAGTGCTGCCAACTGCTGCCCTGTGCTGTGTGACCACTGTGACATGGCACTGCTGCCGCTGGCAGATGGACACTGATGGAGCAGCATGTTTTAAACCTGTGTGTGTGCCCCGGGGCAAACAGGGATGTGGACGAGGTTATTTCACTGTCATTTTTGCGATAGAAGTATTGGGCACGTTAATATGTGCAAGTTCCAACTCTGATTCTATGATTGTATGACTCCATGAGTAGTGGTGTGATCAAGAGCCTTAGTGCTGCAGGTTCTGCTGCTTTGGTGGGCTCTATCCCAGGCAATTTGGAGCCAAAATGGTATACTTTTTTGAGATGAATGATTCTGTTTTTAACTGAGCACTTGACTTCACACCCTCTTTTCAAGTAGCAGTGGAAAAAAAACAGCAAGGAAAAGATGATGGAAATACTTGAGAAATTCAGAGGTTACTACACTCAGAAGGGAAATAAAAACTTCAGAGGGACAATTCCAGATGCCAGAAGAAAGGGCAATTGATGTGGAAAATCTTCCGCCCGCTCTTTCCAGCCTGGTAAATAACCATGTTGGACGCTCCCACCAACACCGTGCTGGCTGCCCTGTGCTGCAAGCCACAATGGCCGATTGTCTGTGGGGTACAGGAGGACAGACTGACTGGAAGCTGCCTGGGGTGCATTAACACGGCCGGGCAACCCTGGCTCAGCACCAGCAGGAAGACCGGGAAGCCGTGACCCCACAGGCACACCATGCTGCAGCTCAAGGGGTGGCTGTGTTCTTCTGCTTGTTGTTGCGGCCATGTTATTTCAGCTTTGTAACATACCAGGAGCTAACAGAAGCATGCCCCGATCTGAGGAAACATGAAGTGCAGTGAAATTAATTTCTGGTTGCCATTGCTGCCCCTGCCCTCTGGGTAGCCAGCACAGGGAAAAAGGTGCTGCTCTGTGCTTAGGCCCCAGCCTTACCTTTTTGCTCCATGCTTCTCTTAGATCAAGTGGAACCGAGTAAAATAGGGTATTTTTATCAACTTGTACCTTCAGTCATATGCATAGTATACTGTCTTGTAGCGACACAAAGGAGGAATACTGGCGAATTAAGGCATCATCAGTGTTACACTTGCAAACATCACTAGCAAAGCTGCAGTGCATTGCCAATCTTGTCCACTTTCAGGCAGAAAATCAGAGTCATCCTACTTACGTGCACCTGCATCCCTAATGCCCCAACACCTAGCTGAGCTCCAGAGGGAGGTGCCTGCCAGGAAGCACAGCCAAATTCATATGTGATAAAAAGAACTGCGGCAAAATTAATAACTGGTACACCCGTTCTGGAACTGACAATTAACCTTGGTCTCCTCCTCCGGATTACAATCATTAAACAGCTCACCAGAGGTTGGGGCTTGCCTATCACTTAGTCTCCCAAATGGGGCTGAATGAGGGACCAAGGACTGGTCATCTTTGTAATGAGAGCTGCAGGTATGTCACACCCCAGTAACGCTGCTGGTTCAGGGGTCCTGCTGCCTGCACATCGCCTCAGGAAGTGGCAGCTCGACATCCCTTGCATCCCTCTGCTTGGCTCATCTTCATGCAGCGTGGAGCTCCTTGCCATTCCCTCCTGTCCTGTCACTGTCACCAGGGAGCAGAGATCATTGCTGTCTCTCTGCACTCCTGGTAAGAAGCTGAAGACTCTGAGCAGCCCTCGGATGGTGGCAGCCACCAGGTAGCAGGGGTCTGGGATGGGCTTGAGATGCAGATCCAGGAGCGAGAGGACAGCTGCCTTCATCATCCATTTGCCCTCTGCCAGTTACTATTATTGTTAAACGCGGTTCTGCACACATTGTAATTAAGTGGAAAAAATATAGACCAAATGAAAAAGGGTACAAGCTTCTCAAAAACATCTTTGTACTAGCTGCAGCCTGACTCAGCCTTCAATTAACATTCTTCCTTAAAATAGTTGTCTTCTCCAGCTTTTGTTAAATCTTACATAATACCAGGCCAGATCACCACCCGGGAGAGGGGCTGGGAAAACGTGTCACTGTGTGCATAATTTTTACTTTGCTCATGGGATGCAGGTGTGCACCAAAGAGAATGCTCCCATGACAGCCAGGAGAAGGAGGGTACCTGTAAACCCAGTGTTGCTCAGCACCTCCAACCTCAGGGTGCTGGGGAGCTCTGTGGGCACTCTGCTGCTGGGGAAGCTCTGCTGAGCTCCTGAATTTGCACCAGGGCTGCCCTTAGCCTAAGGGGGAAAGAAGTCAGCTGTTGCAGACTAGATTGTGCCTTCTTAGTTTTGTTTTATACCGAGAGTGAGGTGTTTTAGATGAATAGGTCAGCACGGTGTGGAAAAGCATTCTAAATCTTCCTGCACATGCTCTTGGTTGCCAGGGGGTTTTGCCTACTACTTCATTTGGAAAGTTTTAAAAGAAAATGCAAGTGGTAGGTAAACAGCAGAGATTCATTTTTGGAAATACATTTGGCACAGATTTTAGACATTCCTTTGTCATTTGTTAAGCAGCAAGAAGAATCCCCACTCAACTATATAAAGTATTGCAATACCACTTTCTCTGTTTTCAAGTGATTGAAAAATCACAACCTGCTCTGGATAGCATGTGTAACTATCCATACAATTGTCTTTGCTTCAGAATTGGTACAGGGCAGGTATGTGAAGAATTTGAGCTTTTTTCTCATCTCCTTCCAAAACTAGCATCAGAAACAAAATGATGGTTTCACTTGCTTCAAAAGAGGTGATTTTTTTTTTTTTTTTCTGCACACTAGGGTTTCAGAATCAGAATTATACACCTGAAATGCCAGAAAAATAGTATGGTCAGAAGACTGAGAAGCTCTTTTCAACTGTAACCAGATACACCACCCGGCAGCCTGTAGTACTTAAAATCCTCTTTAACTAACGGCATGTCAAGACTTGCCTGTTTTGGACACTGTTAAGACGTCCAGCCTCCATATTTTACATACCCTCATAATTGCATTCATATGTTTGGTTTCATATTTGACCTCTGTTGCAACAGAGAGACAAGGAAAGCACTCCCGTTCTGAGCTCTGATGCAGGAACAGAGCTGGAGGGTATCACAGAATCGGAGAATGGCTTAGGTTGGTGAGGATTTTAAAGACCGTCTAGTCCCAACCCGCTTCTGTGGGAAGAGTTGCCACCCACCAGGTCAGGCTGCCCAGGGCTCCATGCATCCAGCCTGGCCTTGAATGGCCCCAGAGATGGAGCATCCACAACCTCTCTCAGAAACCTGTTCCAGCACCTCACAACCTTCTGAGTTCTTCTAACATCTAACCTAAATCTCCCCTCTTATACTTCAAAGCCATTCTCCCTTGCCATGTCACTATGAGACCATGTAAAAATTCAGTCCCCTTCCTGCCTGTTAGCTCCCTTCAAGTACTGGATGGTCTCAGTGAGGCCCCCCTGGAGCTTTTTCTTCTCCAGGCTAAACAAGCCCAAGTCCCTCAAACTTTCTTTATAGGAGTGGTGCTCCAGCCCTTTGATCATCTTCGTGGCCCTCCTCTGGATCTGCTCCAACAGCTCCACATCCTTCCTGTGCTGGGGCCCCAAAACACAGTACTCCAGATGGGGCCTTACAAGGGCAGAGCAGAATGGGACCTCCCTCTCCCTGCTGCCTCCCCTTCTTTTGATGCAACCCAGAATACAGTTGGCCTTCAAAAGCACAGGGCTGCAAAAGCACGCTGCTGGCTCAGGTCTGTTTTTTTTGTCCATCAGGACCCCTAAGTCCTTCTCCACTGCTCTCAAGAAGTCTGCTCCTAGTCTGTACTCATACCTAGGATTGCCTTCATCCAAGCACAAAACCTTGTGCTTGGCCTTGTTAAACCTCATTAGATTCTCATTTGCTCACTTTTCAAGCTTGTCCAGGTCCTTCTGGATGGCATCCCTCCCTTGTATTGTGTCAGTTGCCCCACTCAGGTTGTTGTCATCGGTGAGCTTGCTGAGGGTACATTCTATCCTACTGTCTTTGTCAGTGATAAAGATACTGAAGACCACCAGTCCCAAGACGGACCCCTGCTGGACACCACTCATGGCCAGTCTTCCCTTGGACCGTTGACACCAACCCTCTGGCTATGACCATCCAACCAATTATTTATCTACCTAATAGCTCAGCCTCCAGATCCACCTCTCTCAATTTAGAGATAAGAATATGATGCAGAACCATGTGTTATCTGGCCCCATAGACTTGTACACATTCAACCTCATGAGAAGGTCTCAGACTTGCTCTGCTCTTACACTGGGAGGTATTTTACTTCCCCAACCCCTACTTAAAAGTTCAGGCACACAAGTGGTATGAAAAGCCTTACTGACCATGAAGACTAAGTTAAAGAACTTGTTAAGTACCTCAGCCTTCTCCGTGTCTGAGGAGGCCAGCTCTTCCTTTTCATTGGCCAGAGGGGATACACTCTCCTTTGCCAGTCTCTTCTGCACAGTGTGTCTAAAGAATCCCTTCTTGTTGTTTTGCACATCCCTTGCCTAGTTCAGTTCCATCTGCACCTTGTCTTCTGAGTCCATTCCTGCACATCAGCATCCCTAGATTCTTCTCAGGCCACCTTCCACAGCTTATATTTTTCCATCTTTTCCCCCCTCAGCCTGATCAACAAGTCCTTGCTCAGCCATGCTGGTTTCCCACCCCATCTCTCTCATTTATTATTCTGGGGGATCAGAGTTCTTGTGCTCTCAGAAGATCATCCTTAAAGTGCTGCCCTCTGGTCCTATTACTTTGTCCCTAAGGACAGTTTCCCAGGGGATCTCATCCAGCACTTCCTTAAACAGCCTGAAGTTGGCTCTCCTGAAGTTCAGGGTCCTGACTCCACTCTTTACCAGGCTCGCATTCTCCAAGGTTATGAGCTCAACCAGGGCATGGTTGCTACAGTCCAAGTTGCCTCTAATCTTAACCTCATTTTCAGTCTCTTCCATATTGGTAAGCACCAGGTCCAGTATCACTTCACCTCATCAGTCTGTGCATTACCTAAACCAGAAAGTTATTGTCAATGGACTCCTGTAGTCTCCTGAGTCACTTGCAGCTCACCACGTTGTTTTCCCAGCAGATATCCAGGTGGTTGAAATTCCCCATCCAGATGAGAACCTGTGAGCACAATGCCTCTTGCAGCTGGAGCAAAGCCTTGCCAACAGATCCCCTTGATCAGGCAGCCTGGAATAGACCCTGACCACCAGATACCCTTTATTGGTCCTGTCCCTGATCTTAACCCACAGGCTCTTAACCTATTCCTGACTGTTTCTCAGGGGCAGCTCTTCGCAGACTATCCACTTCTTAACAAGAAGAGGGCAACTCCCCCACCTCTCCTACTTTGCCTATCCCTTCTAAAAAGTCTATAGTCCTGTATCATGGTATTCCAGTTGTGAGTCATTCCACCACGTTTCCGTGATAGCAACAAGACTGTAGTTTTCCAATTGCACCATGGTTTCCAATTCCTCCTGCTTACTTCCCATGCTGTGTGCATTGGTACAGAGGTACTTCAGCTGAAAGTGCCAAAAGTCATATCACTGTCTGCCTTGAACCCTTTATAGGTACAGATACAAAACCAGATAAATATGTGAAATGCATGTGCTGCAAGAGCGTGTTATTAATGAGAAAAAGGTCCGAAGGCACAGTTGACTCCTATTTCGTGGCCAGCAGACCATTGCTGTTGTTTTGGGGAAGAAAATGGGAAAAGCAGAGCTATCCAAGCAGCAGACAGCCTACATATGGATGGATTTCGCTCCTGGCCCTTTCTCAGGAGAGGCAAAAGCTTTTCCTGAGTACAACCCACAAGACTGGATCCACAGCTCCTCAGCCTGCAGCACTTCAAGACTTCCAGGTTGGAGACAATACGTCTGGAAATTTGGGGTGAGATGCACCTCCTATGTGTTTTACTTGGACAGTAGGGTGTAAGTACCATGCTGCTGTGCTCTTATTTAGCTCTGTTATTACAGCTCTGTTTGTGAAGCAGGAAGAGTAATCCTCATGTAAAAATAATAGTATTGCAGAACAAGACAGCAGATGGTGTTATTAAATACCTGGGCAAAGTCTAAGGTCGTAGCGCTCTAACAATTGAGAAGATCTATTGTCTATCACTTAATAGGTAACCTCTTAGTGCAGGATGTTTGCAAGGCTGAGCAGAGAGGCGAGTAGTATCTTGTCCAAGCCCAGATAGCTCTTCCAGTTAAGCAAATACTTGGCAACAATATTCTTGTCTAAATTTGGTGCTACCACCACGTCAGGTAGATACAATATGATCCCATTTCATCTCCTAAATGATCCCTTCTCTAATCAACTCCATTAAGTTTTAAATAGACTGCAACAACCTGAGCACTGGTGATAGTTGCCTGAAATCCAGGTTCATCTAGAAGAGCATGGAGAGGCAATTCCTTGAGTGATGTAAATGGACATAAGCCTGCTGCCAGGCACGTCTCCTGCCAGCTGCAGGGAGACACTGGTGTTGGGGGTGTCCCCACCAGCTAGCTGTGGCTCTCCACAAGCACCTGCAGCTATGTGCCTCTCTCCCAGGTGAAATCTACCTGTCTCAATTGGTGGAGTTGCAGCTGAACCTCAGTGATATGTGGCAAGGCTTTCCCTGCTGCGTAAGATTTTCCACCAGATCTCCAAGGATTAATTTTATACTGTAGAGACTGCACTTTCTCCATTTGCCCCTTGGTATTTGCCTGGCAACTTGTAACCTGTACCTCTCAGTTGAATCTCTCAGCTGGATTCTGGCATCCATGGATGCAACTCGCCTTCTCTTCCACTATTAGCTTGTTTTACACACATAAGCAAGGCTTTCTGCATCATTTTCAGAGATGTGAACCTGAAATCATCTCTTCTGGGACTACAAGGAAGCTTGGGAGGATAACAGTCACTCTCTGGGGTACGTTTTGGTTTTAGTTTAATGACCATAATGTGTTGGCAGCAGAATTAGGCTGATATGGAGAACAATAGGAAACCTGTGACTTGGTACATTTGTCTCACAGAGGGCAGACAGGAGACAGGGATCTAGAGCAGAGTCCTGCGGCTGCTAATAGCTTCACACAGTACTTTTCCTCCCTGGTAATCACTCTCCTGCTAGGATCCACGAACTTGAGAACAAAGTACATTTTATTATTTACAAGGGTTAGATGACAAATACAAACAGATGGTGCAAAGATGACTCCTGATGCATAGTGATCAAGGAGTTTAATATTCATGGGTAAAGGCCTGGAAGATTAAGTAAACAGATTCAGATATGCAGGGGAAAGTATCTCATAACAATGCATAAAGTCAGCGTGGCCTTTTGTGCCCTGTTACCATTTGGATCAGCACAATTAACATAAAGGGAAAGATTGGCTGAACTTTCCAGTCTCCCTAAAGTGCTCAAATCAGGCATTTCTGCGAGGAAACCCTAGCAAGGAGTTTTGGGGAGATGAAACAAAAACCCTTCTCTTTTGCTGTTGAACTTTCTGTTCCTGCTCCAAAGACCCTGCTGCAAAAGAGGCCGCAACAGCTGAGCGTGCTCCAGCCTGCTGCTGCGGCTGTCCTTACGTAAAGCATTCTCACCTGGGTGACACAGGGCCTTTTGCTGCGACCGGTCGGATGAGTGAGCAAGGGTTGCTCCCATGAACAAGGGTTGTGACACCAGGAGCCTAACCGCGCCGCTCTGCCACTAATGACACTTCTCATGGCTCAAAGCTGGGATCTCGATGGTGTTGCTTTCACATGTAGTCATCTTGCAGAGAGAATTTCAACACTGATGAATATTGCCAGTCAGGTCCGTAGTATGAATCATCCTGTCCTTCCACATGACTTTTTCTTTCTGCTGTTTACATCAGCCACAGAGAATTTTGATGCTTTCTTGTGTATGTGAGTAAAGGAATGTTTCATTTGAGAAAAGATTTCCAAATTTGCTGAAGTCATCCCTCTATATCATTCCTTTTGTTGTTGTTGCTGTTCTCGTTTTGAGTGTGGGCAGTAAGCGAGTTGTTTCTAAGGAGTTACTGACTGAGCACTGAACAAAGGGCGAAAAAGAAAGGCAGGGAGAAGAGTTCATGAAAGAATACTGCTGGACTGTGCCAAGAAGTTTTCTCTGCAGCATAGATCAGCCTGCTACTTTCCTTGTCTGGATCAGGTCGTTGGATGAACAGGGGATTTGGGAGTTGTACTCAGCCCTGGGAGGGTGTGTGCTTGGAGTGAGGGGCTGAGGCGAGAGCACGCCAGCAGCCCCTGCCTCCTTTTGCAGAAGACCCTTATCAGGACAATAGTATCAGGACACTGTGGCCTGTGGACAAATGGGAGAACCTAGGGATTGAATTAGGGCTGGGGAAGGGTTAATACCCAAGCTACAACATGCACATGGTGGTGGAGAGCTGCCCAGCAGCCTGACAGCTGCTGGGTGAGGAGGTGAGCTCTCCCACAGTCATTCCACCACTGCAGATCTGAGGAAAAAAACCTATACTCCGATCTCAAGAAAAGTCACTTTTTATTTTTTTTTTGCATGTTCATCACCATTTGGCTGCTGTATTTTCATCCATCCACTGTAGCTGTAGCTACAACAACTCCATTCCTATGGCCATCTACCAGATGACTGATGACCTCTGGCTTCTCTGGATGCTGTTCCTCAGGTTCTTGTTTCTCTGCACTGTTTTTTTTTTCCAAAGAACCTGACAAACCCTGGAAATGGCACTGGATGCTTGAATCCAGGTGTACAACACAAAGTGAGGAAAGGAGTGCTCATTAGCATGACTTCCAGCCTTAGGCTTGCAGTGAATTCACAGTGCAGCATGAGGAGCTGAGCACCTCCACCTCTGGTATCTGCCCAGAAAATGTTCTGGCTCCGTGGATGTATTCGGTGGGAATAGCTGTATAAGCTGGAATACAGTCAAAGATACATGGCAGAAAAACCTGCCCTGTGAATAAAGCCTTTGTTAAGAGGGATTCCATCTGTACATGATTTCATCAGCTCCATGAAATGTGCAGGACGTTTATATGGTGAATTAGGCACAGCTCCTGTTTTGAGAGAGAAAATGCTTCTGTGTGCTTTTCCACTAAAGTCTGTTGCTACACAAGGAGGGGAAACCTTCTGCAATGCCATTACTGTTCTCAGCCACAGGACAGGACAAGCAGAGGGACCGTGCTAACGTAGCTATAAAAATGATGTGCATTTAAGAAACATCAAATGCACAAAAAAATTGGCATCACCCTCCTCTCTGCCTTCTCTCCCTTAAATGTGAAGATACTCAAAACAGTGTAAATAACATTCAAGACAGTTAAAGAGCAATCCACAGTGCTGAAACACTCCTGCAGTCCAAAGCATCTCCATGCCAGCTATTTCATTTACCATATGTTTGGTGTGGTTTTGGCAGAGTCAGCATGAGGATTTTTGGGCAGGCCTGCAAAACAGTTTTTCCCTTCCTCCACCCAAACGTGACCCAGTCCTGTCTGCCATGATCACGCCATTGCACAGGGTCAGCCTGGCTGTTTTGGGCAGAATTAGTCAGAGGGGCCTCTGGAAAGATGCCCAAAGAGGGCTGATTCATTTTCCATATGAGTGGCTGCATTAAGAAGAAGGAAGGAGAAGGAAGATGGAGTATTTGGGATGGAGATGCTGCGCAATGCTGAAGCACCACACTGGGATTATATGGTTCCTTCTCTGGGTCTGAGGCAGGTGTGGTTGGAATGCACTAGCTATGGGGGCAAGCGGCCAGCCCCATGGCACTGTTTTCTGCCATCCTGCAGGAACTGCCAGAGGCTGTGAATCAGCACCTGGAAACATGGAGCTTTGCTCCTGGCGTTGTCTGGTTTCAGGTGTGGAGAACACAGGCTCCAAGCAGCTCAGTCCAGCCGAGGGCAACTGCCCGGGCTGTCAGCAGACTCTCCAAGGTGGGGCTTATTTTTTCTTAAAAATGAGTGGGATGCAGTGCCCAGACACACAGTTTAGCTGGTGCTATCCAGCTAAGGCCCAGGACGTGTCTAGCCAAACAAAGGAAGAAGGGAATTTAAGCACACCTCTCTACCTTTTTCCAAGCAAGTGCTGAAAAGTGTGAAGGTACAGCTGCCTCACTCCTTCCTGCTGTGTGCTCCTGGCATGCATTCCCAGCAGTAGTTCACAGAGGCAGGCCCTGTTCCCCCAGCAGAGGAGCTTTGCCACAGGGTGCTGGGGTATCTGCTCACTAGACTTGCTGACGTCAGGGAGCAGCTTTGCGAGGTGAGCCCTCCAAGCAAGAAGCCAAAACCCCTGGTTAGCATGGAGCCTGTGATCCCTCTCTCACTTTCTGCTGGATTCATTGCTAGAAAGGCTGCGTAGATGCATCGCAGCCCAGCACCCCATGTGGGTGGCCGTACCTCTGCATTTCTGCATTTCTTTTCTTCGAAACAGAGTTTCTGATCTGATTCACACCGCAACCAGAGGGTGGGATTCTGCTTCCTATCCATGGCAAGGGAATGTCTACAGTCCATGCCTACAGTCTTTGCAAGCCCACTACCCAAGCACGCACGTGGGCAAGCAAGAGAGCACAGTTCCCAACAGGGAGGCAGGAGCAGGGCTCTCCAGCTTTCCTCCTCCTGCTTCTGCTCTCCCCAGAGCTGCTGGGAGCACCAGCGCCCCAACCTGAGCTGCTCAGGGGTGCAGGATTTCCCAGGCGAACTGAGGATGGTCTGGCCTCATCCTGCATGGGGCAAATCGGGCTGACTCAGCCAAAAAAGCCAAGGCTTCCCAAGGCATGAGCCCCTCTTCCCAGAGTTGGCCTTTAATCCATGCTGCATGCTGTCAGCAGCCCTTTTGTGCCTCCACGGGTGTTTGCTGGTGCAGGGCTGAGTGACTCAGCATGCACCCCTACCCTGAGCACTGGAGAGCTGGGAGGGGTTGCATAGTGCCTGGCTGCAGGTCTTGTCCTTCCTTTTTTTCATTTCAGCAAAACCGTTGCAAATTTCACGGAGTTTTCCATCGCAGGCAAACAAAGAGGAAATTGATTCAGAATGAGAACATTAACATCACCAAATAGTAAACGCATTGCCTAATGATATCAAGCAAGCTTCCTCTGCTGCAGAAGCAGGGGTGGGCAGAGTGAGGCTAAGGAAGTAAGGAGACAGTGGCTGGGTGAGGACAGGGATCCTTGCCGAAGAAAACCCAGAGGATAAAAGGCAAAAAGAACAAAGGGAGAGGTGTTGGGGAAATATGACTGAGCAGATGCAGTACTTATCTACTTATGCATCAAATAAAATTCCTACGTGTAAACAGAAAGCAATGAGTAGCATCAAGCAAAGGGCCAACCTGTGGGTAGGAGTTGTGCTGGTGTAATAAAAGGGCCGGTGTTAAGCCATTTCAGTTAGAGCCCTGCACACGTGGGCTGCTGATGGAATAAAAAGGTCTGGCTTTATGGCTTCCAAGGAAGGATGGCAAGCACTGGGGCTTCCTGGTGCAAAGTGCTGGTCCATATGTTAGTAAGCTTCCATTTGTTCAAACACTGGTGATGAGTTAGCACTGTACTGGATGCCTTTATGTAGGATAAGGCAAGGTCTGTCTTCCAGCAGGTGGTTTAATGCCAGCAAAAAAATAACAACAAAACATCTAGAGTCAGAATAAGCACACAGTACATTTTGGCTCTTCCAATAGAAATGTAACTGGCAATTCACAAATAATCCCAATTAGTCTTATCCTGAGTACTGCCACTGTCTAATTTTCACTGACATCAAGCCTATTTTAGTCTAATTGTCTATTAAAATGTATGTCAATGCAGAAGTTTCTAGCTCTTCAGGACCAGTGTAACTCATTTTCCAGAGCAATGTGAACACCAAGAGGAATGGTTCCCACCAGCCTTGGTGCAATGACATACTCACTCAGCAAGCAAACCTGCCCTGGCCTCAGGTACCTTTCAGCCTCCCACGGGTTTGTTTCTGCAAGGGGTGTGCTCGCCTGTCCGCTCACCTCCCATCATCTGGGGTTTAAAGTAGAGCTCCTGACCCAGTATTTCAGATGACAGGGCAGTGAGTCACTCAGAGACATCTTAGTGTGATGGAAGGAGCTCCTGCCCAGTGCCTGCCCTGCTGCATTGCTGGGACATGCACAGCCTTTGTGTCACACTGGTGATGCAGGGCAGCTGGACCTGTGTGGGACACCTCACTTCATCCCCCTGTGAGTTACCCAAGCATCCTTTGAACTGTGCTTCTGGGGCAAAAGAGGATGGATATCCTCTTTTTATAACACTGTCTTGGTGTGCAGAAGCATGTAGATAGTGAGATGTGAGCCCCACACGTCCTGCAGCTTCTTGAGGTTTTACTTGCTCTTTCTCTCTGGCAGGCACTTCAGACTGGCCTTTGATCACCAGAGATCAAGAGCATTTCCACCCATACAAGGTAATTCTGTTGGTTGCACGGACAGCTCAGAGGAAATGGAGCTCCTGCAAAGGCCTGATTTTGGGTGCATCAGTTCTTGTACAAACATTTTAAGTGTTAGAGGAGTGTGTGGATATTAAATGTATTGTGTTCAGCGCACTGCTCCAAAAAACTCTCTACCTTAGGCTAGTCCTCAGGCTTGAATATTAATAAAGGCATTTTCCTACATGGGCAACATGTACTGTCTCATGTCTTATGCCTGCCTCGAATTTAAAGTGTGTGAGTGCAACTAAGTCTCATATCAGGTCACCTGCAACTACAGATAACCGCAGATAAGTGCTCTGGGTAATGTTGCTCTGCTGGGATGAGCTCAGAAGTGGTTTCCAATGCTTCTTTCCCTTAAGCAATGAGCTGATCTGGGCTGAAGGCTATTGCTATTCTAAGCTATAAGGCTGAAGGCTGGACTGCCATGTGTGCCAGTACCACGTGCGCAATGCCCCTCAAGGTATGGTTATCCTGGAGCTGCCACGGCAGTGGGGCTGAGCTTGTGTTGGACACTGCCAAAAGCATGACTGCTGCGGCCAGCCTCTGTCTCTGAGGATGTGAGGTGTGACTGCTCAAACAAACAGCAGTAGGGCTGCTCATCTCACTGTTTCCATGCTGCTGGCTTATTTTTAACTTATTTTTGAATAGTGTTTCCCAAAAGGACTGAATTGTCACAGACAACAGGATATGAAATACAAGTTGAAGATTTCTGCAGTAACTGCTTTTTCCAAAATCTCTACCACAGCCATATCTCAAGTCCTTTGAAAGGACACGTTTAGTGTCACTGCATTGCTTTGGATCTCTCAAGAGGGGACAGCGAGCTTTAGCTTGTGTCTGTGAGTAGATCTGCCTCTTATTCCTGAAACACTGATGGTGCAGTGCTCTCCCTTTCAAAGCCCTTCTTACAAACCTCTCCATCAATTTCTACATTTCTGCTCTTTACAGGCGTTGTCATCATTGCTGTCTGGGGCTGTGTCTGCACAGAGGACTGTCTTTCAGGGATGTGTAAGGAAACCTGAGGCTTTCTGGGAGCATTCTTGCCCTTTCCCATCCCTGTGAAGTTGGTTATGCAGGTCTTCAGAATCTTCCATACAGAAAACGCATTTGCCTACAGCTGAGGAGGTAAGAAAACGCTAATGGTGAGCGAGCTGACCTGAGGGGGAACATTTCCAGTTCTTCCGAGGTGTTTTTCCTGCTCATAACAGCACCTCCTTGGGCCTGGGGCTGTGTTTGATGACAGATGATAATGTCTCCAGAAGTGTGTCCTGCTGCCTGGAGGCTGCTGCTGTGGGCTTCTCAGGGCACAACACAAGCAATATCCCAGCTTCCAATGAGGAAGAGGCTACCCTTGCGTTTCAGCATGATTCATCTCTGGTGGAGAAACCAGGCTTCCTTCTGCTGAGCTCCCCCTCTGTGGCCCTTTCCGTAGTTTTGCACGAGCTCAAAGGCATTGCAACAAAAGCACCGGGGAGAAGTTGCAATGTGGATCTGTCACATACCAAAACCTACATTTCTTCTGTATCTCACCAGCTTCTCAGGAAACTGGTGCTCTGGAAGAGACCACGCTGAACATAATCTAATCTTTCAGCCTAGTTATTTTAAACCCAAATGGGTTCCTTGACCCTCTCCATCTGAAAACACCCCTTGGGATGTTAGCAGCACATTGAGCAGCCAGCATGGACGCAGGAGAGCAGTGCTTTTCTGGCTAGAACCGCCTTTGGTGATGCCATCTCCCCACACAGAGGACAGAGCAGTTGTTGCTGTGGTGCTGCCTGCATCGGTTGGACTTTGGTTTCCAGGGCACTATAAAATGACTCAATGGGGATCAGAAAGTGGTGGTATCAAACAAAAGTCGCTTTGAAGCTGCTGTCGGTTGGCAAAAGAGTAATTTAAAATTAAACCAGTTCTGAAACTATCTACCGCAAGCGGTTACAAGCCTCAGTGTTGTAAAACTGGGCTGTTTCCTCTTTTCCTCGCAACGATGATGTCCTTGATTCCTCCTTAGGCTTCTTTGGCAATTCTTGCACAGTAATAAAAAGGCATGACACAGCATATGTTTTGTGGCTCACCTTGCCAAACGAAATTACCGCGTTAGTGTAGCTTCTTCGCCTTTGCATAATTAACTCTACAAAAGAGATAGAAAGAGGGTAAGCATCTGTGCCAAGACAAAAGCAAAAACAAGAAGTACAGAAGTCTGTTTTAAAGTCGTCTCCGTTCAAAGCAATTCTTTTAAAAATGACTGATCTTGAAACTGTTGCAGACAATTAGGGAAAGTCATACAGTTTCTAAATGTGTTATGTTTTATGTCTGCAGCTACACTGCTAAGATTCAGAAAATGAAGAAGTCGGTGTCACTTTGAGAGCTCATGAAAGTTGTGCAGGAGTGCATCTTCTGCGCAACATGTGCTGGGGCCAGGAGGAAGCCCAGGAGTACTCACTGCCCACTTTTCAGGCTCAGCTGGCATCGTTCTCATGTTTAATAGCATTCAGGACAGTCTCTGTGTTGCACTGAACTACACAGCTGCCACAAGGGGAATTAATGCAGGTGGAGAAGTAAGTGAGGTGAGAGGTGGTCCCAGTCCTGGCACCTATCCTATTGCCTTACTATCATCCTTGGATCTTGAAAGGAGAGCGCTTGGGCACTCCAAGCAAAGGAAGGGATCTTCTGATACACAGGATGATGACAAGGAAAAAGGGAAACCCTTCAGTCTATGGATCTGCCAAATTTGTTCCAGAGAAAAGGCATAAAGCTGCCCCAATGAGCCCACTGTGCTTTTACCTGCTGCAAACCAGCATTAATAGCTGAATTCAGCCTGAATAGTTCTAATACAGAACATTAAAGAGCAGATCCTATTTCCACTAATGCCAAAGACAAGACTTCCAGCAAAAGGTCTGGCCCCTAGTTTCTGACAAGTCCTCAGGCAGTCCAAATAAGTCAAGAAAAAAATCACAAGGGGGGGGGTGAGGGGGGGGGGGATTAAAAAAAAAGAAAATAAAAAGAAGAAATAAGACCAGAAATAAAAGAAAAATGTGAAAACAGAAAAGAAATAGACGAGGAACATTTCATAACCTGCTGTGACAGCTGGCATCAGGTCATCCCGGTAGAGCAGGGATTCTGCATGTCTGTTCAGTCTCCATTGTTTTTAGGCAGCCTCCAGACATGAAACCTTGTCACACTCTGCTATCACACCCAGTGCAATGCCCCATTGCGCACAGTGTTGTTCAGTCACAAAGATGGTGTCTGTCTGCCCAAAGATCTCACAGAGAACTTTGCACAATGTCACCCCAGTCAAAACTTGTTTATTAAATGCTCACTTAGCAGAAATGAGGTCAAATCATTTAATGGCTATTAAGATGTTAATGCATTAAACACACTAAAATATCACCTGTTTATCCTAACCCTCACTTATCTAAATCACCTTTGCATTCATTGTGATGAGTGAGATTTGACTGTGTTTACTAATTATGTAAGTGTTGAGCTAGCACCAGTTGGTCTTACTACTGCACCCAAGCGCCTTGGTAACAAATGTCATCATCCACAGTAAACTGGAGCTATTCCTAGATGACAAAGACAAAAGAAATGCCCAAATACAGTACAAAAAAAATAAGTCAATACCCGTAGAGAAGCAAGAGGAGATCTCTGCCTGGAAGGAACCATGATTGAAGCTGTGAAGCATCATCTGAAATCGTTGATTGCTATTGCTAAGCCAACCTGTATCAACAGCAGCACTCTGTATCTGACCCATCTGGCACAAAGCACCCCACAAAGCCCTCCCAGCTCTGTGGAGGCGCAGCATCCCAGGGACACTTCAAAACCATCTTCATTCCTGTGCCACTGCTCCATAGTTCCCCCACCCTTGGAGTCTGAGGGAACATCTCCATGGTCCAAGCCCTGGTGCAGCAAGTCAGGGTGCCTCCAGGCATCAGCATCCCTCTCAAGGTGGGCACCATTCTTTTTATGGTGGTGCATATTCAGCAGCTGTAGTTCTGAGTTCTGCTGTGGGGCTGAGCCCCGCTCTTTCTGCCAGCTCTGCACAGTTGGCTCCTGAGCTGCAGCTAATAGATTAAAGCTCCCAATAAATCAAGAGTTTCACAAAAGCGTGAATGACTGATTTCACAAGGTGATTAGAATTGCCAAGGGAAAACATTTCGAGTGCTCAGTAATTTACACTATCCACCTGTACTTTTAAAATAACTTTCCCCGTTCCCCTCCCTTAACTTTAAGGGATTCTTGCCATGTTCTTCAAGCCATTTCCTTCCTTCCCTTCAGCTGTGATTGCTGCACAACACTCTTAATAAAGAATGTACCGTATCACTGGAGATTGTTCTGGGGATGAAAAATGCAATGTGATTTATTATAAAATGGCCTATGCGGGCAGCTGATCTTAGCCTGCACTCTGCATCCTTCCCAAATCAAGACAATTTGCAATGTAATATTGTGAAATTGGGTTTATAGTCCAGTTTGCATGTTATGATTCTTATCCTTAAGAAATCATTTTCAAATGCATTTTCAGTTAATTAGGTTTTTCCATGCCTGCTTTTCACTTTGAACAGTGCTAGCAAAGTCATGCCTGCCCTTCCACGGTTCGAAAGGTTTTAAACGTAAATTTGGAACTCGCGTCACACCCTACTGAGCAGTGGGGACTGTTCATTTATTTGTTTATTATGTAGGAATTATTTTCTCTCCAGCATGCTCTAAAGCCAGCTCCTTGACCTCATTCTTCAACATGGACAGGAACTGAATTCCTGGAATAAAGGAAAAAATGGAGAAAATGCACTCCCCTTTTGACAAAAATAACCAAAGAAATCCTTCTAACTCAACAAAGTGTTCAAGAAAAAATGCAGGACACATCCTTCACAGGTTGCCAACCTTTCTTTGGAAGTGGAAGATCCATGACAGTTCATGCCACAGAAGTTTGCTGCCAGGTGTTGGGGGACAAAGTTTGCTCTGGAGTGGTTTGCTGGTGGGCAGCTGTGCCGGGTGGAAGTGCCCGGATGAGAGGCAGGGATAAGATGGGAGGCAGAGAGCTGAGGTGAGCTGAGGTGGCTGGGAGGACACGTCACAGCCCCGTCTCTGAGAAGGGTCAGGATGATAGCTTAAGGAAACACAGAGGGCATTTGGACAGTGGTACAGTCCCAGCTAAGTCTCTAGTTGCTAAACGCCCCAAAGGACTTTTTCTCCAGGAATTTGCCTAACCACATTTTGAGTCTGGTTATACATTGACAAGAAAAATGACCCAGAGTGAGGCGTTTGCACAGCCTGCTCTTTCACTTTGATAGCCCCAGGCTTCTGTGCCATGAGAAGCAGTGGGTTAACGTGCCACCTGCACACAGTCTGTGCCACCAGGGACAGATCTCAGGGTTACCTAAGTTCATTTTTATTTTCCAGTATGTCAACTAAAGAAAATATCCATTAGCTGATCTGTGGTGGAAAAAGTAAAATAAATATCTGTACATGCTCTCAACATGAATAACTTACTTGAGAAACCCCTCATACACCTCTGCTTTATTGTTTTATTTTCCAGTGGTGGTTTCTGGTGTTGTGATGAAGCAAAAGGTTTGATGCAAAGAAGTAGTCTTTACCCAGTTACTGGTGTCCAATAGGTCATCTTGTTAAAACATATTGGCCTAGAAAGAAGAGGGAAGGGGCTAAGAAGGAAAGAAGGAAGGAAAAGCTGGCCAGCTCAGGCAGCCTGCACGTCCAGGCAAAGAAAATAGCCAGGTATGCCAGAAGATAAAGAAACAGAATGTGGATAGTGGGTTGAAGGCCCACTTTGCATAGGGTCTACCATTCATGATTATATGGTTGATAAAAATTCAGAAAACAGAAGCACAAAGGCTACATTCACTTGGAGACTGTTGGCACCATATTGTTGTCTGGAGCTTCTTTTGCTGGGGTGAGCTGTCCTTCCAGCTCCTTCTGCAAAATTGCCAAGAGTGTGACAAGTGGGGTCCAAAATACTGGTTTGGGTCAGCTCTCCCCAAAGCCAACATGAACCTTGAGATGTGCCACAGCTAGCTGCAGGCTTTTGAGCAAGCAGGTTTTCTCAGAGCAGCAATGGAAAGCCTATCAGTTACAACATGCTTTTGCCTAAGGTTAATGAATTACTTTTACGAGATATTTTGTTTTAGGAAGCTTGAAATGATGAGCTGGTGCTGCTACTTTTGATTTTACTTCAGGAAAGATGAACCATGCTTTCAGGGGATTCTCTGCTTGCCAGCAGTGTGATTTCTTTTAACCCAAATACCATTTGGTTAACTTAAATCTGCCAGTTGCCTAAGCCTCTAGGTATGTGCTTAAAAATAAATAATTACCCATTCACATCCTCGTGGGGATGCCTCTCAAATCTTCCTACAGCTTTCTTCACAGCTTGTTTGGAGCGTTATGAAGTCTGACCTAAATTCCAAGAGCATCATCAGGAGAGTTCTCCAGCTGATGCTGTGTATGCTCAGTTAGACTATGACACTACAACAGCAGTTTGTAAATTTGTTTTTCTTCCTTTTTGTAGGAGTTTCCAATGACATGAAGAGCAATCGCTGGACAACATATCAAACCCCAGCTGCTAGATGAAGAAGAGAAATTGAACTGTCTGCAAGAATACCAGCTACTGATGTATATCATCATAGCTCTTCTGTAGCATTTTCTTCTCATGTGGTGATATCAAGTGCATAGAGAGGAGTCAGTTATAAAGTTGTACTCGTGTGATTGGTTGGGATGTTAAAACAAAGTCAGCAATTCTTTTACAAACCATCCCAGCTTCTGGGCAAACATCCCTAGAAGCTTTGGGAGTTCTTTTCGGTCCTGGCTGCCCCATAAAGAAACATCATTTATGCTGAATTAATTAGCTGCCACTTAACCCTGGCGCCAAGAGTTGATGTCATGAAGCAAAACGAAATGAAGCTAACGAATCAATAACATCATTAAAATAACTCACAGCAGAGTTACTGACTGCCCTGATGACTGTGCTCACAGACCAGTTGCTCAGCACGTAAAGGGAATTCTGCTAGAACATGTTCAAGCTATGAATGGCAGTCAAAAGCCAACTTGACATCACCCTACTCAGGTGAGCTTTCCCAGGACTGCATAGGGACAGCTGCATGGTAACAGCCCTGGGTTGGAAGAGTCGGATTGGTTTGGATGGATGGCAGCAAGGAGCAGAGGGCAAGCATCTCCCAAAGCAAATTTCTGAGGGGGTGTTTTAAGCAGCAGGGTACATTTAGGCAGAGCTTTTCTATATTAGTGCAGCTAGAGTAAGATATTCCCAGGAACAATGCATGGATGAAGAAGGATCTAACTGCATGTTTCTTACACAGAATTTCCAAATGTTTGCAAAGTCTAAGCCCCCTCATTGTGCAAAGATATAATAGATACCATCAAATAGTCTGAAGACAGACAAACAGAAATGGTAAGTCTTGTATTGTTCAAGTTTCACACAAATAACAATGTTTCCACCACTGCTAGTCAGCTCTCCTGAATTTAATTACAAGTTCATAAGTGAGGGCAGATAATTGTGAACATTAATATTAATTTTTCCTGACACAACTAAGTGCTAAATATGCAGGGGCATATCTGTTTAGCTCTGTGCTGGTGCTCTTTCTGTGCTCTTCTCTAAACTGACTGCAGCTATCATCTCTTTATTTTTTTCTTGACTAGATGCTCTGCAATATTTGATTCTGACATACATAGGAAGCTGGGGTCTGTGGGCAAAGGTGAAAGGCAGCTGGGGTGAAAGTGACCTTCAAGTGGCAAATCTGTGGCAGAAGGGACATTTGAAGAATTAACAGTGCTCTAAGGAAGTTGTGTGGAAGACACAATCACAGAAGAAATAGTAAAGAACTGCTTGTGAACTGCTTGGTAGCAGGGCACCTTAGCACAGGCCCTACAGGAGGCCCACAAGGTACAAAGTGATTATATCATGAGCTCTTCATTAGTTTCAGATGTGCAGAGGAGGCGCACAGAAAGTCAAACTAGGTCATGTTACTAAGTGGAGGAACGAAATGAAAAACGTATAAGTGATGCAACAAGCAGTGGGCGTGAAGTTTACTAGTAGTAAAAGGAGAGCCAAAGAAAGACCTGGGTTTCATGAGGAGTTACTCAGTGACAGTAATGGTTGTTACTTTCTTCCTTTGGTCTCTACTCAAAGGTGCCCAAGGAGTCAGGGAGCAGGCAGCTTAATTTCAATTCCTGGAAAATGATGGAAGTGGAAATTGGTTAAGCTGTTCTCCAGCACCTCGATGACAACAAGCAGATGAGGAACAGCAAGCGCTGATTTGACAGTAACAAATTACATTCAATCAATCTCATTTCCTTCTATAGTGAGTCTTAGATCTTGATGTTAGTAAAGCTTTTGCCATTGTCTCACCTGACACTTTCATAAACTAAGTAAAGAAACATGGTTTAGAAGAAACTGCTATTAAAGGAGCGTACAGCTGGTTGGAAAACCAGACTAAAAGCAGTTATAAATGCTTCACTGTCAAACTGGCGGTACGTA
The DNA here is from genome assembly GCA_013399175.1 of Odontophorus gujanensis. Classification (NCBI taxonomy): domain Eukaryota; kingdom Metazoa; phylum Chordata; class Aves; order Galliformes; family Odontophoridae; genus Odontophorus; species Odontophorus gujanensis. The sequence continues at coordinate 29,106 of VXAB01013017.1, forward strand.
TCAAATGAAGTCTGAAGCCATCTGTTTTGTGTCTGGCAGTGTACGGTATTTTCATTAATATCTTTGAAGAAATGAGAGTAGGGAACACATTAAATTAGCAAAGGACACCATGGAGAACAAGCGCTTTGGAGAACAGGATGAGAATGCAAAACAATCTTGACAAATTGGAGGAATGCTGAGGAAAACAAACGCCATTGAGCAGGGACAAAGCAGAGCTCTACAGTTGCGTAGGCGTCATCAAGTACTAAAAGTCGGCTGGGAAACAACCGGCACAGCAGCAGTTCTGCAGAAGATCTAGGGATGACAGCTCAACATGAATGAGCATGGTCATGCTGCAGTAAAAAATGAAAGTGCTATAATGAGGTGTACAAACAGGAGTTCAATCTGTAAGAAACAGGAAATAATTCTTCCCCAGCTGTCTATGCTGTGAAGACTTTATTTGAACTGTGCAGTTTTGGTCACTGCAGTTCATGGAGATGGTGAACTTACTGCAGAAAATGCAAAGGAGAGCAATAGCAGTCGGTGGTCCAGAAAAGGTGCCAATGGAAAGGCTCAGCAGTCAAAACCCCCAAAAAATCATTGATAAGAATTTTGTCTACCAAAGTGTAGAGGTGAGGAAGATATAGTAGTGATCATCTTATAAATTAGGAAGGGAGTAACTTCATTCCCAACTCCATCTGGGCTAGCCTTAAATTAGAACAAAGGAGCTACACTAAAAATACCTTCCAGAAGCAGGGACAGGTAAGCACTACAGCAGGTTGCCCAGAGAGCTGTAGAGTTCCCAGTGTTCTGAGAGCACAAAAAGCATTAGTCAGTTGGTCCTGCCTGGGGCCTGGGGAGGAGCAGATAGGCAGCAATCCCACCAGCTCCACCTTTTAAAATTTCCAGGGCTAGATAAGCTTGAGAATTCAACTCACAGCCTGCAGCCAAACACCTCAAACACCTCCATTCCATGCTGAGGACAACTGAACCAAGAACAGTAATCATATCTTTAGTTAATGAAGTAGCTTTGATTAGAAAAAGAGGGCAACAGAAAGACATAAAACCAGCATGAATTGATTCAGCTTAATAAAATGAGGTGGTGTTATTATTCACTTGCATCCTACTTGGTGTTGTTCCACTGACAGAAGTGACATCTCATCACAGGCTTTTGGGGATCTCCAGTTAAGGGTTTCCTCTTGCAGCTTTCAGAGCGATACCATAGCTATGCATAAATGTTCCCAAACTCGTGCTTTCTCCTCTCTTACCTTGATGGTAACCTCTCACATTTCCTGATCTGTCAAATGGTTCCTGTGGGCTGCTGTAGACATCCTTGCCTGTGCCTCAGTGCATCTTTTAGCTGCGACAGCCGCAACTAACACAGCTCTCTGCCTTCCCTCAGGTACCTAGAAATGCCGCTCTGTCATCTTCCTGTCCATGTTTAGCCTGCCCCTTGAAGTTCTCCAGGCTTTTATATCATGCAGGTTTGTGTCCCTCTCTACTCATTAACCTCTTCCCCTCTAGCCTTGTCTCTTCTCTTTGCCGCGTTAGACTTCCGCACTTCATCACATCAAATCTGCAGCAGATGTTTCCCTGGCTGCCTGTAGACCTAGCGCTCAGTACAAGAAAGGGAAACTCCATCTTAGTTGAAGTGAAACACGAAGAGGGAACTCTGGTAGTCCTCAGCAATCCCATCTGAATCCTATCTTGAGTCCAGAGGTATTTCCTTTCTCTCTTCATGAGATTCATTCACTTCTCTTTTCTCATGACCCAGTCTCCTACCCATACAGTAGAATTGATGGCTCAGATGGTGCCTCCTGACCTTAAATGCCTGAAGGTTAACTAAGAGTGGGGGCTCATGGCACAAGTAAGAGTACAACGTGTTTTTAAGGAAATAACTTGGATATGCTCATACACTGCCAGAAAACATAGCAGCTTGGCTATATTCATTTGTTTTACCACTTGTTGTCTTCTTGCTAACTCTGTGTACTGCTCTGACATGAAACTCATCACTGCTCTGTCACAGAAACACAGTTATGCATGTCAAACACATAAAACACTGCCTAACGATATTTTTGTTAGATGTCACATGTGTGCCATGTGTTACTGTGGCTGATGGTGTTTCCCTGGAGCTGGGTTTCCTAACGTCAGCAGGGGACTGGGCTGGTGGTGAGCCTGGACCAGCAGGTATGCAGGGACATGGACGAGGAGCATTTTGAAAGGTTGATCTCCCAGGGGGATTAGGATCCTATTCATCATACAGCAACTGAGTGTCCCCTGGCAGCTCTATGTCTGTAGAGGTGCATGTAGGTGTGAGTTGCAGCTTGGAGCACACGCATGTGAAGGTGAGGGTAGATCTCATCACTGCTTGGGGATGGTACTTGTCTCTAATCACACACAAAGGACATTTCATCTTTCCTTCCAGCTCATCCACTTCCCCTCCCAAAAAGGACATAAAAAGAAGCCAAACAAGAAGAGCAGCCAATAGAAACTATCACATGTTTGGGGAAAGCTTGCAGTACAAATATTTCAAACCAGAACTGCCTGAGATGACCTTACAAGCAAAATAGACAACACCTACGTATTGCGATGGAAATGACAAAGCAGGGAAATTGTTGCAGACGCAGCACAAATGGACACTAGCTGCAGATTACACAGATTAGCAGAGCATTACAAATTGTACAAAAGGAAATGCTCAATTTTTCTTTTAATAAAAGACACCTGAAATCAGCAATACCAACAATTCCCTTTGTGAATTTCGGGCAATATGTTGGACAGCCGTGTGTTTCTCACAGGCATCAAGCAGCCTTGCTTTTACTGCAAGAGGAGAAAGAAATTCCATCAACGTCAGGGGCACCATGCAGACATGTCTATGTACTCATCCTCGAAATGATCTGAAATCTTACAGAAGGCATTTTATTGACAACTGTTTTTCCTATCAGCTTTCATACACTTTCAGGTCTTCTCAGAAAGAGCTGGTTCAGGACCTCTTTCAGAGGGACCTGTTCATCAGCCCACCCCAAGTAACTGCCGGAGGCTCTGCAGTGACTCTTGCAGGGCTGCAGTCCCTTGGGCATGAGGCCACTTATGGCCAAGAGTTTGGGCAGGAAAGCCAGGGCAGGCAATCAGGAGGCAGATCAGAGGCTGGCAGCCTCCACAGCTGCTTGTGCTGCTTGGGGTCTCGTGACTGCCTGTGTGCCAACTTCAAGCGAGAGTCTGGAGAGTGGGGCGATGCGTCCTGAGGTAATTTCTGCAGTGTTTGGGCCAGGAAGCACCAGCAGAAGAGATGTTATGACAGTGCAAACAGTTACCTCCGCTGCAGGCATGATAGGAAATGACATTGCAAACAGAAATGTAACCTGTCAAGGCCACAGCTACATGCTTGGGTAGATGAGCTTGTCCTTTAACCAACGGCAGTGCCGCAGGTCCCTGCTCCCCAGTGCCTGAAGGCATCTGCACACAAGAAAGCCACCCCAAAGCTCCGACCTCTCCATATGAGTAAAGCTAAAGGACAATGTTTCTGCTTCCTGGCATCAATGTGTGTGTGTGCGTGTCAGCACTAATTACAGCCAGCAGGATGGTGTGTTTGAGATGTAAAAGCCTTCAGTGCCAGCGCAGGCCTTGCAGTGCTACAGTGGAAAATATTAAGAGAGGATTACCAGAAGCCCCAGAAGAAATAAAATCACAGCAAAAGGAAATTATACTGAGGAGCTCAATGTTTGACTTACAACTGCTGTGGTCTGAAACATAAATCCACACAGTACCAAGCGTCTGGAAAACTGAACACCAACTGTAATGAAAATAATCACTTTGCTAAAGTATTCTTTACTAAGGGCAACACTTACTTAAAGACATGTGTTGATCAAGGTAAAACCTAAGGATGCTGGCCCAGCACTGGAAGGACTTCTAAAATGAGTGCTAGCTCTGTGCACATGAATGTGATTTTTGATGTGGCAAGCCCTGCCAGGGTGAGATCCCATATGCCTCTCTACCTCTGGGGAGAAGAGCAAAATGTCCCTTGCTTCTGCCATGAGACTGATGGAGAGAAAAGTGCTAAGTTTCATCCTCCCTTCTCTTGACAGCAGAGCCAGCCAGGAGGTGCAAATCTCTGAGGCAGAAGGCAGTGGATAAGAGATGGTTTTGGAGGCCACTGGGGAGACAAAAAGTGGAAAATAAAGAAAATAGAAGCCAAGTGTGAGGAATGTGGGGAAAGACAAGGAATAATATGTTCCAGAAAATGAGAGAAAAAATCAGGGGATGAAAAGAAGATGGAGGAAAGAAAGAGATATCTAGAAAAAGGAGTGGGGAAAAGGTTGAGACAGAAGCAGCTGAAAGAGGAAACTTCAAAGAAAAAGGCAATTTATATTCAGGCTTTTTGGAGAAGAAAGCATTTGTGTTATCTTTGACTAACAGGGTCCTGGTATTTACTAGGTATAGGCATAAAAGGGTTGTAGAAGAATAAGGCAAAGGGTTAAACATGTACAAGCCAGAGGAAAGGAACACTCAGATCCTGAAAGGAAGAGAAAAGAAAGCAAGGGAGGGTCATATTAAAACTGGCTGAATTATCTTTTGATGTTTGGTAAAGCTACACTCTAAAGATGCTAGAAATTTAAGAGGCACAAAAACTTGGATTAGTATAATATCCTGTGGAAATGTAGAGCGTTTTGAAGGCAGGAGATATGGCTTGTGAGACAGGCACTCTGTATCCCAGAAGGTGACTGCAACCACCTCTTCTGGATCCAGGCCTGCTCGAGTATGGCCAACAGAGCACCCATGAGGAGCACTCATTTGGCAGGAGGCCACATCCTGCAGAGGCGTGAGGCCACAATAAAGAGAGAACATCCCACCAGGGCTGACCAGCACTTGTACAGAACCGAAGCTGGGATCCGGCCCCTGCTCATGCCGAGCCTGAACAGGCCAGCTGAGACCTGGCAACACCAGGCAACATGTGAACAGGAGCCTGCCATCATTACGAGGGCAGCATCCCCAGCTGACCAGGGGTGGTTGAGGAGGACCCTTGAGCTGGGAAGGGTAACACTGAGCATTTTTGTACTGCGTTCACCTCATCAACACTGTGACAGTAGCTGGTGTGGTGGGCCCCACTTGCAGGCCACCTTCAAATCAAACAGGGGCATAAAGACAACATTGATGACCATGAAGTCAAACACCAGACCAAGATATTCAAGTGGTTCAAATGCACTGAAGTCACATCATGTTTGAGTGATTGAAATAGAAAAGGGGTATGTGACCAAAGAAGGTAAAAAAATTATTTAGACTGCTGTTTGTTGCAGACGGAGGAAACTCTGTTAGGCAACTGAGCTACTTAACAACACATACAACATTACATGTACACTGGGAAGGAGTGTGGTCTGGGCATTGACACAATTCAAGAAAGAGCCCTCTCACATATTCCCCAGGAGCCTGGGCAGTTATTTTATGTGTGAGAACGTCAGGCTGCGACCTGCAGGAAAAGAGAGGGCACAAGGGAGCCAGATGGCTGAGTGACCCCGATGCTGTTCCCAGCAGAAAGTTTTCCAACCCTGGTAAGAAGCAGAAGTATCAGCATAGAGTATGCAAGTGCTTGCTAAGGGACTGGAGCAGAAATGTTCCCACCTTTTAGTATCGTCTCCAGACGCTGCCTTGCTCTGCCTTCCCATTCTGCCACATTCTTTATGTCCCATGTAGCTGATCTGACACAGCTCAAGTGAGTGTGGGGAGCAGCAACAGCCTGTGCTAGCCATGGAGGTTCATACTGGCTGTCCAGCCAAGATAGACAGGGAATGTCCCATAAGCAGATGCTGCTGACCCCAATACATGAGTGCTACTCTGACCACCACTACTCCCATGGGGCCTCTACATCTGTCTTACACACAGGTACTGTGCATGACTGATGTAATACACAGGATCTCAAGCAGTGGTGGGTTTCCCCACACAGGCACTTCCTTCCATCTCTCTGCATGCGGAGCAGGAGGCCAGTTTCTAATGTCACTCCTTCGCTTCAAATCCTTGGCTTATGAAACTGTAGGAAAACCCTGTGGCAGCGGATTGAGATTGACACCAAGGAGAGAATTACTCATTTCCATTGCTGGTAGTTCTCCCCACCAGCCCACGCAGCATCAAAGCAGCTCTGTAAGGCTCAGCATAGACACCTGACCTGTCCTACAGGTGGTGGAAACCTGTAGTATATGGTGTAAAAATGCCTACAGGAAGGTGTTTGTGACAGGGACAACAGCTTGTGAATATATCTGCCCCAGGCAGGTTCTGTTGTTGTTCCGCCACTGCAGAAGTGATTAACACTGGTTTTATTACAATGCTGGAATCCAGCAGTGTTTTGCATCTGGAAGGATGCATCTGACACCCACCTATGAGGCATCAGTCCCTGAAGCTCTGCTTTGGTTTTATGGTCACTGCCGTTAGTGGAAGAAAATGGACAAGGAAAGAACAGGAGACAAAAGGCAGTCAAAGCCCTGCTGAAAAATGCCATATAGTTGTAACTCTTAGGACTAACCTTCAGTGTCAGAGGAGTTGATGCCTCTATTTTGAAAGGATGAGCCATTTTGCGGGTATAACAGCAATGCACTTCATAATCCCTTCCATATTTGGCTTTATTGGCTTATTGTGCAGAGCTATTAGAATCAGGATCATCTCTTATGAAGCTGTTAATGGAATGCAAATTGCATGAAAGATTTCTCTGCATCAATAGAAAACAACCTAGTAATAAGTTATTGCATAAAAATCTGCATAAAAATATGCTACAAAAGAAATACTTTGAAAGAAGCAAAAATCCTGTGTGACTGAGGAGGAAATATGTTTTACAAAGTGCAAATGAGTACTGGTTTTAGAGGTAAAGGTGACCTACCTCAAAGCTGCTCAGATCCCAAAGAACAGATGTGCCCTAGCTACCCAGGTATAATGAAACAGTGCTTCACACAACATCATGGTTATAGCCAGGTAAATAAATAAATAAATAAAAGAATGTGATGAATATTTTATGCACTGAAAAATGCAAGTTCAGGCTGACCAAACCTGCATCTGTGCTGAATTCAGCAAAGAGCTGTGGCCAAAATGTGCATATTTGAATAAAATGAAAAGTCTAAGCAGCTTGCTGTGTGTGATGCACTCCTACTTTTCATGCTGACATGATGTTTTGAGAGTGGAATTGGGCTTTTGGTAAGGTAGAAACACCTAAAACTAGCATGAAGTGTTGATGTTTAAGGTAAGAGAAACATTGTGCTGAGTCTGTCACATTGCTTTGCTGTTTGTTTTTCCTCTTTGGTGTTGACATCAATGTGACTGTGATTTCAGCTGTGGTTTCCAGTGAGCACTGCAGCATGCCTGCGGCTGGAAGGAGCTTTTTGCTGCTGTTCAGCCCATGCCACCTCGCACAGCCATGGGGCACAGCTGCTTCGCCCACGTGGCATACACACTGCTCCCACGAGCAGCAGAGCCTCCAGCACCATCATATACTATCAATCTGACACAGAAATGCTCTTTGATCTCTTGTTTAACGTCCAGCACCAGATCAGTGGGAAATACCAGACCTGCAGCACCCTGTGACCTGTCCCAGTAGAACTGAGTTGCCCTGGGTACACCTGCTCTGCAAAGCCTAGAGAACATTGCTGGGATTCCTTTTTCTGCCCAAGTTCCCTACGTGGGAACTGCAGCCTGGGATGCTGCTCTGTCTCAAGCCCAAAGGGCCAGGCTTTTCCTGAAATAACATCCACCTCTTGCTTTGCTGCCTGCTGGGCTCAGCTGATGCACATGGAGGAGCCTAAATAAAGAACCGCAGAGCCCAGAGCCCAGGCTTTTCCTCTCCACTATCTGCATTCTTTTGCATTCATTAAAAAACAAACAAACCTGTTTCCTGATAGCAGGGAGGAAAATCGACGAGTCGTGGCTTTTTTCTTTCACTTGCAATGGCTCAGATACTCTGGGGAGAAGCACCTCTGCGGGACCTACAATGGAGATGAGAGTGGCTGGTAATAGACATCAGAACAAGGAACAAATGTCTTCATCCCTCAGGGATGTGAGGAGGGAGAGGGATGGGAAAAATGAAAAGTGTGGGCATTGCTCTATCAACCAGATGCCAGGGAGGGACTATTCCCAGTCTCACTCAGAGACCTGCCAGAGGTGGCACCGATCGGAAGGGTGGAGCAACACGGCCTCGTATTTTTGCAGCAAGGATTGGCTCTCGGAAGGAGAGCTAAAAGAAACAACAGCTTCCCGATGAGCACAGAAATTGAGAGAAAACAGTAGAAAATGTCTCCAGATTACAGGGGTATAAAGATAGCCCTGGAAGCGGCCGCGCTCCTTGGCGCAGAGTCGCCAGTGCCGGGAAGTGCCTCACATCCTGTTCTTTGTATTGTTCTCCCAACTTGTCTGGTGGCTGGGAAAGTTTCTTCCAGCAATTTACCCCGCCCTCACCCTGCAGCTGGCCGGCCTGCCGCTATTGATTCACTTCCCCAGGCATTTCTCTTACTGTCATGCTCTTGTGGCATCAAAGCAGCCTCTGGGCCTGGGGAGGAGGGTGGCCGCAGCCCTCACTGCCAGAGGAAACTTTTCCTGCATACCAACATTTTTTAACCGCAGGGAATAGCAACCACGGGAGTGTGGGTAAATGAATGCTCAGCTGAGGGACAGGTGGATTTAGGAGGCATTACTGCTGCTTTATGTGAGAGGAGATGCGTTTCAGTGCCCAGCGCTGCTCCATTATATATAAGGCTGCTTTCTCTACCTCTCAGCACAAAATCAAACTTGCAGCACAAAGAGCCATGGGTTCAGATATATAATTGGATCAAATTGTGTGTAATGACCTTGTCTGGTCTATTGTGCCTTTGTTTTCCACTGCAGCTTGCGCCAGAGCAGGTACCATGTTTACACTTCAGTCAGGGTGACCTGACTCCCAGCCATCCTGGATTCATTTTTCGGCTAATGGAAAGAGTTTCTTTGCTCTGGAAAGAGTGGGTCCTCTGGAGAGGGCTGCTGTCCAGCCTCAGTCTGGCCGTGCCAGTGCTAAACAACCCTTCTGGCTGCATGCTCTGCACTCAGCCCAGCAGAACGAGACTGCAGAGAGCTGTGGGTGACTGCTCATGTATTGAGATGAGTACAGGTGATGGGTTGGTGGACCAGAGGGTTCACGAGAGTGGTATGCAAGCACAGAGCTTGAACCCCAAGGCTGCAATTAAATCTCACCTGAGGCTGGGACACAATGTAAAGCAAGTCATGTTTAACTGCATGAAAGAACATAATGTAATGGAAATCTAATTGTGTTGAACAGTACCCAACGTAAGGTTATGTCTTATGGATTAACAGCAGGAACTCATGCCGTGGTCTGGAAACTCATCTGGAACCAGCAGAAAGGGAAAAGGGCGCACTGGTGATTAATGATTTGGGGTGCCCATGGGACGCAGTTATGGCAAGACATGTATGCTCCCAGGAAGCCCCAGAAAGTAAGTCCAGCAGAGGAGGTGAAATACCAAAGCCAGAGCATGGCTTACTAGCATATAGTAGAACTGGCCCATGCGATGTGACAGCCATCTCCAGGAAGCAGCCTGAGGAATGTTCACATGCACAAGAACCTGCTGTTATGCTGAGGGTTGTGGATGGCCTCCCAGAGGAACAAAAACAAGCATCATCCTTTTGTCATCACGTAAGGGAGAGAGCTACCTGAGCTGAATAACAGTTTTCTGCATGTCACAAGAGAAGCTGGACTTTCTCACAGCTGTGATGCAAAAGGTTTCTCTTGGGCAGAGCAGTTCTGATGCAACCCAACAGTCAGAGCACAGGTACAAAATCCATAGCAAGTTTTGTGACAGTCAGGTCACACCAGGACAAGAGCACTGTGAGGCAGTGCGTGATGGGAGAAGCCATCCTCCTCCTGTGAGAGTAGGGGAAAAAAACAGAATCTGAATGGAAAATGTGCATAGCCATTTGAGCCAGTAAAGAAAATTTCCCTGCTAATGTGCCACGGGAACTCTTCAAGCACTAGAAGTAGTCAGCCTTTGATCTCATGCCTTTAATGCACTCCGTAAAGACACAATGGCTCTAAATCTTCTCTTGCGTTATTGCTTGCTTGGCTTAAAGGCGAGAGGCACTGCCAAGGGCATCTCCTGATAGCTATGAGAGAAAAGGAAGAGTGAAAGAAAAGAAATGATTTCATGGCAAAGTCCATCAAGCACTGCGGTGGGCAGGCAGGGTGAAGGCAGAGCGCAGAGGTGACTTTGTGTGGCACATTTAAAAACACCAGATGCCACCACACATCCCACTGCGCCAGCTTCATGCTCCTTTCTTTGTCACAACTCGACACATCCCCTACAGCACGATGGAAACTGTAAGTAATTTAAAAGCACAACTAATTACCTCAGAGAGCTGTTTAAGTACCCAAACCTACAGCAGCCACAGGACACTTCCCAACGCTACAGGCATCCAGAAGTGTAATTCAGAGCAAACCATCTCACTGGAGGAGGCCTGTGAGCGCACAGTGCCAAGGGAAACTGCCCATTTAGGATTTGCTGCTACAGCCGCCAGGGTGCTGAGCAAGAAGCCTTCATCTCTAAAGAGCAGAAAGCCCATTGCTGCCCCAGCCTCCTGATAACCCAAGGAAGAAGTCACATCTGCGCAGCTTTTTTTTATATGTCTCAAGTGCTCCATTTTGCAGGAGCTGGGAGGCAGCAGGGAGAGGCGAGGGCTGGGGGCTGCGAGCAGGGCACGGTGGCCAGCACAGCCTGCAGTGCCTCCTGCCAGCAGCCCCTGTGCGGGGAGGTCAGAGCCAGCAGTCCCCACAATCGGCGTCTTGTGTCAGACGTGTGAGAAAACTCTCCCTTTCCTGTCGCACGCTGCCGCCACCACAGCTGCGGGCCCCCTTGGACTTGAATAGACAGAGCCACACTGCTGCCAAGGAGCATCCAGATGTGTGCGGGGTGACTCAGGATTTACTGGCACTTCATACACGAGATCAGATTCGGGCCAGGTCGGTGCTGTTTGGTAAATTAGCTTTTTACAATCTAATTTCCTTACTTTGGCTCTTTTTTTTCCCCCCAGCATCTTGAAAAGAAAGAAAAAAGTGATCCAAGATGCCAACGTCTCAGACTGCTTTAAAGGGCCTCTGTGAGGTGTCTGCTCTCTGACCTACCTTCCTCAGTGCAAAATTTCCCCAGTATCATGATTTAATACACACACCACAACAAGCTGGCAGTTATACTGGTATTCATGCAAGGTGATTGCAAAGACGCTGCCCTGCGAGCAGAATAAGGTTCTCTTTAGCAAAGAGGTCTCTGTGCAAGCTCAGAGATGAACAGTAACTATGCAGCTTTTCCAGGGGACTGCAGAAATCACAGCATGGTCAGACTGTGAGCTGTGCTCCTCGGCCAGTGAGAGACCTGCAGGACACACAGTGGGACTGGGAGTAATCACATGTACCAAGAGGCCCTGGCTAAGCTCTGGGAGGCAGTTTCAGGAGAGCACCAGAGTGCGGCTTTTTGACCGAAGGCACACTGCATCTGTCTGGTTTACTGGTCTTCTGATGCAGACCTAGCTTGGAGGGTTGTGGGATTCTCCCATGAAGTGAGATTTTTATAGCACAGCCATATTTTGCAACAAGCCTCCAGCCTGCCTAGGATGCCCCTGTCAAGTTCCATTTTTCAGGCTCTTTGTGCAAAAATGATACTTAATGGAGGAGCCTCGCTGGTGTGTGTTCAAGCAAGGGGGAAAGAAGACACAACATGCAATCCATAAATAGAGACACTTTAGAGGCTCTTTAAACATTCACGCTTTTTGCATAATTGATGACTTTCCATAATAGATATGGATGATAAACAGCCTTAAATAAAATGAAAATTTATCAGTGTCATATCATTTATCAGCATTATGTTAAATTGGAAAGTATGGGGAAAATATTACCATGTACTCAAATGAAATCAGTGAAAGGGAGAATAATTTGGGGGCTGCATCATTTCATTCATCAAGGTTTTTAATGAGACAGTCAACAGCTAAGAAGCTGTGCTAAGACACAGGGAGACAGAGGCAGAATTTGTCAGGCGCATTCATATACACAGTATGTCACCACATATCTACAGTGGGTCATCGGAAGCCATCTCTGGCTTTGAAAGGCCAAAAGCAAGTCTGTTCTCCAGGTTGGGTCACACCATTCAGTGCACATCTTCCCTATATAGGTCCCTGCAGCTAACCAAATCCCACTGTGCTGTGGGGGAGATGGGCGCTTTCAGCAAGAGTTTGGTCCCACTTAGTGTATAAGTGAGACATGCTTTGTGGGATGACTGCTCCTGCTCATGCTCTGCAAGCAGAAGTAGGACAATCTGCTTGGTCTGCTACGACTTTCAAACTTCTGCAATCAGCTTGGATGAATCCCGCCTCTGGGAAAGGCAGGGCTTTCTCAAGGGATTTTAAGTCACTCCAAATTAGTTCAAAGTGTGAAGGCTCCCACATCAGGGAATGAAGCAAAGTTTCTTCATGATGATGGCAATAGGTGTCATGAGGCACTTCAGCTTCTTCAGTGCAAACCCATGAGGAATATTCCATGCCCTGCAACTCCTCATTCCCCATGATTTTTCAAAAATAATTGACAGAGGCTGAGAAGGTCATTGTATTCTCTCAGGGTCCACCCTAACGCAGTATGCTTGTGTAGATAGGTTTGATTTTTCCAAGTATTCCCCTATCAGTTCTTTGCTATCTGTGTTGACAAGGTCAGTGAAAAGTCAGACCAACCAACCAAACAAAACAAGAACAACAACCAAAAAAAAAAAAGGTAAATTCAGTGTTTTTCACTTGCCTGCAGCATTTTTAAACCTATGGATGGGAAGCAAGGCTTTCTTGTCACTTGGAATACACACTGTGCTTGTGAAGTGAGAGGTAAGTGCTTCCTATGGCCAAAGACAAGACAGCCTGTAAGAGGTGAGCCAGTGATCTGCTTCTCCAGGACCTGCTAGCAAGAGAGGCTGCTTCAGGCTGCTGGACACGCCTGCTGTTGGGACCACTCTTCCTCTTTGACTTTGGCACAGCTGCTTTGGCTTACATAAGGCTCAGAGCTGGGGTCCTCTGCTGAGGTCAGCAGTGGCTCCTACTGCCCAGTCCCAGAACAGGCTGGAGCTGGTGTCGCCAGTGATTTATACCTACAGTGAACCTGAGGTACCAACAGTCAGTATGGCTTGACCAGAGAGCGCAGACACCCAGAGAAATTTCTGCTGCTCTTGGTGTGCCTTTTTTTTTTTTCCTTTCTTAAATTTGCAAAGCCCGTCCCTGATCTCTGTTGGACTTTGCTGCTCCTCCCGCAGCCCATGAGGCATTCTGCTGACTGCACTGTGGTGGGATCAACGCCAGCAGGTCCTCGGGCAGGGCTGGGGCCAGGAGGACAAAGCAGCTAGTCCAGCAGGCCTGGCTCCCAGCAACAGCGCAGGGCTCTTGTGCAATCTTCCTTGAAACAAGTTCAACTTGGCTGGGAGCGGAGCATTTGCGCATGGCCTGGAAGCTGGATCGAGTACTATAAACAAAAGGAAACACAAAGAGGGAGAGCGCGGTGTCCTGCTGCGAGGGGTTTGGCCAGAGGAGCAGCATCTGACCCTAGCCAAGCCATGCTGAGCCACAAGCGCCCGGAAGATGAGGAAATGTGGTGTGGGGGGGCCGGGACTGCTTCTGGGTAGGGGGAGCATAGGTGGAAGAGACCAGGGCCCATCCTGGAGCATTCTGCACCAAAGAGCTGCAAGTACAGGGATGCAGAGAATGGGAATTGGGTGAGGAGGCAAGGAGTGACTTAGAATATAGCCATAGAAATGCATCCTCCAGGGCAAATTCAAGCTGACTGGTGGGGAACAGGGGACCTCCTGCACTTTCACACAAGGTGCTGAGGAGGACACCAGGTGGGATCCAGTTGCAGGTTGCAGTTTCCATGCAGCACAGCGGGGTGTTCAGGCCATTTCTGTGAAAGAAAGGAAACGGCTGCCTGTTAGGTGCTCTCATGTGTGAAACTTGTGCCTGCCCAGTTATTTTGACTGTACAAGAAACATTTGCACCACCCATCTCAGGCACCAGGGCATGAGACATCCTCCAAGTGCACAGGTGGTGCTGGTGAGGGGCAAGGCTGAGCTTGCCAAGGCCTGGCAGTTTGCCATTCTGGAGTTGCACAGGGAAGTTCTTACACCCAAACCACTTGCCTGACCCTTCACCAGAACCGTGGCCATGGAAAAGGCTCTTTGTGGCCAGGGTGTTTCTGTGCCTCAGCAGTCCCACTTGGCCGGGACAGCCCATGTGGGCCTTTAGTAGTCAGCATTAAATAGAGCATCCCTCCAGCTGCAGTCTCCCATGCCAGCTGCTGAGCTCAGGCTCACTGGCCCAGAGCTGGACAACCACAGAATTGTCACAGAGCCTCTGCTGCCTCTCCCCAGCTAGGTCAAAGCTGCCAGGCATATGCTGGGCCTGTGCACCCCGCAAGGCCTCACCCCACACTGGGGGGGGGCTCTGCATCCAGAGGTGCTTTGGAGCCTGTGTAGCTGAAGGCAGCAGAGAGGACAGCAGGCCGCAGCAGCTAGGGTACTGGGAGGCATACCCACAGCTGGAGGAGGGCTGCTGGAGCCAAACAGGGCGAGGTGCACTTCTGAACAGCAAAGTGCATTAGATAGTGTTGGAGTCTCCCAGAGGAAGCCCCATCACTTGAATCATTGGAAACCAGGCTGGACAAAATGTTGGATAACGTCCAGGAGAGGATAACTCCTCATAAGCAAAGAGAGAGATGAATAAGATGAATACCTGGGCCTATTCCATCTCCATGAATCTAATGCACTTGTGTTGGTTTTTTTTTAAGTGCTTGAAAAAAAAAAAGTAAGTGCCTTTCCCGTGACATCAGCGCATCTCAGCACAGAGTGGGGATGGACAGGAGCCCAGCAGGGGAGCACACTGCCATCCCCTTTGACACAGCAGCAGGGAGCTGGGCAGCTATTGCCTTGCTCTGCAGCCTCACAGGCAGGCAAGGTAGAGGGCAGCATCCTACCTTTCCACCCTTAGGCATGGAGCCAAACGTACTGCCAGGCTGACCAAAGGTCTTACCAATGGTAGGAGACCAGAGCATAAAACTCTGCTTTGCCCTGCTTTTCCCAGGAAATCTCAGTGCTCCTGGAATTCACTTCCCAGGAAGGCACCCCTCCAGCTTGCCCCTGCCCAGGGCACCTGCAAGCACCCCACCCCGGGAAGCACAAAGGGCAGTTCCCATCCTGGGAAAACTGCTCGCAGCATCTCTTCTGACAGCTGATTCTGTAATTATTTGGTTGCAATTAACTGCTAATGAATTCCTGAGTTCTGTTATTTGCAGGTGGGCAGGGGGAGCATGGCTGCTGGCAGGCAGCATGCCGCCTGGTAGAAGCATGCACCTCCACACGGGGAAGGGAGCTACTGAACGATGTAGGCCATTGCCTGGTTAACCGTTAACAACTCGTAAAATCCCAGGTCCCTGCACAACAGGCAGAGTCCTCCCAGGGCTGTTAGAAAATCCTATTTCTTGCCAGTTATGAAACAGAGGTTTTGATGTGCTGCCAACTTTGATGTGGAGCTCTGGGAGCAGAACACTTGCTGCACTGCAAGCTTCTTACATAAAGCTTTCCTAGCAGCCTCTGCTTGTCATGCTGTGTGTTCCTCTGTCCATCCATGCACCGTAAAGCCTGAGTGACCCAACTCAGAGCCCGAGCAGACATCTGTCTCCATGAACCCAGAGCTCTTTGAGGCCAAATAGCAAATTCTGATAGCAGAAGCAGACAAGGGCTGTATGTACCAGCATGGCTGCCAGCAGCTGGGTCCACCCCAAGAGCCAGTAGGCACACCTATGTGCCTGGCTCCCAGAGCAGGAGCTTTCCATCATTGACTCATCACTCATGGAGAGCACACAGTCCTTTCCAGGCCGCTTCCAGCGCTTGCTTGTGTGCAGTGATAAGAGGAAGCCCACGTTGCATCCTGCAGTCCATGCCAAGGGAAACAGGAGCAGTGTGGCTAAGGAAGTGGGCCTGGGGAGAGGGGACGCAGCAGGAGGTGGGCTGCGGTGGGAGGCAGTGGGAAGGACGGGTCAGCTGCTGCCCAGATTCCTCAGAGGTGGCACTCTGGGGACTCCTGCAGTGCTGAGGAGCAGAGCATTGCTGTGCTGCTCAGAAAAAAAGAGACAAAGTGAAGAGAGGAGAATGCCCCACAGATGTCTAGAAGCAAAAAAAACCCAACAACTGGACCATGAGGGATGAAATGCAGTTTATCCCTGCCATGGCCAGCAGCAACTAACAGCTCTCCTAAGCCCAGCGGTTTGCCAGCAGGGCAGCAAGCAGGGCAGGCACCACTCCACAGAGCCTGGGGCCCCACAGTGGGTAGGGGGGGTCCTGGCACCCCAACAGCCCCAGGTCGCTTTGGGGTGCCGGGGTTGTTCCTTGCTCCCAGGCCCTTTAAATGGGCACTCGTGCCAAGGCGATTTCTCAGTGGAGTTTCATAAGGAAGCACATGACGAGGGCAGTTGGAAACCACAGCTCTGCGAGCGCTGATTACAGCCTACTGAGGAAAATGAGATTTTTATCTTGCAGGAATTCAATTATGAAAAAGAAAAAAAAAAATACAGCACATCTGGCTTCATCCGCTTGAGCTCGCTGCACTTTGGGGGTTTTCATTTAACATTACCTAAAACACTGTGCTCTGTGGCGTGTGTGCATTTTTTTCTTTTTTCCTGTTAAAAAAAAAAAAAAAAAGAAAATACAGCAACAACAACAGCAACAACAACAACAAAAAAAAAACCAACAAAGTCACCCTGCTGGCAGCTGAATGCAGCAGGGATGATGTCATTGGAACAGTTGGAGGAGAAAAGAGAAAAACAAGTCTGTGTGTGCTAATCCTGTTTGCTGCCCTGAAGGGGATGGAAGGCGGCCAAGGCGAGGAGTTCTGGGAAGCCATATAGGGGTGCCAAGCCCGCGCCGCCGCCAGCGCGGGGAACTGACATCTTTGTTCTCTGCAGCTGGGCAGCCCGCCAGCGGCCTCATTTCGGCGCTGCGGCATGATTACACTGGACATCTGCCAGCTGAGCGCTCTGAGCCCCTTTTCTTCCCCGCGAGCTTTTTTTGCCAAACAGCCAGCAGTTGCCATGGCAGTGGAAAGTAAAGCGAAAAATACTAAAGCGCACGTATAGATAGAGGGGGAGATAAAAAACAACAACAAAGTGGAGGCACGCCTTGCTCCAGATGTGCCACATGTGCAGATATAAAAAGCAAGCAAAGCTATTCGTCAGAGAGCTGGAGACGGAGAGGAAAGGGCAGTAAGAGCCGAGAGGTGACATGAGGATAAGGTGAGGAGTGCTGTGGGCACAGCATCAGCATGGCCAGTGGGCAGCAGCGGGCAACCAGGGCTCTCCTCCTGCACTGAGGGAAGCGGGCTTTAACAGAGAGCAACATGGTGGCACTTTCACTATTGCCTGCCTGCTCTGTTCTCTTTTATGTTGCGTGTGTCGAAAGAAAAAAAAAAAAAAAAAAGCAGCAGCTGTTTTGAAGATGAGAAAGGGGTTATTTATAAGCTCTGCATAGCGGAGGGAAGCAAGCAGCTGAGATCTGGTTGCTCTACGAGGTGGAAAATCCTGTTTCAGCCCCTGGCCCAGGCCAAGCTGTGCTATTTCAAGCTGTGCCCCAAACGGTTAACGAGCAACCACCCAGCAGTCCCATGTCTATAATGAGTATTTCATTTAAATAGGCAAGTGCTGCCAGGTCCCAACGGGCAGATTTACACGCGGAACAGGAGAGGTGTGGTCCCAGCTTGCTTTCTTTTTCCACCAAGGGAGGCACGGGGTAGTTTCATTTTACAAGGCAGCTATGTACAAAAAGTTCACTGCCCAGAGAGCTGGAGTTCAGCTGACTATTTATAACAGGATTTCTTCTCCCTGTAACTGCCCTGAAGGGCCAATGGCGGCAGTGCCTGCAGCCAGCCCAAGGAAGCAGACAGGGCCATGGGCACCCACACTGTCCCATCCTGTTGCATCCTCCTCTCCCAGTGCAGCTTCCAGCAGCTCCATGGGTGGCTCAGCCATATGGAGCATGGAGGGCCTAGAAGACACAGGGATGAGGCCCTCATCGGCCTCCTTGCTGCCTTCCTGCATAGCTACTTGACTATGGTTCGCTAGGGTTTCCTATTTGTATAAATGAGGATGATTTTCCCTACTTATCTCAGAGATGGGCTAAGCGTCTTAAATCATTTATGCCTGCAAAGTGCTTTAATTTCCTCAGATGGAAGCTCTTAGTGATGTGCAAACTATTATTAAGATTATTATTGCTAATAAACAGGAAAGGCAGAGCAGTTGTATTTCTTGCTGAAGCTCCAACCTAGAGCACAGAGCCTATTCTGGTTTCTGATGGGACTAGAATGGAGGCCTCATACCTAGCAGTCCAGAAGGAATGTCCCCTATTCTGCAGAGAAACTGAGGCTCAGAGTAAGGCACAGACATCTTCAGGCATTTTGCTGAGCTAAGACAAAGTTTAGTTTAGTGGGCACAGTGGTAGCATGCTGACAGTCTGACTAGATGATCTTAGAGGTCTTTTCCAACCTTAACAATTCCATGATCCTAAGAAAAGACTTATCCCTCGACAGCACCCTTGCCGAGCAGTGCACCCCCAGGGCCAGAGTTGGCCTGTGGCAGCCTGAGGCAGTCAGGCATCAGTCACCCAGAAAATCATGCAGGGCAAGTTGCTGGTGACTTTTCTAAGGTTGCATCACAAGCTGCAGGTGGCACAGAAGCCACCCACACCCTGGATGCTCTGGCCAGGTGTGTGGGATGCTGCAGAAAGTCACCTGAGCTCTCACTGCTTCTCAGTCCCTACCTAAGAGGTAATACGGGGCTGTGCATTGTTTAGTGACAAGTGGAATGTAACCTACCAAAAGCTTTGCCAGCACATTTTAACATATTAGAAACTGAAATTTCAGAGAGGGGGACTAATGTTACTCAGTTCTGTCCAAGTTAATAAAATATGGTCTGAGTTACTGCCAGGCTACTAAATTCATTTTTATTCAAAGTGGCTGGGCAATTTCACTGAGGTTGGCTCAGTGGGGAGCAGAGTCAGCTCTGGCTTTGTCAGCTCCCGTGTGTCTGTCACCTTTCCAGCTGGCAACAACAGCCGTGTCCCCAAGGGGCCCTAAGAGCAATCAGAGGGGTGCCTCCTCCAGCAAGGCAGCATGGGCTAGAACAGGGAGTAGTGACATTGGATGGGGCAGGAGGGATGCTGCTGTGGATGGCACCAGAGGAGGTCTGCTTGTGGCTGCCATTCCTTCATGCCTGACCAGGATGGCAGGGTTGCCACCAGCTCTTCTCCTGCACCTTCACATTTTGCCATCTCACATCACAGCTTCAAGCAGAAGGGATGTTTGCCATGATGCGGCCATGTCTATGACAGTTCCCCATATCTTCAGAATCCTCCAGCTGATTATTTCCCACCTTGTCTCTAGACCCACTTTGATACCTTTGCTATCTGCATGACAGCAACGAAGACTCAAAGGCACTGTGCTGGCTGGCACCAGAACCAGCACACAGGGGACTGCTGCCTGCGCTCTGAATCACCATGAGGCTCCAGAGCTTTAAATGGGAAGCAGAACATACTGCTGTCTAGATAGACAAATGAAACTTCAACCAGCTCTCTAGCTTTGGAAACAAGCTCTGAATCACTCTGAGGGCAAGGTGCCAGGAGTGGCTCCACTCTAATCCTGGCTCCATTGCTCACTCGCTGTGTGGCCTTCAGAAAAACGTCTAGGGGTAAACACTGCTCCTTCCTCCTCCTCCCTACCAGCATCCCCTCTGTCCCTGTGTCCTTATGCCCCAGCTCAGAGAGCAGCACCCCACTGCTGGCCATGCATTTGGGAGTGGAGGAGGAAAATGCTCCCCTCAGTCTGTCATTTGACTCACCAGCCAAACAGGGCTCTTCTGCTTTCTGCTCCTCTCTCTCTTCCTGGGCCCCCATGGACAGTGCTTCGGGTTAGCAAAATTACCAGAGATGCTGAGTGGGGAGGCTGGCAACTGGCGACTGCCAAATGAGGTTGCATGTAACAGCTTCTGAGCTCAGACACGAAGGTCCTGGTGTTGCATTCATAAAAGCCCAGCATCCTAGGTAAATAGAGCACATTAATATTTATTTTAAGAAGCTTGGAATCATGACTTAATACTGGAGAAAGGGCTATTCTTACACTGTGTTAGCAGAGCTTGTTCTAATACAGTATTTCCTAACTTCAGACGTGGTAACCTAGTAAGGTCCATTACCACACTAATACTATATAAAAATGATCCTTTATTATAAATCATACCATACACCAAAAAGGATATAAATAGAGCCCCAGTGCGGCATTGGCATGCCTCATATTTCTCTTGGTTCACATTAAATGAGCCACTAAATTACAGTGTCCTTCTTTGTAATATCATCCTCCAAAGCCAAGCATTTGGTGCGTTACACAGGGCTGTTCTAACAAGAGAAATTAGTATGGCTGGTTTAATTCAGCCAGGCCTGCCATGCGTGTTATAGGAGAGGGTGCTAAAACAGGCCAAAACGAGCAATTTCATTGTCCTTTCAAAAACCCCTCACTCGGAACGTGCAGTAGGAGCAGGAGCACGCTCGGGGCTGACAGACAGATGGTTTCTGAGG
The DNA here is from genome assembly GCA_013399175.1 of Odontophorus gujanensis. Taxonomy (NCBI): domain Eukaryota; kingdom Metazoa; phylum Chordata; class Aves; order Galliformes; family Odontophoridae; genus Odontophorus; species Odontophorus gujanensis. Next base: position 49,721 of record VXAB01013017.1, read on the forward strand.
AGTGTGGGGCCTGGCATCCCAAGCCCTGGCAGCAGAAAGGTGAAGACAGAGGAAAGGATTTAGGTCGCAGATTTCCCTGGTCTCACCTGCAGAAATAAGGGGAGATTTTCCCCACAGCATCAGCGCCTGTTCATAAAGCGGCTTAAGCTTCTCCGCAATGGATGGAGCTACAGAAAACTCAAGGGCTGAATATCTGTATGGTAAAACATAAATGCAGCATTCATACTGGGGGATCAAGCCTGAGACCTGTCTCTGACAGTACTATCTAACCACACTAGAGAAGAAAACCTTCCCACAGTCCTAGTAGCTGTACATGCCTTCAGAGACACTTAAAGTAATTCAGGTCAAAAATGTAGGTTGTTTTATTTAGCAGACAAAGCAGCGGGGAAAGGAAGGAGAGGGAAGGAGGAAACAGGCTGTTGCAAAAATACACTCCCCACAAAGGGCTTTTCAGGATTTCCCCCCAGATTTAGGCAACGTTTCCCTGCAGGCTCGCAAGGCCCAAGCTCTGCTGTAGGGGCTGGGCTGCTATTGCAGGGCTGGGCCATGCTCAAGCAGCCATTTTGGAGTGGCTCTCTGAGATGGGCTGCCTCTCCTCCTGGCTGCAGCCCGGGGGAAGCAGGCCCAGCACAAAGCTACCCAAGCATAGGCCCTCTGCAGAGCGTACAGAGCTGGAGCACTTCCAGGAGATTTCATTGCAAATTGTTTGCCACAAGGAGATGCGTTCCCTTATGCGTGTGGAAAAGCTGCAGGCTCTGGTGCCTGTGAGGAGGGCTCCCAAAGCAAACCGTGCCATGAATCATTCATGAAAACTAAAGGTTTCTATTACCTACAGTATGCTCAGTGATTGTGTGAGATACCGTGAAAGTGGCAAGCAGCCTCATAGAAGTGAAATAAAACCTCTACAGTGCAGCTCTTGGCATCATACCCCCTGAGAAAAATCCTTAAGCAAACGAGAGTTGTGCAAGCTATGAAACACCCGGCCTTAGCCTTAGAAATGAGAAAGTGCTACTCCTTTGTCAGAGGGAGTAAAGCCTGCTAGTGGGGAGGCAGGATGGACATACAGCAGGCTTCCACCCTCTGTGCCTGAACTGCAGCTAGCAAGGAGCCATGGAAGATCAGCAAAGTAGAAACAAAGCAAGGGGAGAGACCTTGCTTTTGTTTCTCCATTCCTGTAGTCCTAAAGCTGCTTTGCACCTTCCCACCACCCTTGAAAACTCCCAAACTTGAGTGCTTCTCACCCCACTATTGTACTCCTTCCTCAACTTGGCCCCCAGGCTCATGCAGCACTGTGCCATCAGAGAGCCATCAATTTTGAGGCACAGATTGAAAACTGGTCATGCACATGACATACACCAGCAGGTACTCCTGAAGTTGTTACTAGTTCAAACAGGGAACTCTGAAACCTTACACCTTCACCTATTCCCTGAGCAGTGTAGGGCATGACCTACCTGGTGTGGACTGCAAGCCTAGCTCCCATACAGGCTGGAGAATATCAGCTGGCCTGTGACAGTGATGAAAGGCCACAAAGGGAAAATGGGTGGTGTTTGGATCTCGTAATTCAATACAAGACCAACTCTGTCATTTAAGAAACATCTACTGAAAAAGAAAAAAAAAGAAGAAAGGGTGATTATGTTTCATTTGTCACAAGAAGACAGTGATGCATTTCAATATCCCTGGTCAGTGGTTAAAATAAACAACACTGCTATCATAGTTAAGGTGGGGGTGAGGTAGCATCTTCTACCAGCCTGATTTTCATCTGTTCACATTAAAAATCTACATGCAAAAAAGGGAAGTTAGCTACAGCATTGATAAAGGCAGTCGAGTCCTAATGTGGAGTTTTGGGTCAGATTTGAAGTAAATCAAATTTAACACCTTAAAAACAGAAGCGTTCATCAGACCCCAAGAAGTGCCAGTGATTTTTTTCTGCTTTGCAATCAGAAAGACAAACAGAGGAGAGAAGGAACAGGAGACAGATTAAACCAGCTTTAATTTTAGGACTCTTCTCATCAAGAGGCAATATGTGACACCAAAAATTAGTCCAATTAAAAATGTTTATAACCTAAAGTTGCTTAATTAGCACCTCTAGAAGTTTCCAAGCATTTTCCCCCACCAACTTTCCCTCTCCTGATGAGCACAGTCTAAGCTGCCACAGAGAATGAGAGAGGTGGCAGGGCTTGGTTGGAGATGCTCTGGCTGTATCCCAGACCTAGATCTGCATCCCATGGGAATCTGTCATCTTCCTAGCAAAATTCGACTGATGGAGGGGCTTAAAGTGCTTCCAGAATGAAACAGTGGCTGAAGATCTTAGGGAAGCAAAGCTAACAACAGGGATAGTACAGTGGATTTTTGCTGCTGGCACCCTTCTGCAGGTGCAAACCCCCAACCCGTGGGGCTGCAGCAGGTGGGCCCCCATTGCACAGGCACTAGCCGGAGGATTGCTTATGCACAGCATCTACTCCATGAGCAAAAAGATGCAAGAATGAGATCCAACATGGTTACTCACTCCAGGCTAAGCAGCTCTTCCAAGCAGCCAGGGGCTTTCCCCAGACCCCACTACTGGTGCTAGCTTTCTCCTTTATGTGATGTTTTCCACCAGCATCATGGCACTGCTCACAAGGTGAGCGTGGCTGCAGGCTGTTCAACCTGCAGGCAGCACCCATGCCACCCCGGTCCTGGGTTTTCCCCAGGTCCAGATAGATTAAGAAGAGGCAGAAGCATTATTCCCCACTCTCCCCCTCCCATCTATTTTATACCACTTATAATTTTACAGACTTAGCAAATTAGAGAGAGGATGAGACACAGCTCATTAGGACTGTGCATCCTGCTTCCTGAAACTCAAACCCAAAATGATGCCTTCCTCAGCAGCTACCTGTTCCAGCACAAGAGATGCTCGATTTACACTGGCTGGGGATCGCCAGAGGAAGAGCCCTGCTGAGATCAGTTCCCAGCCTCTGTGCTTCTGTTGCCATGGGAATATATTCATTGCTTTCAGAGGAGTTTGGGGAGCATAGAGTTCAGGAAAAACAACACAAAGAACAACACTCTGATCTTCCAACAATACCAGTTTTAAAGACGTAGAGTGAGAATACCTCATCTTCCTGATGGAATGCCCATCTAAAATAGGATGAAGAGTTTGTAAAAATAAAATCAAAATGGCCCTTCTGGATCAAATGAAAGGTCCGCTTATCACTCTAATATCCTTTGTCTTCTTATGTGGATTGCATCATGCACATGGCATTTCTGAGTTGTGTTCTGAAGTCTTAAAAGTAATAAATAATAATCTACTCATTCATTGCAGCTTTCTGTTTACAGGCTATGCTATATCTACACAAGTTATGGTGCCAGACCATTAGACATCAAAGGCTCCACAGTGCAGGCTTGCTACAAAGGAGGAGTCAACATGATTTTTCCAGGAGCTCACTTCACTATTCCAACAATAATAATGACTTTTACTTGGTGCCTTTGATCCAGATTGCCAAAGCACTTTGTTCTCTGATTGAGAAATTACACATAAAATAGGATTCAATTGGCCCATCATTGGCACAGGCTGAGAAAGTCAGCCTCTGTTGTTTTTTAAGCTGCTGAATATTATTAGTTTATCTACATTAAATCAAAGGGATACGTAAAATTCAGGGAATTAAATGTATGATCACCTAATAGTAGCCGATGGTGCAAACAATGTCAAAAAACATCAAAAGAGATTTAGGACCTTATATAATGCTAAGTGACCAGGACATCACTGCAGGCGCATGGTGGCAGAGAGCATCAGTACCCACTTAGCAAAAGCGTGCACTCATCCAACCTGGACCACCTCATTTGATATGCAGAGAGAGCTGCAGCATGGTTCCACCAGGGACATGCCATTAGAGGAAGCCAGGGCAGTGCCAGTGAGACTTTGGCTCAGGTGGCTGGAAGCCCTCTGAGTTGACTCTGCGAGCAAGAGTCAAGGGAACGTGGAAGAGAGAATTAAAACTAGGCTGACAAGGAGGAACCAAAGATCAGTAAAACAAAATGGATCTAAATAAAGTAATTATAGCACAATACATAACGACTGCAGATCTTTTTGATTACTGCTGAGCCTTTAGATCTCCTGGAAGTTCACCTCTCACCATGGAAATCACAGCTGTGGCAATATTGACTGGGGAGAATGAAAAGTTACAGTGACTTCTGTCAACCAAGCCCAGGACTGTCCTGTAACCTCACAGCTTTATATTTCCTTTTCATTAATCCTCATGAGTTAGCAACAAATTAGCACAGCCTGGGCTCAGGGCAAGGACATTAAATAAGAAAACGTAAAGAGAAAAGGAACGAGTTCATTCTCAGTGGAGAGGCAGCCTCACGTCCTCAAGAAGTCACAGAGCAGAGACTAAAGACTTCGGCCTTCCTGATAATCACATCATGACAAACACAGTTACTTTGGAGGGCCCCTTTGAAATATAAATCAACTTAATAATTTGTGATCTTGACAAGCAAGTGATAGTACAGTGTTTTGACTGTGATACAGTCACAGAGGGTAGAGGTTATGTCTATGTTAGCAAATAGAGAAGCATAAGAGCAACACCAGTGTGCTTGCAGAAGGTTTTACTTGCAGGTTTCTCCCACTTAGAGCCACAGCCTCACCATCCACTTCTGGATGGAGAACCTCGGGAGCCCATGGGGATCTTCTCTCCCAGCACAGTGTCCCCAAGAGAAGACCAGTTTGCCACACCCTGAGCTCCATCAAACTGCAATTATCTGGCACAACCAGGACAACTGTTTTTCCCCATCCAAATGAAAATGCTAGTAGGAGGCACCTTATCTGTCCAGGTCCCATCCCTTTCACAGCAGCTGATAACCAAACCTGCTCTGCTTCCTCAGCCCCAGTTTTGCTCCTGTCCCTCCCTTAAACCATGCTCATGCACTGGCTCATTGCAAGGTTTAATCTTTCACAGGCAACAAAGGAGCAGAGCAGCAGTTTCTAGAATCTGCTCAGGAGAGCAAATATCTGAAGACAGAATAATTGTGGCAAGTGAAGCAAAGTCTGTCTCAGCTGTGTATTACGGAGGATGTGGTCACTGGTTCTAGACCAATGCAAACCTCCACAGCACACGCAGACCAAGATCTGTGCCCTGCAATAGCAGGGTTTTCCTCAAGTGTTTGGACTTACGCCCCTGTAAATAACACCGTTGTAAACAGGAACTATACTTTGGGTTTAAATTAATCACACTGCATTGAAAAAAAAATCTTTTGCTGCAAGATTGAAGAGATTACCAGTCTGCAGGCAGAACAATAGCTCCTATTTCACTGTATGCTGTTGTTCTCTTCTGGAAGTGGTTAGCCTTAAGACGAGGCAAATACTATTGTCAATCCCTTTGACTGTCACTTTTGATGATCTTAACACTCAGCCAATGTACTTCTCCCACAAATCCATCCTGCCTCTCAATGAGCCAAGAGTGCTTGTTGTCCCCTTCCCAGCTGCCAAAATTGCCCAGCTGCTTCCCAATTACCCCTATAATGTGATTCTGTGTATCCAACATGTAGTCCTGCAGCACACTTAGAAATGTAAGGACACAACATAAAGAAATACCGAACTAAGGAGCACGAGTGGTGCTGAAGCAACTACATTGCTAATCTTCCTGTTTAATTCACTGATTACAGCTATTCTTGATTCCAAACTGCTATACAATAAAATGCTACACTTGAGAACAGCTGAATGTCAGATATTCATTGTTTAAGGTCAGCAGAGACCATTACGATCATCAAGTGTAACTTATTGCACAAAGGATTCAGGGAACCTTCCCCTGCTATTTCTGAAGCAGGCCCACTATTTCCCTTTGAGCTGCCATGTATCTGTTAAAAAGTCACCTCTTTGTGGCTGGAAGACTGTAAGGTCTGGAGGGTCTACCAGGATGTTAGAAAAGTCATTTCCTTAGTTAGCTATTCTCATATAAAAGATGCAACTTTTTCTCATCTGCATATGTTTATCCTCTGCTTCTAGCCACTAAATTTCTCAAAGTGTTCTTCTCTAAACTGAAGTCCCCAGTTAGAAATCTCTTTCCTGCCACAGCTCATCTTTGCTGATAGCAAGCAGCCTTATAACTTCTAAAATACATACAGTGTGTCAGAATACATCAGCCTCCTCAAATTTCTCACCACAGAAAGGGCTTTCTGGATCTCTCACACTCTTGCACTTCTCCTCTGAATGCTTTTGTTTAGTCCAGCTTACCTTGGAACTTGGGAGTCTTTGCATAAAACCCAGCTCTTCCTAAAAGATCATCAGACTATCAGAACAGAAAGTCAGCATCCTCAGTGCAGGACTGCCTTTGGCAATGGTGCACTCATGGATACAAACAAAGGAGACCTTACTCAAATTACTTGGTTCAAACTCTTCAGTCGGATGGACCAGGCTGGCTGAGCAAATAGGGAAACCCACCTAGGTGCAGGGAGATGAAAGAAGGCAGTGCATACACGTGGGTAACAGCACACATTGCCTCCAGCTGCTACAAATGGGCACAGGATAAGCCTTGTGCTCCTTCCTGGTCTTCTCTCTACCAGCACACAGGTGTACCTGCCTGGCTGGCAGAGGCTGGCTCCAGTCAGTTGCTGAGAATATTTCCCCTTCCACTTGACCACACAAAGGCAGGCCATCAACATGCAGCTCCTGAAACAGCCTTTAACACCTCAGAAGCAGGATCTTATATGTGTATTTATGGCAAATCCAGCTCTAGTGCCATACGCAGTACTGAGAGGATGAAGAATGGCAAGAAGGTGATAATTGGCAGGAGAATAAAAAGCTGAAACACAGACAGGAGGAACAGCTCTAAAAGCTATATGTCCAGCTGGCTGGATGAAAAGGAGGAAGGTTCCTGGCTGCCAGACCTGTCCATCCATCCTGACTTGTGATGCTGACTGGTCTCCATGTGCCTTTTATCAAACATGACATTTCAGAAGGATCCCATGGTTAAAGTGGGAAATTTGAGTTTCTTCTCTCTGTGTTCTGCAGACCAGCACCAAGCATCAGGTAGGGTATTGCTTACTCAGCCTTTCTGGGTTGTGCTTATTCTGCTATGAGACTGCTATCATCAGAACAGGCTGGGAGATTTTGTTTTCATAGCTTTTTAACCTTTTCCTTCCCAAAACAGTGTTTTTATTTATTTTGGCACTGTGAGCGTTTTGAAGAGAGGATTGATTTGGATTTGTTAAAGCATTTTTCTCCCATAATCCCATTAATTCAGTCTCTAATTCTTTCCAGGGCTCCCTTCTGAAGAGCTATTTCCTCTTGGATTCATTTACTTTCTGTGGATTGGGGGAATTAATGAGGCAGATTTCACTCTCAGTTTCATCACTGTAAGCCCAAAACAACTTTAACAGTTTTCTGGAACAGACTCAGATTTTACTGGTGTAAATGAGATCAGAATTTGGCTTGTGGCACTTAATTCTGCTAAGAGACAAAGAGAAAACAAGTATACATGGGTTGGGAAAGTCTATTTGGAAGTGGGTGAAGCCTGCAATTTCATTGAAAGTCTTGTTTTCTACGCTTTCCCAGTAAGAGGATTTGCTGAGCACCATAGATATTCCCACATAACCCAGCACACTAAGAAGAGAGATCTCAGGGAAATGAGTTCCAGGACAAAGACTTTCAAGAGCACTGGGATTTTCTGCAGGAAAAAAAAAAAAAAAAACAATGGCAAAAACATGAAGTCATGCCAGTGCAAAGGAAGGTTAAGGAACAGCGCAAGGTCAGCTTGCCAAGTCATTAAATCTGCAGTGGCCGTGCAGACAAAGTGGAAGCCAACAGAAAACCGAGATGAGCAAACAACCAAGGATGGGCACAAAAGTTGAGCACATATGAATTGAGATAAAATTGAGAAAGGCATAGAAAGGAGGTATATCTAGCCCAGAACAGGAAGATGAGCTGGAGCATTCTAGCTCTAAAGCAGTAGTCAAAGGAGGGGAAAGTAAAGTATTGCTCGAGCACCAAAGCAGAGGAGCCCTGAGAAGGGGCTGGCCTAGGAGAGGCCCTCATGGGCCACAGGGCTCCTTGCAGAGCAGCTCCCTGTCTGGGTGCAGAAAGGGGAAACGAGGAGTGAGGCAGCTATTATGGCCAGTCAGCTCAATTTCGGTTCCTGGAAACGCACTGGAACAAATAATTAAGCTAACTAATCATCGGCACCTAGGAAACAACAAAGAGAAGAGGAACAGCCAGTGCTGATTTGCCAGAAGCAAATCATATCAAATTGACCTAATTTCATCGTGCAACAGGGCTTGCAGATAGAGGCAAAGCAGAAGTATTACATCTTGTCTTTGGTTGAGGCTTTGGTACTGCCTCACCTCATGTTACCAGAAGGAAGCCAAGGAAACACAACCTTGATGGGCCTTCTGAGGGAAGCAGACAAAGCACATAGGAAAACTGTATTCAAAAAGGTGTCATTAGCAAAATATAACGAGGGATGAGTAGGGTTCAACAGGCCTCCATCCTGCTCCCAGTTCATTCACTGTTTTTTTTTATTAACCACTGGATGATGGAATAACAAGGATCCTTATTAGGTATGCAGATGGCACCAAGCTGAGATGAGCTACAAGGATGTGAGAGAACAGGGTTAGAATTAAAAATTATCTTGATGTGGCAGACAAAAAGTCTGAAAAAAATAGGATGCAATTCAATAAGAAGGGAAGTAAAGCTGTGCATAGACATAGGTACAATCAGCTGCACTAGGACAAAACAAGAGACAACCTGTTGGGCAGATGTGGAGCAGTACAGCAACTCAGAAACCTGAAATGAATGAGGAAAAAAAAATAAAAAGCCATTTTGTCACACACAAAGACATCACCATACCAGGGCATACTGAGAGGAGCTGAGTCTGTGAAGCATGCAGCTGAACCTTTCACTTCACCCAGCACTGAGGCAACCTTTATCATCTCTGGAAAATTCAGAAGAAAGTGGGATCAAATGTGTGGGGAGCAGGACTTCTGATGAAAGGTTTCTTCTGTGGAGGTTGCTTACCCCTGCAAGGAGATTAGAGGAGACACAACAATATTCAACACTGCAAAGCATATCTCCAGAGGAAGAGGTAATAAGCTGTTTTACAAATATATCCATCCTGAGAGAAGCAAGAAACAACAGGCTTGAGTTGCAGCATGAGAGATTAAGGTTAGATGCTTGGAAAATGGGAAGGCCAAAGTGCATGAACAATGGCTGCACAGGGAGAATGTGGGACCTCTCCCCTTGCAGGCATTTAATAGCACACTAGAAATATCAGGAATATTGCTGAAACCAACCTCATGAGGTCCTTCCTAGCCATGTTTTTCCCTGATTCTGTGATGAATTATGTTAAATGAATATAAATTACCCCACACAGGGACACTGACATTCAGTCTCAGTGATGAATAGAGATCAACTACAAACTGTCACATTGCAGGGAGACGTCCAGTAGGGTTACGAGTAGAAACTGGTGTTAGCCTAAGTTTTATTTACCATCTTCATTAACGATCCAGAAAAAGCATTAGACTGTGTGTTTATTAAAACCGCAATTGATACTACATTGGGGAGGAGATGCAATCACTGGCAAGGAGTGAAATATAACACAAAAGGACCAAAAAAAAAGATGTGGGAGCTGGGGAGAAAATGACCTAGATCGAAGGACACGGAGACTAATATGTCCAGGGAGGAAATATTCCAAAATTAAGACACCCTATGGGAGGAGGAGACCCAAATGCACTGTAAGACTTTGCAGGGCTAGCACGCAGGAAATTGGACATGAGTTTACAATTTGTCACGTCAACAGAAAACATTTCAGGACAATTTTGGGCTGTATGATATATCCCAGGGCAGAGACATAAGCAACTATCTCATCACTCTTGTGCAGTCTTCCCTTCTGGATACCTCCCAGCTAGAGAGGCCATCAGACTGGAGGAGAAAACTGGCTTACAGGGAAAAAAATTATATAGGTATACAGTGGCAAGGTAACGCCACGCCACACTTCTGTAGTGTAGATAAGCATGTCAGAAAAGGTGCCCTTTCTTCCAGGCACATTTACAACAGAAAAAAGTCAAGCAGTGTATTGGTGTAAGATACTTTATCCTAGCACCGCTTGTTTTGGTTGGTTAAAAGCCAGTTTCAAACTAACATACCTGTTTATCCATCAGTTTTACCAAGGACAGCCAAGAGGAAAATATTATAGTCCAAAACATCCCAAAAGATACTATAAATGAACTTTCCTTGCATGAAAAAGGTAGGATTAAAACTAGCAGTGTAAAATAAAAAAAAACTAAAAAAAGTAGAAAGGCAGCTAAAATTCAGGGCAGGATTCCTGAACACTTTTAATAGCAAGTCACCCGACAGCTTCCTGAGGAGGCAGCAAGCACCTTGCAGCTAAAACTGACACAGAAAGAACAGGAGAAAATAAACTGCAGAAAATAGCCCTGCAGCAAGACAAGGATCAGCCCATCTTCCTGGGCTTGTACACCAGGATAGAGCTGTGCAAGAGCCAAGGTATCAACCCCAGCACCTGCTTCAGCATTTGCAACCTGACAGACAAGAGCCTGGGGAAAGGCTATTTTCACCACCTGACTGTGAAAAAAAAAAAAAAATTAATAGTAGGTTTGCTTTGTGTGACCGCTCCAAAACCAGTCCTCCAAAACCAAGCCCTGCCCGTGGCTGTCCCCAAGCAGGATGAAGCAGCAGGCACAACATCCAGCAGCAGGTAGACACGTGCTGATGGTTGAGCTGCATAACCAAATGGATATGTGAGCTGGGTCAGTGCAAAGGGGACAAATCAAGAGAAGAAGAGATGCTATTTTCAGGTTTCTGAAGAGGTGTTCCTAACAAAAAGAAAGAAAGATGAAAAACTGGGCTCAACAGAGTCCTCTAGAGACAAGATAAAGGTGAGGGTGTTTTTTTTATTCTCCTAACTTGGGAATTTGAACTTTTTCACTCTTTGTCCACTTGGCTTTTGAGACTGAGGTCGAGGAGCGCAATCACATTTGTCCCAGCTGATGCTGGATCGTGCAGGCTTTGAACAATGAGACTTTGTTCTTCTGCCAAATGCAGCAGTGCCTGTGCTGTTGCTTAGGGGAGAAAAAAAAAAAAAAAAAAGAACAAACACATTAAGAAGTCGCTGAAAATCAATTGATGGCTCACTTCATGGAGCAAAGCAGCATACTGTTAAGATGAATGAGTTCGCCTGGCATAGGATACCACAAAGAGTAGAGACCTCAGAAAGACACCCTGTAGTTTCTCCTGAACCTGCAACGTGATGGGTAAGACCTTCAGATCTGTCCCTGGGATCAGCAGGTCCATCAAACACTTTGCAGGCCCCTCTTGCCCACAGCTTTCAGGAGGAGTTGGTGGACACCACATGAGGATGCTCCTTGCCTTTGAGGAGCAGCAATTAGGTAACTCTCTCTAGCAGAAGACTTGGCATAAGGCTTAGCAGCAAGGCCAACAGGCATTTACTACCAGATGCAGGGAGATATGAGCCTGGAGCTTGTGCTGCAGGGGAAGGAGCCCAGCTCCTCACTCTCAGCCCATCAGTGACAGGGAGAAAATTAATCCAGGAAGAAACTCGGGAGGAAAATAGGCAAGCGGAATAAACACAGCGGGATGGAAGAGTAAATTTACTGAACCTACATCCTTGATTTTAATGAGGCCTCTAATAGCAGGGTTAGCCCGGTAGAATTTGTTATCTCCCAGAAAATGTGGGACTCTGACAGAGATGTTCCCCTTACTTGCTTGGCAATGAGAACCAAGGGACCATCACTATGAGCACAGCTAATATAAAGCTGAGCAGATGTTACCTTAAACTCTTCTTCAGTTCACAGGGGAGGATTAAGTGATATGAAACCACAGGAGTGGCCCAGGTGGGAAAGATTATTTCGCTGGTCTATGAGCTCTTATAGGAGTTAGGGGAGAGGGCTGGTGGTGTTCGATATGCTGGGACCAATTATACTGAAAAATACAGAACACAGTGAGTTGGAAGTTCAGGGGTGGGTGGGAAAGTAGGTTAACACTACACAGATGTGCTCAAGATGAGAGAAGAAAAAAATGCAGAAGGATGGAGAGAAAGAAGGAGCCCAACATGGCTACCACAAGGTCAGTGCAAGATCCACGTGAGCTTGTCCCATTGCCTCCCAGAAACCACCACACGCTGGTGCTCATGGTGTGGGAACAGTGGGAACAAAGGATGAGCTCTTCAATTCTCCTGCCTCATTTTGCAGAATTGCCACATGCTGAAATAGCAAATGATGTATGAAATGAAAAATCACCCCCCAACCAGTGCATATAGATGATGCAGAGAGTATGTGGCCATTACTTCCTTGCAGTAATATTTATCTACATTAATGCCTTGCTCAGAGCTAGCTGGAAATGCCCAGAATGTGAGTGGCAAGGGGATCAGAAGAGAGGTCAGGGAGAAAGGCAAATTGGCAAGGCAGGCACTTAAGGCAGCAGATACAAAGCCCTTCCTTTATAAATCATCAACTCAGTTCTGGCCCAGGTTATTAGCTGCCACAAAGCAATGTTCTGGCACCCAGAGAAAAAGGGTTGCTTGCAAAGAGCAAATCCATTTAGTAGCAGCTTTGGAGGGTTCACTGCCGATTGGAGGCTATCTGGGGTCCCTGCGTAGAGCAATCTGGTGGCTTAGCTCAGCTCGCAGTGGGAAGGTATCCTCAAGGGATATAGCCAGTGGGTATAGAGGAGGGGGACCCTGCCCTGGGACAGCCCCATATCACCAGGAGCACGCACTGAGGGGAGGCAAGGGCAGCCCGGCTGCATGATGTCCCTGTACAGCTTTGGCCTCTGTCCTTCTGGGGAAACCTTCTGAAATTTTATGGAGAAAGACAGCCTCTCCTGCAGGGTTTTTATGTCACTCCATCCAATTTAATAGGAAGTTATTGCTAACCCAGAAATCCTATGCCCAAAAAACACTTTTTTTTTAAGTAATGTAGTCTTTCTAGTCATTTATTGCACATCCTGTTGAACTGTCCAGGAGGCTTTCCTCAGGATGAGGCTGTCAGCTGGTGCCTTCCCAGAGCACAATGCTTCAGCCTAAATGCAAACCCTTTCAGCTTTTGCTGCCTGCTTCTTCAGGCTACTATCCACCTCCATGCTGCAGGTTGCACCAAGCTCAGTCCAAGGCAGAAGGGGTTGTCTGCTAGGACAGAGCAACCGTTTAGAGGGTGGGGACTGGAGATAAGCAAGATAAGCACGTGAATCCTTTGTGCTTTTTTTTCCTTCAGAAACAGTAACCATCTCTTGTTGGAGCCCACAAACCTATCAGATCAGGCACAGCAACACAAAGCAGGTTGTGCAACACCCATGCATGCTCACCATGTGCCTCTGTCACCTAACACCCTGCTCCGACCTGGCAAAGAGGTTGGAAAGGCACAGTTACAGAGAGGAAAACACCAGGTTTGTTTCCTGTTTGTGAGAAATTTCATCAGAGCCCCTTCACAAGAGGGTATGGTTAAATTCAGCCCTCCTGTAAGGGGCAGGAACAGTTTTGTGAAGGGATCCACCATGGGAGATCTTGAATGGCAAAAGGGCTGGAGGAAGGTCAGCTCTCTTAGGGTGCCTGCTCTTCATTTAGGTGGGTTTGGCTGTTCTCCTATCAGTAAGTATTTAGGAATCCCTTTGTCTTTCTGTACGCAGAAAGCACAAGGCTGGAGAATACAAGGCACGTTACCACACCAAAACCTTCAGCACTTCCTAGCAGACTAGGTAGTCTGGTATCTGGTAGCACACCCAAAGGCTCAGCATGCTCTCTTCATTTGCAATCTCTGCACGTAAGACTGAGTTTCATAAGGTGTTTGCCTTCTCAGCATCACTGTTTAGCAGACAGCACTGAATACCTCTGACTCACCGATGTCTGCATGAAGGACTACATACAGAGAGGTGTTCGCGGACCAAGGACAGAGCACCTGAATGCCTCAGAAGAGACTGCTTGCAAGATAGACCTGCCTGCCTGTGTCAGCAGAAGCATTGTACAGTCAGCCAAGGGCATAACTGGGCCTGGTTTTAGCAAAAAGAGCTATGTAGGAGCTTAAAGCCACTTAAAGCAAGATAACAGAATGCCATACACTTAAGAAGCTAGAAACCAAGGGCTTTGCTCAGTGTGATCCGTCTCCCTCTTACACACGTTGTTACCTCCCCATTGCCAGAACAAAGCTACTGGAAACTGCTGATAACTACCTTTGCCCTCTTACCACAACTTATCTTTTCAGCTTTGTAGGAGACCGTGGGTCAGACTTGACCTTCAGATACTGGGGAGTCAAGAGGAACTGCAAATATTCATCCCATGGACAAGATTTGGCCCTCCGCCTGGTGCCCGAGGCACTCTGTGTTGTCTCTGAGTGATAACGCACTTACACCACACCAAAATATATTCCAGGATAACATTAAAGATACGATCCACAGAAACTTAGCCATCAAAAATATTGACTGGGAGGTCTGGAAATTTCATCTACTTTCTGACCAGGCCTTTTAGATAAGCAGATGCTCTAAAATGGACAGTCTCAAAGCCCACACAAACTCCAGCTCAAGTCTGGGATAGTGCTACTGAGCTTGCAGTTATCCCCTCCCATGCTAACCTGGGAGACCACACTGATCTCCCATCAAACCTACAGCCTTTTAGAATCCTTTCAGTTAATACTTAAGTACACGATACTGCTGAACAGGAACATCTGGCATTCACTATAGGAATTCAACTAGAAGGGAACATAAAGCAAGGATTCTGCATTTTATGTGTTTTTCAGGTCATGGTACAATTGTGTAGGACACACATCCAAGACTCACTTGCATACCCTCTCCATAAATTCCATATAAGCCCCATAGACCTGTGTGAGTGTCTAGAAAAGAAAACCAACAGGAGCAAATATAAATTTTTCACAAAACCAGCACTGAAGATAACTCCTACTAGCTCAGCTGAAGTCACTTGGTGGGAATCCCCACCTGCACACAGGGCTCAGAGTCTGCTCCTGGCACTGTGCCTTGCCCTACCACTCCTGCAGTGCAGTCATATCAGGTGGCATGGCTTGTGGGTGTCTGTCTGGGCAAGGTGGCTTGGCCAAAATGCGTTTTAGTCTTCTCAGTCCTAAGCTTTAAGTCACTTATGTAATGTGGAAATTTTTAATCAAGCCTTTTTTTTTTTTGTGAAAAATATTCTTGCGCAGTGTATAACTCTTTTTCCACTAAGCTGATGAAAACCACTGAGACCACTTAGACTGTATCTCTGCACCTTTGCTCTGGAAGCTCCTCAAATGCTCTTCATTGAGAATGTCTCTGTTGGAACCCGAAGAGAAAGCATTTTTCAGAGATTCCATAAGTACTAGAATTTATGAGGTCTCTTCCACACCTGAAGTATGACTTCAAAATTTTACTGGAGCTCAGCAAATAGAGAGAGCTCGCTAAGGCAAGCCAGATAATAAAACACTAGCACTTGATTCAGTCTCCATCCTTCCAAAGACTTCTAAAATATTCATAGGCACAAGTTTTCCTTTCAGGTTAATAGAAAGTGATCTGGCCATGCGTCAGGTCAGACAGGGAGAGTGGTGCACATGGCCAAGCCTTTTACCTCAGGGTATGAAACCTGGAGCCTTCGGGCAGCTCAGAAATGATCAATCTCTGCACAAGGAAGGAAAGCACTTGCCTGGCAACTCCCTGTGCCATGCAGGTGAGGACAACCCCAGGGTGAGGGGATGCTGTAGGACATGCTGAGCCCACCTGGTGGAAACGTGCCACAGGTGCAGAGGCAGCATGCACACCCCATGCTGCTCGCTGACTGTGCCTGAAATGTCTCAGTTGTTAATGATACACTTCAATGAGGCATTCAAAGGCCCAGGATGACTAGAAAACACAAGCAATAACTTATTTATCAATTCTGTCTCCTCCAGCCTTCCTTCCCTAATGATACCAGACCCCCAGAACAGAGGAGAAAGCAGGAATCTGGGAAGCTTTTAATGAGACAGAAAAGCTTCACCATGCTGTGGGTCACCTGTTCCCTGGTTGTACAGAATCCTATGGCTGCAGCTCTGGCTCTCCATGGCCCAAAGGACAAGCAGTGGGCTGAGGTGGCCATACACCCTGCTGTCCCCCAGCCCAAAGCCCAGGAGCTGTGCTCAGAGACATCAGTGTTAGGTCATGAAGAGAACTCCCAGCATTACATTTTTGCTGCACAAGTGGTTTTGTTTTGTGCTTTGGTTGACTTGGGCACTGAAGGGAGATGAACAAGGCTGATTAAGAAGCATACACTGCCACCACTCTTTCCCTCCCAGTTCTACTGTTACAATGCAGTGCTCTTAAAAAAAGCACCAGGATCAACAATGGGAGTATCAGTCTCCCTGCTCTTGCAACCAGAACTGTTTCTGTGCAGCTTTTGCTATTCGCTTGCATAAAGTCCTGAATGCTTTGCTCCATGGCCCTGCAGCCCAAGCCAGAGTGCAGACTACAGACCCATGGCTTCTAGCTTCCCATGCATCTCCACCCAGGGTGAAATCCCAGAGAGCTGCAGAGAGCTGCAGCCATCTTCCTGAGAATCTTTCTAACATGAACAGCAAGGCCGAGCTGAATACTGGCCATACAGTGCCAGCTCTGCCAACCCCAGGGTCAGCACAAGCAAGGGTGGGCTTGCTTGTACAGACTGCAGCCCAAGGAGAATGGGCTCCAGCCTCGAGGTCCTGCGAACCCGTGCCTTTGGACTCCCTGAGTCTGAGAGATCACTGAACAGCACAGCCCCTTCTTTGTTTTGTCCATTTAAATGCCTATAAACTGAGTGCTTGTTCTTCCTTCTTTAAGGTCCTTTGTGGTTTCATGAAAACGCCGGATGCTGCAAAACGCTGAGGCATGAAAGGTTCCTCTCTTTATTTTGTCCTCCCTGTCCAGCAACCACGCTAAAAAGAAACCACCAAATAAAGTGCTTGCAAATACCTGGCCCAACAGCCCCGCTGATGGAAAGCTCTCCAGTTATTCATAGACTGAACCAAGCTCGGGAAGCAGCTGTGCAAGTTTCCCAGCTCTAACCTTGCCAGCACTCAGAGAGGCTGACCTGAAGGGGCCACACTGCTGTCAGCTTCCCTCCTGAATCCAGGCCTTAGCAGCACAGGGCACGCTGCCCACAAGGCTCCTGCTGTGGGGCTTTGTGGGAGGGGGACACAGTGCTGTGGGGTGAGGGCTGGAGCCATGCAGCACAGCATATCAGGCAGGAGACAACACATCATCGTCTGGAAAACGTTTCCAATGCTGTGAGCAGCTCTGTGGGTGAGGGTGAAAGCTTTTCATTGCTGAAACCTTAGGTTCCTGTTTACCAAACATTTGTTCACTCTTTGTACATTTGAGTGAATGAGGAAATGAACCACAAGGCTGAGCACAAATGCCAAAACCCTGCTTAAGCACGTAAATCTCCCTCATACAACTTTCCATGCCTCCTTGAAGGAGGAAAAACAAATCCCTCTCCTCAGATTTGTCACTTCACAGGAGGCTCTGCCACTTCCTGATTCAATCCTGGCCACACTTCATCTAAAGAAGCTTCCAAGCCCCCAGTTTTGTGCTTCATAAGGAAGAGAGCCTTTCCCCATTCTAGAGCTGTTTGTTATACTTGGCTTGATTTCCTCATCCATCCATCCCTCCAACACTTCACACTGTTCTTCCTCACTACGGAGCATCCCCTTCTCAACGATCTCTTTCTGGTAATTGAGTTATCAGAACCAAGCAGACCATTTGAAATCAAGACAAAGCCACTCCCATTCTGCCCAACCTTCATGAAAATCTCCAAGATGGAAATCACAGCACTTGATTTTGTCTCACACTGCCCTGAAGCAGCTTGGTCACCTTCTGGTGGGGCTAAACAGAGGTCTGAAATCACAAGTCTTTTGTGTGCATCCTCATCTGACACATGCTTATTGTTCTAGAGGTAGTGAGAATACTGGTGACCACAACAGGCTGGGTCATAAGCTGGTCTGGCACTGAAAACACAGGTGTCTCAAACCCCAGTGCTGAGAAAAAACAGATCTGGCAGTGTGATGCAGGTTCATGCTACATACACACACCCTGTGTGGACACACAAGTGAAAGGTAGTGGAGATGGACTTCATCCAGCAGCACTGTCTCTATTTATGAGATTTGTGTCCCTGCCCTTGTCCCATTGGAGTCTTCTCACTGCTGCAGTCACTCACTTAGGGACTGGCTCTGCGCTAGCACTCCTTATCCACCCAGACTGAAGTCCTTTGGGTGCTGGTGTGGCTGTGCCCCACAAGTCTGACAGAACACCTGTCTGCTTGATGTGTAAACACTGCTTCTGTCATAGGCCTTGCAATTGAAATCTCAGATTTGGTCTAAAGCAATAAGCAAGGCTCTTACCTCATGTACAAATAAACGCAGTAAAAAGGATGTTACGTAGCAACTACTCACAGACAAAGCCAGTACCTGGTTCATCTCTTCCTAGTGCTGGGGATGGCAAACCAGTGCTGTGATGTTGCTAAAGGAGTAAAAATTTACCCATTGCTTGTGGTGTCTGGTTTTGTGGGCAGGATCTCCAACAAAGCAGCTAGCATTGTTGGTGCACAACCAAGGTCTAGCATCAGCAGCCCAGACATCTTCCTCAGACATTATCACAAGCATACTCTAGTACTAAAAACCATCCAGGTTGTACATATCCACTTCCACAACCTCCACCTGACTGCAAGCCTGTCACTGCTCTGCATGCAGAACACTCTATTCTGGATGAAGGACAGCTTAGTAGAAGGCAGTGCCACAACAGAGGAGCTGTCACAGTAATTCCCCTAGATCTACCCACAAGCATCCACATGAAAAACAAAATGGCAAGGCTGACACTACCAGAATTGCACCTCAATTCATGCTCAGTATTCATCCTTGGTTTGTGCTGGAGGACTTCAAGACTACGACAGCTCTCTGGCACAGTCACTGCCTCCTGTTTTATTTTAGAAGGTGTTGCTCTGTAGAAGTATAAGTAACTCTATGAAGTACATCACTAGCAGGTCACCTGGCTAGGTAGACCAAACCCACTGTCCTATAATCTCCTTTGTATTTTCATTAAATCTAAAATCATTTAATATTATATAACATGGATAAAATCACTTCAGAGACTTCTTGGCTGAATAATGCTGTTGAATTAAGAATACAGGATAACCTGACACTGCCTTTGCAAGAAAAAAAAAAACCAAAACAGAACAAAACACCATAACTGGAACACCCGCAGGCTGGGTCTGGCTCTACAGAGACACAGAGTTGCTGCAAAGTGGCTGTGAGCTGAATAAGCATTCTGGGTACTAATATTCAAATCAGGGCATCCCATATGGCTTATGAAACACCTCTTCATGAGGATTAAAGACTTGCTCTCACAGCAGTCAGCTTCTCACTACAACTGGAGCCACCACGCTCATTACCACAGCACACTTACTGGAGGCAAAAATGGGAAGTCTTCCCTTTCCATTAGCCTCCCTCACTATTAGGATTCAGACTCACACCTGCCTTCAGGATGACAAGTTCTAGAAGAGCGAATCCAGACATCAACACAGCACAGCCAGCCTGACCTCTGGTTCAAGGTGAGGATCCCACATGTGATTGCTGTAGGATGCAGTGGGCTGAAAACAGCAATGGCTGTGCCCAAGGAAGGACAGCAGTGTCTTTCCAAGAGTCATGCCAGCTGACCTGGCTTGCACTCCTGTGCTGTTTACTAACATGAACTGCTGGTCACTTCCCAGGCACATCCTGCTGACCAGGACAGCATGCTGCCACCCCTATGGCATTGCTAGCACTCCAGTGGGATTGTATGCATTACACACCTAATTGCACCTGGAGAAGAAACTCAGTGAAGGGCAATGAATCCTTCTGTCAGATTTTCCAAGGTATCTTAAGTGAAAGTCAAGTTATTGCTTCTTGTCAAACATTGTTAAAAGCATGTGCGCATGCAAGTTTGATTTAGTAACAGTTCCCTGCTGCAGTAAAGCATCATCTATGACAGATGCAGGGCGATGTCATCTGTCCGTGTCCTGCTGCTGAAAAGCAAATGCCTCTTGTCACTGTGCTACCACTCAATATGCAAGAAACAATGCAGCTCTGACTTTGCTCCAGATGAAAAGCAAATGTTCTGGCCAGTTCCAGTGTATTTGTCCGTTTTGAGAAAACATTTCCCTAAATTGGCCAAAAATGTCTCTTACAGCCTGAGCTTTAAAGAACACATTTATAAGTTAAGGCACACACGAACAGGGTGACCAGCTGCTCTACTTTCAGAGGTGTTGTCCTAGTTCTCAGGGAGTCAATCTGCATTGCACCTCCCATAGAAGAGAGAGGCCAAGTGTCCTACTTTCTGCTCTTGGTAGCCTATTTGTCCTACCATGAGAAAATGAGGTGTGTGACGGCACACACCAGAAACAACCCTCAGCACTGTGTGCCTGAACAGAAGGAGAGCAGAGATACAAAAGGCCCAGACCCTTCCAGGCTGTGTTTCATGATCTTCCTACTCCAGCTCAGGCTCTTGCCTTGCAGCTATGTCACAGTGCAGCAAGCACTAATAAAAAGAGGTCTCCGTGTCCTCTGATGTCACTCTGAAATCTCACCTTGTTAACATAGTGCACTGCTCTGTCTCAGCTCGTGTGAGCATGTTAGCAGTGTGCTCTGATACAGTGAGACAACTACATTTACACTTAGGTCTGTGTCTGTTCAGCAGGGCAGCAAAGGACACTCCTGAAGCTGTTTTTAACTCTATTAGGCACACACTAGAACTTAAGCATGCATTTAAGCGCTTGACAAGACTGCTGCTGTGATGAAAAAAGTCGGGTATGTAGAGGACTAAGCTTTGAACTGAGCACATTTCTGATCATAAACTTCAGGAAAAAAGTATTTTAATACAAAGTGTTTCTTCCGGAATGCTTGGCAAACATATAATCTGGCAACTAATATAGTCTGTAAAGCTCCTATACCCAAGCAGAGGTACAGCAGCTGCTTGAAAACCCAGGCCTCAGTAAGGTGATAGGTGAGCACTGCCCCTTTCTGCATTGTTGGCATTAAGCTTCATCCAGTCAGTGTACACTGAGTTAATGGAGCAGCCCTAAATTAGAACCACCACCCATTTTTCTTTCAGCATTTTCTATGAGTCTCAGCTGCTCTCTGCTCCTCAGTAATGCAGCTTTGGAAAGATGCTGGGGTGAGCTTCACGTCTGCTTGGGTTACTTTAGCACCAGAACTGCCCTGTCACTTCTGTAGACAGTTGGAACTGGATGGGGAACACAGTCCTGCACGCCATCCATCAAGCATCCACAAAAGCAATGGTACAAAAAGGTCAGAATCTTCTCAGGGTCACACCAGGTTTTGCATAAGGCACACAGATCCCTCTTTCCCAAGGTATCCTGTTTCCTCAGTGCTTGTGATGATATGCACAGGTCCTCATATATCTTTCAAAGTCCAAACACTGTATAGCTGAGTTTCCTGATCTCATGTGGGTTTTATCTCAGCAGACAAAGCTGACCTGACAGATCAGATTTGCTCTTTTGCACCCTCAGTTTCACACCTCTTGGCTCACAAGCTGCTTTGCATTTCTCTCCACTCTGCAGTCTGAAACTCTGTAAACTTTGACCAGAA
This sequence comes from Odontophorus gujanensis, assembly GCA_013399175.1. Lineage (NCBI taxonomy): Eukaryota > Metazoa > Chordata > Aves > Galliformes > Odontophoridae > Odontophorus > Odontophorus gujanensis. The sequence goes on from VXAB01013017.1 coordinate 71,291, forward strand.
TTTTGATCATAAGGCAGCAGGGATTTTGAAGCAGAAACAAGAAGTGGTCCTGATCCCCAAAATCAGTTACTGTTTTCTATTAAGAAAAAAAAAAAGCACTTTGAAAGACAATGTATTGCCCTCAATATTTTGGCATTTTGGTTTCAGTTAAAGCATAATTAAAGTTTACAAAAAATAAAGAATTTGAAAATAGAAACTTCATGCTTACAATTTAGAAAAAAAAAGACACCTGCATTTGCTTCTGAACTTCCCTACACTTTCTGCACAGACAGTAGCAGCAGGTTTAGTCATCCTGCTGTTGTAGTCACAAAGTGCTGAGAACTAGAAAAATCAGCACCCAACACTAGGTAAGCTTTTGATGCTACCCCTATGTGACAGCTTACCAAGAACCCTACTCTGACATGTCACTAGCACAGTGCATGCCCCAGCTGGAGATGGGAACATGCAGGAGACATAAAGCCCACTAGCAGAAAAACATTTCCAGGTCACTTTGCTGGTCCTCGGGCTGACTCTGCAACATGCCACCCTCACCAGGTTTGTAACACACCTGCAGCTTCCTCAAAGCATCTGCTGATACTCCTGAAAAAATGACATCCAACGTTGTATCCCTGGCTCCTTTGGAAAGAAGTACCCCCAGAAATTCAGCCTTTGCAGCAGAAAAAAAAAAGGAAAACACAGAACAAGAAATCTTTTCTGTAATAGAAGCTGGATATCAGCAGGGAAACAGCTGCTGGCTGCAGCTGGAGTTTAGGTTACAGACTGGAGAGAAGGACATGCAAGGCCAACCAAGGATTCATTAAATTTTAGGCCTCAACTGGCAGCCCAATAGAAGGGCAGCCACTAGACAGCCCTGGTCAGCACAAGGAGCATCCGGTGCCTGTGGTCCTGTTGTTGGGATGGCAATGAGCAGGGCCATTGTTTGCTTTAGAGGATACATCTCTGGCACCCGGTGTACAGCGTGCCACTGATACCCCTTGTAATGATCCCATAATTTCTTCTTCCCCTTCAGTGTTATTGCCCCAGTTTCCAAGAAGCAGACAGAAGGATCTGCTCTTCTAGAGCAAGATAATTTCTCCCGAGGAAAGAAATTCTGGAGACAGACGCAGGAAATTCTTCACTTGTCTGTTCTTATTTACAGCATAGTTCCTGTTATTACCTTGAACCAAAATAGCACAAGAGCAAGGCTGCGGCCAAGTTTCCTTCACCTCTCCCTGGCAGCCTATCAAAGCCAGCCCTGGCTGCTGTCTCCTCCCGTTCCCTCCCACAAAAGTGGGGCTGAAGCAGCCCCACATCATGTCCTCTCAGTCAGCTCAGGCCAAACAGCACTGACAGCTCCCAGTGAGCCCCATCTGTGCCTCAGGCTGCCAGCTGATAGCAGCAGGGGCACCAGTGCTGGTGGCAACTGGACTGTCTCAACAGGTGCAAACCTGCCCCAACAGTCCTCTCAAGGGTGGTTGGGTTAAAACAGTCAAGGTTCATATTCCCCAGCAGAAGCCAGCTGTAATGATAACCCTGCCAAAATGCAACATGGGTTATACTGAAATCCTGGTACAGAGAACGCAGAAAAAATAAAGATGTGTTGTCTCCATGAGTAAAAGCCTCCATATCAAGAGGCATTCAGGTTCCCAACAAGGTTATTCTACACCCACAGGACAGAGGGGGAAGAGCAAGGAGCAATGCCTCAGTTATGAGTTACTATCTTCTGGATGGGGCAAAATCAAAGGACAGTTTTATCTGCCACTCCTTTAAGAAGCTGCTGGCTGTTTACACAGCAAGTCTGAGTTTCGGACATCATCTTTAGAACCATTGTGTTTCATCTTCAGAAAAAAAAAGGCAAAGTCAACTGCTTCTCACTTCTTCTCCAGAAAGGACATACACGTAGGACAAGCTTTTCAAAGCTCCTTCAGGAATTAAGCACCCAGCTCCTGTTGACCATCAATGGGATGTGTTCACCCAAGTCCCTTGAGCTGCTCTGGAAATCTCATCCTTTGATGTCATTTCAAAGGCTTCAAAGCTAAGCTTCATCTCTTTGAGACAGGAAGAACAGAAGGCATGTGGGAATCTTAAAGCAGCTCATTGCAAAGCCTTCTTGCTTGTCTTACCACGGTGTGGAGGATCCATGTGGGGCACGGGATGGCTCAGCACAAACACCACTTGTGCTCATCCCTACCCCATGGCCAGTAAGGGAAGCACAAGCGCCCTGCTGCTCTGCTTGCAGTCAGGGGCAGGACTAACTTCTCCAAGCTCTTTCCTCCCTCGCACATCTCCCCACCCTCCTGTTCTCCCTGACACCAACCAGAAAACCTCCTCTAAAACATTTCAGCTGCAGAGATATGAAGCTGCTGCTACGAGCATCGTGAAAATATGCAGCTGGACAGGGTCTCCACAAATCCTCCTTGTAAGGGAAAGAATTATCATTGTACCTTGTTGAGGATCAGAGAACGCAGCGTTCAGCCACTCTCTCTTATAAGGAGATGCTGGGTTTTAATACATGCAAACTGTAAAGTTTTTTCCTGTGATTATGGTATCCATAGCAGTGGATTCTCTGAAGTCTAGTAAGATGTGCTCATTTTCCTCAGTATTACAACAATGCATTTAAAGTCAGCCCTCAGACCTTGAGAACCATATAAATCCACAGGGGAAAATAAAAAATAAAAATAAAAATCACTCGAACAGTTCCACTACTCACTGAGCACCTTTTTCCCTCCAAAACAGACGAGACAACCACAACGAAAAGCTGTGTTGTGCAGTCTGCCTGGGGACAGAAGAGTATATTAAAATGTACCAGCTTTAATTGCTACAAAAAGTACTGTGGGCTAAACTGGAACACCACAACAGCATCTCCTTTTCTCCCCTTGGAAATAACTTCCTATTCATTACCTATCCTACTTTAAAGAGGTAAAAGTTAGCCGTGAGAAGCTCTGGGTACTCCAAACACATAACTAACATCAGAACTGTTCCCCAGCCAGGTGCAGTGCAATCCACCCCAGGGGCAGGCTCACAAAGGCTGCCTGGAGCCCACCCCGACCCGCCCCTCCTTTCCACTCAGCTCAGTGATGTCATTTTTGTAAAGCATAGAGCAGGCGCCTGGTTCTGTTTTGAGCACTGTATCACTGCTGCACTGATAAGGATGATTTATTCTGATTACAGTACCCAGGCACTGTAGTCAAGCAGGCAGCCCCGATGCAGGGCAAAACAAGAACCAGTGAAGGTCATCTCCTCCCCACGAACTTGCAGTCCAGGAGAGAGCTTGCACAAATACCTTCAAAATGTAAATACCATCCTACAGCTTACTAACGGCCTCCATGAATCAAGAGGGGCTCTTGTTTACCTCACGAAATCTTCCTGAAATAGTACAGCAAACAGAAGCACCAGTTGTATCTCCAGGGCTTGTCGGTGCTTCGCTGTCCCCATGGTCCCACTCTGCTCCCCTTCTTCCTCCTCCATCCCTCATGGCTACCAGCTTCTGTGCTTCCCTGTGTCACAGGAAGGAGTGAAAAAAGCCTGCATGAGAACCTCAGGGAGGCAGGGACCAGGTTGCATCCCTGCTTTTCATTGCTTCCATGCAGCGCATTTCATGTGGAACACAGCTGCCACCACTACCCAGAGCAGGGACACTGGTGCCCCCCAGGCCAGGATCAGTGCTTCCCTCCTGCTGTGGGGTTCTGCCCTGATGCCTTCACCTAACATGTTCTCCTTTTGCCCAGAAACTCTGCTGGAGGCAATGGGAAAAGTCAAACTCCTCTTGGAACAGGCTGCCCTGGGAGCCAGTGGGAGTCATCATCCCAAAGTAGTTTAAAAAAAAAAACAAAAAACACATTGATATGGCACTGAGGAGCATGGTCTAGAGCAGCCACAGGCACAGTTTGACAGTTGGACCAGGTGATCTTAGTGCTCTATCCAACCATCATGTGCCTACAATTCTCAGGGCAGGAAGGCAGGTGAACACAGGCTCTGCTCGCACGCAGTTTTATGGAACACAGTATCCTTCATGACATAGGAGAGCTGGCTGACATTTCTCAGCTGGCNTAGTTTAAAAAAAAAAACAAAAAACACATTGATATGGCACTGAGGAGCATGGTCTAGAGCAGCCACAGGCACAGTTTGACAGTTGGACCAGGTGATCTTAGTGCTCTATCCAACCATCATGTGTCTACAATTCTCAGGGCAGGAAGGCAGGTGAACACAGGCTCTGCTCGCACGCAGCTTTATGGAACACAGCATCCTTCATGACATAGGAGAGCTGGCTGACATTTCTCAGCTGGCATTTGAAAAAAAATCAGCCAGAAGTTGTCTTCTAAAACCTTCTAGGTAGAATACAATGGTGCCATCCTCCCCTTACTAGAGTTTTTTTTTTTCCCCCATCCCTCCTTAGACATCTTTTTAATCAAAGTCAGGGATCTCAAACATCACCAAAATCCAGGAGGGTGGAGGATGATTTGGGTCCCCATGGGGACAAGCACAGGGTCAGAGAGGGGAGTCCCACATGACCAGAGCACAGCAGAGAGGATGGAGGCAGCAGGGCAGTGGAGCTCCAGAGTGCATACAGCAAGTATGAACACCTCAGCAGGGACAGTCCCTAGCCTTCATCCCAGACCTTGCTCTGGAACTCTGCTCAGAGTTGCAGAAACCAAAGGTGTGAGAAGCAAAGGAAGCCCAGAAGGAAAAGAAGCTGCAGCTCCAGGGGGAGGCAATCAAAAAGGACTAATGGAAGGAACAACACACAGGTCTCTTGGCATGCATCATAATGGCACACTGGATACATCAGTATCACGGGAGCAGAAATTTGCTGATTCAGCAGTGGGGCTTCTGGAACAATGGCAGCTGAATTTGTGCTAAGCCTTTGTCAGTTTATCCCTGTAACTGAACAGACATGTTAGCAAGCTGTCACATTTCCAGCCTGACAAGTGGTTTGAGGCATCTCATCCCTTCAGCTGTTTGCCACTGGCTCACACTCCCTCAGGTACAGATATTTTTCTCCCAGCAGAGCATTCCCCTCCTCCTCTCCAGCCCAGCTGGCTGTGCAGCATCACACTGCAGAAACCCTTATGCAGCACCAGGAGAGAAGCTGGGGAAGGGTTGCCGCATCACAATCCCTTCTCCACAGAGGCTATAGTCTGATATCATCATTTCTCAGTATTGGGGAGTACTGAGGGCAAAACAGGAAAAGAAATAATACAAATGTGTAAATAAACCTGCTGGCATGTAGTTCTTTCCTACCTTTTGAAAAAAAAAAAATCAAGCTGAAAACACAGTATGATGTTATAAATAATCATTGTGCAGCATCCTTTATCATGTCTCTGACAGAGCTTCACCTTTTTTTTTTTATTGTAAAGCATAGCACATTCAATCTGCGACTCAGATAACGCACCCACAGATAATCAAGAGGTGACTGTGAAAAAAGATCTTATTTTGAATGACAGCTTTAAAAGTTCACACGTTATTTCTTATGACAAATCCCCTAATTATCACTTCTATCAGTAGACTACTAACATGTATTCCGGGTACCACTGAGCAGGAGGAAAAACCCAAGCAGGAAGCACCACAGGCTTATTGCCAAAATGATAAAAAGCCCAAATTCTAAGCAGCACTACAAAAGGCAAGCGGTCAGCTCGGACAAGGATGGTATTTTTAACTTAACATCCAGGCTGCCTAATGCCAGCAATGCTGTATAACAGAGTTTACAGAAGCAGCCCTAGCGTTCCTTGGCCACAACCTCAGGACAGCAACAGCCAGGGAAGGAGGAAAGCAGCTCCTTCACATCTCACCATCAACCATGGGCAGTAAAACTCAGCCTAAGTTCACCCTGGCAGCTTTTGTTGGTCCAGAGACATGCATGAAGACAGTCCTAAAAGAAGAGCAAACCACATTTTCCAGCTCATTCTGTGACAAGTGGCCTGCTTCATGCACGGTGTGCAGGCAATGGCGGTAGTAGCAGCTGCTCCCCAGAAGTGGAGCTGACTTGCAGAGACTGTTCAGGTTTCAGTAGTGCTCAGTCTAGCCAGTCATTAACCCACAGCCACTCAAAAAATTCAGATCCAGATCTTACGAAGACTTCAGATACATCTATGTTTCACCCTGTATAGCAACATGGGGCTTGGCACTGCCCATTACAAAAACAGTGGCCTCCAAAACACAGTGTTCTACCCAAAACTGGATTTCCAGCTCTTCCTTCAGCACAGTTCATTTATTTACCTGTAGACTAGTCAGAGCAGCTGCTTCACAAAGGGATGGAGAGGCCCCTTCAGAACAGTTATGATTCAGCCTGACTCTTCTTTGGCTAAGGAAAAAGAAAGCATCATCTGGAACCCTTAGAACCTTGTCATGTACTGGTACCTTTCCTGCCTTGACTGCAGCTAACAGTGCTAAAGCCCATCTAAACACCCAATCCCCCCTTCACCTCAGATCTAATCCTGAAAGATCACAGCTGTTAGCACAAAGCTCTGCCAAAGCAGTTTCTCACTAGTAGAAGAGCCCCAGTTTGGACACACGTCCCCAGATTACATCTCCAAGGGAGAGGCCCAGGGGCGGCCATCCAACCAGCACAGCCTGAGCTCACCCCTGGCCGTGTGCCGGTGATTCACCAAGGCTGAAAGCTGCTCTCTGGGGTTAGTCCCTTGCTCTGGCAGCTCTACCAACACTAGCAGTAGGTGCTCACACAGAAGTCCTAGTGGCCCATGGAACATGAAAAGCGCCAGAGATGGACACCAGCCAGCAGGAGAACACGTAGAAGTCAGATTACAGAGGCCATGCTAAAAATGCTATTTTTGTCCCTGTGTTTCATAAGGGAGGCTCAAACCCAAGTGTGGTGTTTTTCTTCCTCCTCCTCGAGTCACTGGGATCACTTTCAATAAGCCATGTGTTAGCATCCACAAAGGCGGGGCAGCTTTTCAGCTTCTGCTTCTGGCAGGAGGAAGCGAGCAGAGTGGGTGCAGCAAGGCAGCGTGACAGCTGAAACAGCTCCCGAGGCATTAACTTTCCAGAGGTGCTGCCATCACTGCAGATGTTACCAAGCTGCCTGTAAAACAGTGATGGTGACTCAGGCCAGCCAGCTGACCCATGCACACTGCTTGAGTGTCTCTCTGAGGAGCACAGCACAGAGGCACTGAGCAAACACCGGGGGGCCCCAACTTAAAAGCCCCCGTTTCCACACTTTCAAGCACTGGCTGAAGCTGGCTCCATCACAAGGGCACCCAAATACACAGAAGTTCCAAAGGCCTCAGCCTGCCAATGACCCGCTAGAGCAAATTATGATTTGGAGACAAAATATTTACCTAGCAGAGCGGGTAAAGTGCAGCAAGCTTTGTGAAATACACTGCGTAACTCCATATGCAGATACCACGTACCTGGAAAGCTCTCTGGTGTGCTTGTGACAGAGGCCTATAGAAAATCATAAAATGGAGGGGTCTGCTAACCAAGCACCAGCAAGATTTTATGGACATTTCAACAAGAAGGAAAGGCTGCTTCTTGCAGCAGCTCATTTACTTTTCCTCTACATGGCAATGCCTTTCTTGTTTTGGACATCAGTTTGCTTTTGCCAGATGGAATCAAAGTCACCACTGTGAATTCAGCTTTTTTTCTTGTTTCTTGGAAAGCACCAGTCAGTACCATGTCAAGAAAAACAAACAGAGAGGTTTGCTCAGGATCTATTTAAAGCACTTCAGCAGTGGTAGCTCCAATAACAACCCCAGGGCCAGCACTGATGCTTATGACAGAACTGGGGCTACTGTGTACAAGAAGGGCAAGATCATTGCAGAGCACATGCTGTCTGGTGGGCTTTCACACTAAGCCAGTTTTTACATCTTCCTCTTTTGCCAAAGAGGTCAAAGTCATGGTCAGAAAACTTTTGGTGTGTGACAAGTGCTTCAGAAAGGGTCAGGTCCAAAAGGAAAAGTCTCAGCATTTCTCCAGCATCTAGGAAAGAATCTACCAAGCAGTCTACCAAGAAAAAGTTAAAGTCCCTGCAAGCAGACCATGCTGGTTTAGCTCTGCTCACTGAGCAGGCAGGAAAACAGTCCCAAAATGGTACAGAGGATGCCTAGGCTGAAAAGCTCAGCCTTGGTGTTGCACAATCCAAGCAGGAGGGCTCAGCTCCAGCATTCAAAGGGCTGCTATTTGCAGTCAGTGGCCATACAGCAGAAGCTTTGAAGCTCAGCTGCTACAAGCTGACACAGAGTTCACTAACACCATCCTCAGTGCCACGGGCAGAAATCAGCCAGGAGGTGTTCATGATGAGCCTGGGGGCCTGCAGAGGACCCTGTCCCACCTGCATTTACCTTGTCTGGAAAGCACAGGTAACTGCACACCTGAGAGCCTTGCCCCAGCAAGTGCTGGTAACACCTCCTTACCTACAGGAGGTATCAGGAGGCTAACGTCATTACCATCTGTAAAACACTAATGCTCTCTGTGTGGAGCATTATTAAAGAGCTGTGCAAAGCAAAGCCAACCGTCCTTTGCTTCTGTTAATATAGGGTATTCTGCTAGTATCTATCTACTCTCAGGTACTGGTAACAGCTATGCTTGTAACACGGTATTTGCTACCACCTCAGCCTGCTGAGGGGATGCTTACCACAGCTCTAAAAAAATCTCAGAAAAAAAGCTCCTCCATGGGGAATCTGGTGCTGTCCCACTTACAAGCATGCCAGTGCTCACCTCTTTCCTCCACAGCTCTTTTCTGTAAAAGAGACATTCATAACCCTGAGCTCCTTAGCAGTGGACCTAATCCAGCAAGTATCCAAGACATGCAGGAAAAGAGAATTTCATAGCATTGGAATTTTTCCATGCCAGCACTTTTTCATCCTAAGATAAATGGCTTTTACTTAGAGGGCTAAAGGCTCTATTATTTTCAAAATACTTCTCAACTTCAAAGCAGCAATGGAAATTGGCTGTGCACCTGGCTGGCTGATCCAGCCTGGATTCGGACAAACAGCAAAAAGCGCCTTTCTTCTCTACAGTAGTGAGCAGTAGTTTACCAGGCCACAGTCAAGCAGGCAGGAGGGCTGATGTACAAAGGCTAGCACATAGTTAATCAGAGGGTGCACAAGCAGGGCTTAAGTAAATGGCAGGAGAGAAAAAAGTTGGGAGGAAGCACCCTGCTTGGAAGAGCTGGGGACTGAGTTTGTATTCCCACACAGGGATGCATATGTGCATGCCAAGCAACTCACCTAAAGGCCATGCAAGATCAGGGGGCAGCCCCAAGTCTCCGCAGTGCTGGCGCCAACCAGTGCTGTCTGAGAAGTCCTAGGGGCTCCTGGAGCTACCCATACCTTCCCCAGGCCCTTGCTGTGATACACAGCAGGACGAGCCAGCAGGCCTATGCCTGGCAGGCAGGTTTCCACTACATGGATTAGCACAGTGCTCTGCTTTGGTGACCCCTTCCAGAAGCTGCACTCCTGGGGCACTCTGCTCCCCACCTCCATCATTCTAGGCCTGCTGGCAGCTGCACCACTTGCAGGAGCTTGTGCAATGCCTGGCTATGCTACACTTGACCCCAGCCAGGGTTGCTCCTCTCACTTTTGAGAGCCATGGTCATAAAAAGAGTAGGGATTTGCTGGCCAAGGAGCAGCTCAGCCACGCTGACGCAGCACAGGCTCCTGAGGTCAATGGTTGCAGCTCTGTGCTGGGGGAGGACACGCAATGCCTAATGTGGAAATGTTTGTATTTGGAGCAATATATAGTTACATCCAGCCACTAGCAGCTGCAGAGGCTGTTTACTGTAGCACACGGTCCCAGGCCTATTAGCTCCATGCCTGACAGGGACCAGACTCAGAGGAGAATGACTGTGAAGCCGGACATTGTATTTATATCTTTGCCAAGATCCCAACAATACTTTTCCTGATAAATCTGGCACAGAAATAATCATTTAAAGAGCTGAAAATCATAACATCCACAGCCTATTCCTCAGCCAGAAGGGGAGTTTTACAGGGCTCACAGCCTAATCTTCCACAGCCCCAGTGCTTCTCTCCTTTCACAAACAGCTGGCAATTCATTTCCTGGAGGCCTGCATGTAAGCATTCAATGGGGACACAGCACCTCCACAGCCACGCTTGGTTGTCTGCACACATTCTGTGCATGGGATACTGCCTTCTGCACAATATCCCATTCAGGAGTGTCTGAGGCCCAGAGAAGGCTTCTACCCCATCCCAGCACACAGATTCTCACAATAGGGGAAGTACTGGCAGCAGCATCACAGCACACATCCACAAAGCACTCCACAAACCAGCTGCTAGGTTAAAAAGCAAGAGCACTGCTCATTAGCTGTTTTCTGGGGACCCAGAGAACACTATCTTCTTGGCTAGGAGAACCTGGTATCAACACTGGGAACCACAAAACTCTGCTTGTTCACATAGTCCCTGACCTTGGATAGCAGATAAAGCTGTGCAGTCTGATTTTGTTTTGCAGGTACCAGGTGTTGTTGAAGGTCAGTGCTGAGGACTGGTCTCTCCCACAGTCAGCAGAAGGTTAGAGAGATTTTTTTTATGCAACATAAGCTTGTCGATGATTAACAATTTTCTTTCAGTTAACTGCAAAGTTAATAGTTATTCAAAACGTTCTATTGTAATGGGAGTGGAGATGGGGAGACGTACTGCATTAACCATTAATCTTGGGCTGTGATAGAAGAATTAAAATGGGCTATGGCACATAAGTATGATTAATTCTGCTTGCAAAGGGAGAAGGTGTTGGTGTGTGCTTTGGGTGGGAGCACTCCCTCCTGACAGCAGACTGCCAGGCACAGGTGAGGATGTGCCACTGCATGGGCTGTCCTCCACATGCAGTGCTGTGCTTTCAGCTGCCTTCCAGCTCAAACAGTATTCTCGATCTCAAACTCAGATTGAGAATTTTCACTTCCCTCCAAGATCTCTAAACTTTAAGGAACAGGTGAGGTGTTTTTTTTTTTTCAGGTGTTGTTTTCAGGTTTTTTTTTTTTTTAAGTTGCAAACTGGAAAAGAGAGAAAGAAGAGCCAAACTGTGTAATTTGAGACTGAGAAAGAGAGCTACCCTCAAGGAAGTAGCTCCCCACTTGTACCACTTCATTGTGTGGGTTTAGGGAGAAGAAAGTAGGGTTTCCCCAAAAAGCTAGGACTCCATAATCCCCTCTTGCCTTGCCAGTGCTGCTGTGCAGTTCCTCTGCCCAGGGCTCACCAGTATCCTCCACCCTCACCCTGTGCCAAAACTGCTTTTCCAGAACACTGCAGTCCTGCTGATGCACACCAGCCCACTGCAGAAGGCACAGAGGCTCACAGAGTTCGTTGCCATCAGATTTATCTTCTGCTCTCCAGCATACCTTCAGAGACCAAGGAGAGCATCAGAGGCAGGCCCAAGAGGCATGGCTTTGCACTCCCTGTCCCGCAGAGCATGGTTGTTTGGCTCTGAGTTTTGATTTCTGCCATGGGAGGAACAGAAGACAGCTGCAAGATCTGAGGCTGGATTTATCTTCCTCTTTTCTCCTTC
>VXAB01013020.1:0-12037 GCA_013399175.1 Odontophorus gujanensis
TCTTCATCATCACTGTCCTATCCGTGTCTCTCACTTTTGTTAGTGGCCTTTCTAGGTGGTGGTGGTGCTGAGGAGGGCCCCTCGCCTGGATCTTCCTCTTCTTTCTCTGCTTCTTCTTCCTTCCGTTCTAGGCGCAAGAACACTCATTTCTATTTCTGGCCTTCCACAGGGGCAACCAACATTGATGCTGATGCTTCCTGTGATTGGTCAGGTCTAACTTAGAGGTTTCCATTTTTGTTTTGGACACCATTTCTTTCCTGAATATCAATTATAGCTCGATAAGAACAACCCACACACTCCGTTCCTTCTCAGATCTTCCTGAGTTACATGACTCCTTGCCTAAACACTCACTGAATTTCTCAGGATCCCACAGATGCTCAAGATCAAAATTGCATAACACCGGGGGGCCCCATGCTTCCAATTTCTTTCCTAATTTTTTCCACCTTCCCTGCCATTCAATGCTCTCTGGTTTTGAGGAAGGCTTCCTCCTGTCATAAACGCTCAGGGTCCAATTGGAGTTTTTGGAATATTTTATTATAATCAAAAGGTGAAAAGCAATAAGCAAGCAGCGCTGGGTGCACCAGGTAGTCTCCGTTCCACCAACGACGCACACCAAGAAGATGGTTCCCTTTTCTTTCATACAGTGTCTTATTTAAAATTCTCTGAAGTCCCCTCCTCCTTTTGGTTAATCACTTTATTCTTCTACATCTGCTTGGCTAGTCGCTAGGGGTAACACATTCATTCAGGTGGTCTTTGGGATGAACTCTGTTTGTCTTCCTCATGCCCTCTGATTCATCCCTCCGGGCTCGGCCTTGCAAGGTTTGTGTTAGAGATGCTTATCTCTGCCACCCCTTGATTTGAGGAATGCCACTCCTGCTCCACCTTGCAAGGTTTTGTGTTTGAAATGCAGATAGAGTTCTGTTTTCAGTTCATCCTTCCATGCCTTATAAGGAAATTTTACCCCTTTAAGCAATTTTCTCTGCTGATTGTGGTTAAGGCTAGTTTACAATTATTGTATCAGCATCCTTGACACTGCATCTTTTGACAGGAATCACATCCATGTTTTATACTCCACATGATGTAAATTACTGTTGCTGAGAGTGCATTCAGAAAAACAGATAACACAGTTGCCAGGCTGGCATCCTGAATATAGATAAAGACCTGAAAAGAGTACCTGGAAACCAATCCAAATGTCATATAATCTGTCACATTAGCCAGGGTGTTTAGGCAGGAGGCAGGTAACCCCATCAGCACACTAAAGTCGCTATATGCGGATATGACTCTGGAGCTGAACTTGAGGAGCTTAAGACACCAGCATACACTAAGGTACATGAAAACCCTTAGTCCACTTAGCACCAGTTTTACAATGGAGTACAAATACTGCTTTGCCCGCATTCTCCACCAATAACTGTCATGGTGTTATCTATGACAGTGACCCAAGGGAAACCGAGAAGGAAGAGAGAAAGGAAAGAAAAGAAAACTACACCGTCAATGGCCACGCGGTCTCCCGAGCAGAGCCGTGTACTCCAGGGGGAGGGGGAAACAGAAGGAATAGGTGGGTCTACAGGAAATAACAGCACGATTTGAGAAGGAATGGTAACTTTATTAAATCTAATAAAGTTGAACAATTGAAAGAGAGAGACAGTTTCCAAAGCAAAAGTTGGGAGCTTACGTTAGGGAGGAACTGCAGGGGAAGCACATTTGCTGAACCTCCATGGCAGCTGAGAGAGCACCCGAGAGAGAGTGGACCTGGCATCCAGGGCAGAGCTATGCCCCTCTGCTGTACCCCAACAGCATTAACTCCTTAACTGCCTGCATGATGCTCTGATGTGGAATACCAGCACTAAAACCACAACAAGTATAACCTTGCTTAATCCATGAAAATAGTCCATTATACAAGATGGAAAAAAAATAATCCCCATAACCCACAGGGAACCCCATTTTTCAGTTATCATAGCTAGTCTATAATAGGTTGATCCCAGAAATCCTGAGATCTGACCTGAAGTGGCTTGATCTTGAAGGGATAATATTCTCCCCCCCACCCCACTTAAAGATATTCAATAAAAATTACATTTTAGTGTTTAAGCCTACCTGGCTTACCAAATGTAGGGTGCGAGGTTAACACAATGAATAATACCAAATGGTACTATAGCCAAGATATTTAATAGATAGTACAGTTAGACAAATTATCGTGATAGAAAAGAGACAATTAAAATAAAGAGAAAAAATGCTCACCTGTGTCCTAGGATTGCTCCAAAGGAGCAATCTCCAAAAAGAAATCCTTTCCCAATGGTGATCAGTCCCTAAATGGGGTCTGGGAGAGGTGGAGTCAGACTCCACCCCCTTCCTGTCACACAAGTGAATTGTCTTCACCTGAGCTCCCACGGCTGACTACTGTTTGGCTTCTTCCTGTTACACACCATGATCTTTTATTATTATCTTCCCCAAGGAGAAGAGAACTTTGCCCACCCTCTCCTGTCCACATCCTAGCAAGGTCTCCTGAAGGCAGACATCTGAACTCTATAAAGAGACACTCAAGAGTGTAGGTGAGAGATTTGTATAAGTATTAAATTCTTAAATATGAGGGATCTTTTGAGAGATCCAGAGAGCTTCAGACTTGAGCCTAGAGACTTGCAACCTACTGCTAAGTCTAAAAATTTTTCTACACCAGAATGAACGAGCATTTTACAGCTCCTTGTAACCACTGCAAAGCTGTGCTTTAATATCTGCCAGTCTTTAATCAGATGATTCTGTCTCCTGCCAGAATTGCATTTCACTTGTGTGAAAACACATGTGGGAATACAAGAAAAACTATTCAGAGCAGAAGCTGTGGAGCAAGATAAACAGCATGAGAAAGGAAGGCTGAGAACCAAGGACATCTCCAGAAGATGAGAAAAGGAAAGTCAAGTAACCTGCACGATGATTAAGACCCTGATTGGAGAAGTGTGTGTGGTTTGGAATGACTCATGACTCTGACTGGATAAGCACCTGCACACACTGTTACGAAGTGTTTGTGGAGTGTTTTGTTGACATGTAAAGGCAGGTGGGAAAGTTAGAAGAGAAAACTTGTGAATGTATATAAGGGATGTTAGAACCTATAATAAATGATTTGGATTGTTCACATCTGAGTCTATGCCACAGATGCTGCATTCTTTTTTCTAATTCTGTAGAGTGCTGGAAAACTGACATTTCAAGTCACAATTATTTTCATCTTTGGAAGCTTCTAGTGAGCCAAATTTTGAGTGTACAAGGTGGAAAAAAAAAAAAAAGTAAAAAAACAAATGGGCTAAAGCAGAATTATAGGCACCACAAGAATATTCTTAAAATAACCTGTACATCTGAGTGGTTGAATCTACCCTGAGATTTTAGACGTATTGTGCTTACTGTTGAAAAAGAAAGAAAACTTTAAAGCATTAGGTTAGAAAAGCTATTTCTTTGAAGTGACGCACTAATGTTAATAAGTGTTCTTTTCCATCTGAGTGCAAGACTGTTTATTCAACTTAACAGTCAAATTTAATATTGTACTCATCAGTGAAGTTTACAGGGAAAAAGGCAATAACAACAACCAACAAAAAAGAAAATCCATACCAAATACTGTCTGTCTCCTTCATAAATTACAAACAATAACAGATTGATAATGGAAACAGTATGATCAAGGATTACTTTGTGCTGGAAATTAAAAAAAAAAAAGCTAAAAGGACAGTAGTTAAATTTTCATAAAATAACCTGAATCTCCGGGGTCAAATGAAAAATAATTTGTTATTTTTCTGGTGAACTAAGTGTGACAAGGTAATAGTAGAGCATGAATATAGCCTCAAATCTATCTATATAGAAATTTGAATGTATAATTTTCTCTATAAAAAAGGAAGTTTTTGTCAATTTTGGCAGAATAGAGATCAAATCTGCAATTTTGAAGAATTTATCTGAATTTAGTCTGGGATATAATAGTTCAGTTGTAATTACAAGTTATACCGTTGTACAAGATCTGCAAATGTTGTTATCTCTTCAGAACATGCTGAAAAAGCGCAGGCTTGTTCCCCAAGTCTGCCCACTGTTATCCCTTCTTAGAATCTGTTACAGTTCTCTTATTCCTTCCTGTCCAATGCTGCAAAACTTAAGGATCTCACTTAATTTCTGTCATGGTGTTGTATGGGAACTGTTGAATCATGGTCTGAACCACTGATTGATCACCTGAGGTGAGCATTGAGTGAGCTGAGGAGCTCCTCCTGAGCTGCAGGAGCACAGGTGAAGGCAATGCACCTGTGTGACTGGAAGGGGTGGAGTCTGGCTCCACCTCCCCCAGACCCCATTTAAGGGCTGACCACCACTGGGGAAGGATCTCTTGTTGTAGATCTCTCCCCTGTGGAGTTATTGGCAAGCCTCAACCATCTGTAAAAGGTGAGCCTCTTTTTATTTACTGGTTGTCTGTTTACCTACAGGTGAAGCGCTGATGAATATATTATTCATCTTGTTATGTTCTGTGAATGCTGTTCTTTTGGGTTATTCACCCTACAGGTGTTCATGACCTCACAATATTAAGTTCTGCTGTTGTAGCTAAGATTACTGTATTTACTCAATTTATTTACATAACTGTATGTGCAATTGTAGAGGCACATATCTTTCCTTTCCACTGACTAGATAAATCTCTCGAGTGAATTTTACCAAATCTGCGTTTTTAGCACGTTTTGAACATAACAAAGAAGCTGTGAAGAAAAGCAAAAAACAAACGTGATACTAAAATTTTTGGAAACATTGCTAAAGATTTATGCAAATTAGAATGAAGATTTTCTGTACTGCAGTCTGCCTGCCTAGAACTGCTTGCTCCTTAAAGCACTTCTCACCTATGTATGAGAAATAGATGTCAACAGTATTTCTTGATGTTGTTTTGTATTTACTATTGGAAAAACCATGAATAATACAAATGACAGGGTCATCTCACTGAAAATACTGAGTTATTTAATGTCTATCATGATAAACCTTTTTCTTCAGAAAGGAGATTTTGTCATTATTAGTGTCAACCATAGGTCACATGAATATAAGACTTCATCAATGTCAGTTCAACTTTCTGACTTCCAGTAAAACACTAGGATTGAAGTTAATTCAAATTCTAACAAATAGAATTCTTTTCATAGTTTAAACACAACTTTTTTATAAAACTAACTTTTCAGACAATAGAAGTAGCAGTTGACCAAAACAGAAAATGTCTCAAAAGTATTAAAGAATTAGACTGAAAATCATTGTAAACAATTTGTTGAGATTCTTGAGATTAACAAAGAGTAAGTAATCAGTCCAATTAACATCTAAATAGTTACTGGAATGCATTATGGTACTATATATGATAATACCATATTTCTTTATTCCAGTAATTAAGTGCATTTTCAGAGATTTAAGACAATTTCTGGTTTTATGATCATTGTTACTTGTCATACTTGATTTCAAGTTTCTTTGCAAAAAAAAAGAAATCAGTAGTTCTATATGCATACAACATAAACTGATGACAACCAAATGATGTTTTGAGTTTCAGGGCCTCAGCATCCAAACAGAAAAAACATCCAAAAATGAATTAATATATTATAGGCTCATAGAATGGCTTGTGTTGAAAGATTAGTGGAAGTATGAGGGCTGTTCTGAATGTAATGCTTCCTCTTTTATGCTGGTATGTTGGCCTGTGACATCAGAGGCTGATGCTGGTGGTATGGCAGTAGAAGCTGAACCTTCCCAACAATATCCCATTTGTGAGAAGTAGATTGTGCAAGCTTTACCTGCATCAGACCCAGAATATATAACAGAATAGATTTCACTGACTAGTTGCACAATTTTTCTCTTGTCAGTAGGGGGTGCCTGCCCATTATTGCAATAATGAATAAACTGTTCTACAAAGAGATCTTTGCCTGATTAGAAATTTTTGGTCTTGAGTGTGTTTCTAACACATTACACTTTGTTGCCATACAACAGATGACAGTAGAGGGACAGCCTGACAAAATCACATTTGATGTGGAAGTGCATATGAAGCAAAGGTGTGTCATTCATGCAGGAAAAAATGACACCTACTGACATGACAGTGTTTACTGAATGTTTATGGAGACCAAACAGTGGATGTGAGCACAGTGTGGCATTTCAACAGTAGCAGCAATAACAGCGAGCAAGTAATCTTTGCTGGTACAGGTTTTTACGAGTGCAGCATGCAGGCTCTTTTTCTATGCTTAAAAAATACTGTTTTGTAGCTGAGTATTTTTTCTTAAAAATAGTGCTAATGTGCTCTTCATTATCTTAGTTTCCATGGAAATAGCAGGCATTACTTCTGGACCAACTTTCGTACTTAGCAATGATTTTCATACATATAACTATATGTTTTGGCTGGTGCCAAAACCAGCTTACAGCTATAACTCTGAGAAAATAAGACCAAATTTTATGTTCAGAAAATCTAATATTATAGTGTCATGTGTATATATTGTATATGAATTCTACGGGAATATATGAGAATTATTTGGGCATTATCTTGAACAACATGAAAAGAAGCATTTATTGATATTTCAATAAACAAGTTACTTCAGTTAAAAATTCTGCTGTTCTTAATAACTGTTGTGGTTTTCCAAATTGCAGAATATCAGCAATGTTGCTGAACCAGCATTCTTAAACCAGACCAGAAAAGATGCTGAAACCCTACAAGCACCTACAACCTAAATAAGGCTTGGCTGATAATTAGGACCCACAAATATTTATGTCCTTTCAAGATTCCCTTCTGAACAAGTCTTTCTATCTTCAGAAACTTACTAAACTACTTATCTGTATGTTATACTGCAGAAATAATTTCTACCAATTAATTATAAAAAAAAAACCCTACTGTCTTCTGCATTCATAAACATAGACATTAACAATACAATAACAGAAAAACATAACTTCTCTTCCCCTTGTTTTCCCATCATTTTTACTTGTAATTCAACTTCCTGTAATTCTCCCCATGATGTATTTGTATGCTGGAAAGAGTAGAGATAATTTATTCCAGGAAAAAGGAGAGTTCTAGATTACCTGAAACTTGGTTTCCTCTGAAATCAGCAGTAGACAGAAATTAAAAGCAGGGGTTCAGAATGCCTTTGTCTTGTATTTCTAGTGAGGTGGGATTGTTGTAAGCCTAGAGGAGCCATTTCTCACAGGCATGACTTTTCTTCACAAGATGGGAAGACATCCTTACTTGTGGTAGAGGAAAGAATACATTCAACAGCCATGAAAGGCAGCTGGTTTTGGATCACACCAACCACTACTGAAGTCTGAGCTCAGCTGGGACTACTTCTATACAAGCATTATTGGCACTGTGGAAGGAAAAAATGATCAAGATCTCATGTTCTGTAAGCAGGCTTACAACTAGATTTAGGTTACCAGTATGAGCCTGGTTCTCTCTAGAAGCTGTAGCTTGGTTCACAGTAGATTGAAGATCAGGTGGTAAGATTTTGCCTTTCTTTCAGTGTTTTTCATTTTCTGATGAACTGAGGATTCCATCACAACTTTTATTTATGGGCTGTTAGCTGAAGAATAGAGATACAGGCAAGTAACCATTCAACAGCATGTTGCTATTGCTAGAAACCATGAGCCTAATGATCACAAGTACTTGCTGACAGACATATTAAAGAAAATCTTTGCTTCATGTGAGCAATAAATCTTGCTTAGAAAAGCATGGCAGAGTTACAGAACCCTTTTCTATGTTTCCTTATTTCAAGAATGGAGGTAAATAGGTAAGTAGTTTTATTAGTGATCCTCTTTTGAACTGCTAATTTTAGAGTCAGAAATAATGTTATGGTTAGGATGTGCATTATGTTTTTCCAGTGAGCATGAGTTATAAATTTCGATATTTTCGAGTCATAAAAACTCATTTTTCCATCTCTGTTCTTTCATAAAAGAAAAGCAATACAGTTTCATTTAGTTCTCTGATAATTTGAGCCTGAGATCTCATGTCTGACAACCACATATCTTACAGAAGAATATTCAGTCTCAACTTACATACTCCAGATAAAAGACTGTTTGTAAGTATAAATTTGCAAACCAGTTTCTACAATCAGATATCCTCCTTGCTAAAATTCAATGCCTGAATTATAACTTAGTGTACCTGAAAGGTTGTTTGTTTTGTTTTTTGAGATGTAGAATGATTTTTTGTTCTCTCTTAACAGACTTAACATTTTTCTCAGTCTCTTTCAACTGATTTCGATATCTTTATTTTATATAAAATGCTTTCACCTGGTACATGAGTAGAGCAAAGATTTAGCTATTCTCAAAGGAATATGAAAGTGATGATATAATTGAAATTCCCAGCACAGGATGAAAAACATGATCTGAGGAAGAAGTAATTTTCAGTTATACACTAATTCCCTCCCACTCCAACAAATCTTTTTTTTTTTTTTTCCCAACACTTTTCCTCAAGATAAGATGAGGACGTTATTTCCAAAATTTAAAAAGTTTACTGCTTTCAGTGTACTTTATTCTCATATACTGACATTTTCTCTTCATTGCTCTGTTTCTAAATGTAAAATACTAACTAAAACTTTGTGGCACAGTTGTAGACATGACATAGATAACAACTGCAACTGCAGTTTACATTATAATAACTAAATTGCTGAAGATACCACACAAAAGGAACAGGTTCTTTTTGTAAAACAACCTGAAGTGTAAATCTAAAGATGAATAACATGTGCTGCCTTTACTTCAAGAAAAGGAATAAAGGACTGGAGCTAGAGAAACACACTGAATAACCAAAGCAAGGAAGATGTTGAAATGCACACTGTTTATCAGCAGGGGATCTGACAGTAGTGTAGATCACTACTGTATCTGTTTTCAGTTAAAAGCGTAGTTGTTAAATGGTTTGATTGTTTAATTCATCCAATTAGGAATAACATGTTCAGGATATGGACTAGGAAGCTCATGTATAAAATAGCTATGCTCTGGAACTAAACCTAATCCAGATGATTGGGGGTAGGGGTGGGATAAGAGATTTAAGGATGGTTGAGGGTGAGAGAAAAGAGATTAATAAAGGCAAGACTGATGAAGGTCCCACCTGGGATAAGGAGGACAAGACTATTGGAATTTGAGTAAGAACAATGTAACAGTCAAATGGCGGTTGAGCAAAGACAATAAACCGTAAAACCACTGCTAGCGAAGAACCAGATGGAACTGATTACTTCCTCAAACTGCAGTGTGGTGAAAAGTACACAGTGAAGAAAACATACAGCCTTCATCATGAAAGCCCCTGCCTGCAAACACCAAGAGGAGGCTCTGCGCATGCTCAACCTAAAGGAATTCAAGGTGGTACTTACAAAAATGATTTATTGTACCTGATTGTAATAGTCCATCCTATTATTAGGAATGCAATGAATGTAACTACTTCTCCCTTTGCTTCATGAAATTAGGCAGTGCAGAATAAGCATACCTGCTTTATAACCTAAACCCAGGTTATAGAGTTTGTTTCTGCAAGTCACAGACCCAAATAAAAGAATTTTATATTCTGTACAGCTATAATAATTAGGTTGCTGGAGTCTTGACCAGTCATGGGAAAACTTATGGGTTTGCTGACCAGTGATGCAGGCCATTGATGTGGTTGTGTTAGGCTTCCTTTATAGCAACTGGAAAGGGAGAAGCACTCCTATAGAGTGATTCATCCAAACGTAGATTTCTAAAGTAGGTGAGTCAGATTGAGAAGTAACTCAAAGGTAACTGAGAGGTAATATTCTACACTATAAATATCAAAACCTGATGAGTTGAATCTTATACTGGTTGCCTGAAAAGGTGAGATCATTGTTTTGGTCATGACTTCAGTGTTAGTACCCATAAAGAGAGAGTTAACAACCAATGATTTTTAGATTAATGGATAATTACATATGTGGAGAAAAGGGCAGAGTTTAAATGTTACTGTGCTCCAAAACCTTATCAGAACTGGAAAGGTACTGATATTCCACATCATAACATCATGTAGTGCATTTAGAGTTAATGATCCAGCTCCATGGATCATCGATTGTTCCAGGTATATCTGTCTCAGAAGAGAAGAAGAACTACAGTCCCAAGAGGACTTTGCGGTATTTTTACGTATTTACGCTCAGAGTTCCAGGTGTACCTGTCTCAGAAGAGAAGAACTACATTCCCCAGGGGACTTTGCGATGCTTTGCGTTTTTATGTGTTTACACTCAGAGGGGAAGATAAAAACTGTCTGTGGTCATGGGACACTCTCCTTCCTTTGGGATCGACTCAGCAGTGGGTGCTCGCTGTCGTCTCGTCTTCAGCGTTAGCGTAAGGCCTTGGGTTTATCAGACACTCTCTATCTTGCTCATTTTATTTGATTTATTAGCTTTAATTCCAACTATATCGTGTTACATTTTGCTTTCTGATATCTTATTTAGTAAATTAGCTTTCCTCCTCAGATCGTTGCCACTGTTTTGTTTGTAGGTCCATCTCCCTTTTTTCCTTTTCCCTTTCCCCCTTCCCCTTTCCTGGGGCGTGGGTCCGTGGGTCCCCTGCAGCAATTGTCACGGAACCGGGTCGAACCTACCCATAAACCGTTGACAGCTATCATGTGTGTGTTCCTTTTTAAGACTTTGTTAGGAGAAAGAACTGATGACACAACTCAGATACAAACTTTGGAGCAATCTTGACCTTTGGCCACATATAGGGATGAATTCTTATCTGTGGCATTTCAAGGAATGAACAGTTGATAATATTCATCTTCAGAATTACCCAGCCAGAGTCCCTAATGTATCTGGGACCAAAAAGCTGTTTCTGTCCATCTATCTATGTAGGACTTTTCACTCCAGCTCATCTCTGTTGGCTACCACATAGAACAGCAGCTTCTCCTGTGCCCAGATCTTCCTCTGAATGAAGGATGTTTTAAATAGGATCATTAGCCTGAAAGAGTTGTGCTCAACAGAGGCATTTATTTTAACACTCATGTGATTGTCAGTGAGACCTGCATCACTCTAACCATTAATAGTTTCCCAGTGTACTATCACCACATTCAAATAAATCCTGTAAGTACAACTTGTATTGATCTGTGACTTCAGTGTAGATATGGCGTGCTGATTAAAATTGGATTTCTTCTCTGCTTTCTGTGTCTTTGATGGAGTGGGATATAATCATCATAGGTTCTCTAAAGGATTCAGTTTAATATACTTAATAGTAAATGGTGTAAGATTAGTTAAAACCAGCAAACTGAATTCATCTAGATCCATTTCAAGATAGAATATGTATTCTCTTTAGCCTCATAAGTAAAGTTTTATTACATAACTTAACTGGCAATGTTGCAAAAACTTCTATAAATATTTTACAGTACACTATTAAATGTGGATACATTAGAGAAGAAAGATGCTGAGTCAACTAGTTAATATTTAAGGAATTTGAGAATTTGAACGTTCCTTAAATATTCTTGCTATGGTCAAGAATGGAGCAGTCTGACAAAATGGCATCTGACATGGAAGTATATATGAAGCAAAAGTGTGTGACTGAATTCTACCATGAGGAAAAAATTGCACCCATTGACATTCCCGGACATCTTCAAATTTTTCCCGAACATTTATGTCAACCAAACAGTGGACGTTATCACAGTGAGGTTGTGAATGGTGTGTCTCAGCAGTGGCAACAGTGATGTGAAAGACAAGGCACTTCCTAGACCACCATTTAGGGTTGTCATGATTTTATGATTTTAAGTGTGGGTATTCCACATCATAACATCATGTAGTGCAATGATAATTAAAGAGTTAATGCTCCAGCTCCGTGGATCATCGATAATTATGGGTATACCTGTCCCAGAACAGAAGAAGAACTACATTCCCCGGAGGACTTTGTGTTGCTTTGCATTTTTACATTTTTCCACTGACAGCAGTTTGCGGGCTGTTTTAACCCAGTACCATGATGATTGAGGCAGGGGACCCATGGGTCCACGCCCTGGTGAAGAGGATCATTACATCATTACATCATGCTTCATATATATATATATACAGAAACAATGATTAACAAGCATTAAAAATAAAAACACATACAACATACACATATACATACATACATA
>VXAB01013021.1:0-59426 GCA_013399175.1 Odontophorus gujanensis
GGCAGGCAGCCGCTGGGGTCGACAGGGTGCCCATCTCGGGTGTGTGGGCTGCCAGGCTCGGAGCTGTTGCTCCTGCCCTGAGCACGGCGGGTCTCGTCGCTGGGTGCTCTGCAGCGGCCTTTCGTCACGTCCTTAAACCGGGTTACTTCTTTGTTTCTAAAGCGAGGGGAAGGCTGGGGGCTGTGGGAGGGTGCGCTCAGGGAGGTGGGTACGTGTTGTGCTGAAGCTTGGTTTGTGAGCTAGTCACTTCTGTGTGATTTTTGCAGTGCCTCGTTAACTAGGTCTCCTGTCAGAGTTGTTCCTAAGCAGTTGCTCCCAAAATAGTAATTAACCTGTTCGTTTGTGTTTCAGGTTCAGCTATTCTGGCTCTCCTTCTGGCTGGCTATCTGGCACAACAATATTTACCAATGCCTACACCGAAGGTAATTGGGATTGATCTTGGCACAACTTACTGCTCTGTCGGTGTCTTTCTTCCTGGAACAGGGCAGGTGAAGGTTATTGCAGATGAAAACGGGCACAACAGCATTCCAAGCATAGTGTCCTTCACGGACAGAGATGTGTATGTAGGATATGATGGCCTAGAACTTGCTGATGCCAATCCTCAGAACACGATATATGATGCAAAAAGATTCATTGGGAAAATCTTCACTTCAGAAGAACTGAAGAGTGAAAGTAGCAGGTATCCATTTAAGGTGAGTAAACATCATCTTTGCTTCTCTCCAAGTGGTAATATGTGGAAGGCTTTAAATATCTAATGAGGAACCAGTTCTTCTGAGTCATTCGGCTAAACCTGGTATGCCTGGAAACTATGAGACGTATCCAGAGAGAGGAGGAGGAAATGGTGGTGGAAGTGATGTACTTCAGGAGGAGAACTGATGATTTTCCAGTGGACCCTGTCCTCTACCATGAAATATGTTTCTAGATTATGTGCCACCATAGTTTCCTATTGAAATTTTAACAGTACTTTACTGAAACTTTATTTTCCTTTGAGATAACTATTAAAAAAAAAAAGTATAAGAGTTGATGTTGTTTCTGTCCCAGTACATTTTGGTGCTTTTCTAATGCTAACTTGACCAGCAACAGGAGAGAATGTAAGGAAAAAGACATCTTACCTATGAGCTGTGCTGCGTTTCCTCCTAGATTTTCAACAATGATGGACTAGCTGAATTTTCTGTGACAACTAATGAAACCTTTCATGTTACTCCGGAGCATATCGGCTCTCAGCTCCTACTGAAATTGAAGAGAATGGCTGAAGACCATCTTGGTGTGCCCATTTTGAAGGCAGTCATCTCCGTGCCAGCAGAGTTTGATGAAAGGCAACGGAACGCCACGGTTAAGGCTGCTAACCTTGCAGGTGTTGTCTTTTTATTCCAGAATTGTTCTATGGAGCCTTACGTTATGTTTATTTCACTAATGGTGAAGTCGAGGGAGAATAGAAAGGCTTAGAATTGATTTATTTACTTTTTCTTTAAGACTGCTAACAATTGTGAAGAACAACTATTGGGTACCAACAGATGCAGCAACTAATGCAAACATAGGTGGCTAGAAGAACTGACTCTTGGTCTAAGGAAGGTAGTTTTTTGGTCATCTCCAAATAGGGAGAACATACAGATTACAACTGGACAATAATTAAAATGCAAATAGAATGTGGACTCTACTTTGCAAAGGGTCTCTCGAGAAAACATGTTTGTGTAGATCATGATTCATGCCTTCGTCCTGACCTAAAGTAGTATTACTTCAGGCTTAAATAAGGAAAATAATTTTCTAAGCAATAATAGTTGATGAACTGTTTCCTTATAACTGGCATTTCAGTTAAGGTTTGTTCAAAATAACCAATGAATACAGTTACATTGAATACAGTTCTTGGAATTGTATGTGACTGTTGCTTTGCTCTTTTTAGGGCTAGAAATCTTGCGAGTAATCAATGAACCCACAGCTGCAGCTATGGCTTATGGACTCCACAAAGCTGATGTGTTTAATGTTCTGGTGGTAGATTTGGGTGGAGGAACTTTGGATGTGTCTCTGCTGAACAAGCAGGGAGGGATGTTCCTCACGCGAGCCATGGCAGGTGAGAAAAACACTTTTCTGTAGGGGTAGTGGGAAAGGGAAGATGCACCTCAAATCACCTTTAGGGGGGTTATTTAAAACATACCACTCTCACAAGGATGTGTTTATTACTGACTTTCATATGCAGCCAGGTTTGCAATTGGCCATCAGTTAATAGAAATTCGATTTATAACTGACTCAAGATTTATAAATGGTGGTTTAATTTTATGTGAGGCTGTGATTTTTACTAGTCTGAGTGCTACTGCTTATAGAAAATACTTGGTTCTAAAGCTTTGTTGCCTTTGTTTGAGCTGAGAGTATTTACCAAGTCAGTCTACTAAAGCTGAGCGCTTTAGAACATCTTTGCCTTGCATTTGGCTGCAGTGCAGTTGCACAGGGTTTGGTAACTGCATGTTGTTAACCTAGAAGTAACTTAGTTTTTTTTTGTTTTTGATATATATATGCCACAGTGATTCATCACTTGGCAAAGAGTTTTGGCAGCGATGTTTAGTAAAATTGGAGGGAATACACAACTGCTTTGCAGATGACCCAGATCTGGACAGAACTGAGATGCCCTGCTACTTTTAGCGTTGCCTTGAATGAACAATGTTTGCTGTCCACTAAGAGTGGAACAGCAAGAAATACTAAGCTACTTCAAATAAACCGGAATGGATGGACGTTTAAGTGAATTCCTGTTTTCACTCATAGCAGACAGGTTTGAGAATACAGTTCAACACAGATGAAAACTGGCACTTTTAAATCTCCTTAATGGAAAGCATGAACAATTATTTGAAAGGTTTTGGAAATATGGTGCAGGAATAATCTTCCAGAAGTAATTGAGAGTATGGAATACTTCTTTCTGTGAAGGCTAATGTAAGACATACCTGTTAACAGAACCTGAACCTCATTGCTTGCATTTATTCTATTTCTTCCCCTATTTTTAGGGCGTTTCCTTATACTTGGATAGCATGTAACTTCTCCCACATGAATAGATGAAACCATTGAATAACTTGAAAATGTTAAAACAGTAACTCCTATACAGCTGCACTCTGGTAGTACTAACAGAAAAGTCTATTTGAGCAGAGAAAAAATGTAAATTTTCTGGGAATTTTAGCTGGGAAAAAATTTGCTGTGAGTTATTGCACTTCAGTGGCATGCCACCAGTTACAGGTTTTTATTTAATTTTGTCCATAGAATAAATAAATATGTAGGTTGCAGTCAATCATGTACTCTTCAGTGGATGATAATGATGTCTTTTTTCCTAGTTCACTTAGCTCTCGTTCTGTGTTTACAGTCCTAGTATCATTGTTCTGGCCCTTGAGTTCCATTTCCCAGTAAAGAGAAGACGTGTGCTGCTTTCTGAAGTTTCAGGGGTGATGTTTGATGCATTCTATGTTGATGTTTTAGGTAACAACAAACTCGGAGGACAGGATTTTAATCAGAGGTTGATGCAGCATTTATATGGTCAACTCCATCAAGTTTATGGTTCTCTGCCATCAAGAAAAGAAGAAATACATCGCCTCAGACAGGCTGTGGAAGCAGTTAAATTAAATTTGACTATTCATGAGGCATCTACATTAAGGGTGTCGTTGACTATGCCAGAAAGGAAGCTTACAGAAAAACTTCCTGAAAGAGAAGTAAAGCCAAATACTGTTCATAATGGCAAGCCTTCAGAGAAAGCCAAAGACTTGAAAAACCTTGGAGATGCTTCAGATGGAGAAAACAACTTTGTCAAAGTTATGTTTGAAAGAGAAATTTCTAGGAAACTATTTGAGATGTTGAATGAGGACCTTTTTAAGAAGATTCTTGTTCCCATTGAACAGGTGTTGAAGGAAGGCCACCTACACAAAGAGGAAGTGGATGAAATTGTGTTAGTTGGGGGCTCCACCCGGATTCCTAAAATACGTGAAGTTATTCGGGATTTCTTTGGAAAGGAACCTAATACCTCTGTTGACCCTGATCTAGCAGTTGTAATGGGCGTAGCTATTCAAGCAGGAATTGTTGGTGGGTCCTGGCCTCTCCAAGTAAGCGCTATAGAAATTCCCAATAAGCATTTACGAAAGACTAATTTTAACTAAAGGTAAACTCCCATTGCATCCCGTCTCTCCAAAAGCATACTCTGATGGTGAATATTTATTTGACTGTCAGTGGAGCCTAACCTTAGCCATATAATATTCTTTTTTTTTCTCTGTAATCTATTTGAGTTAAATGTTACCTTAAAGGTACGAGTGATTATTTTAAAGTTCTGAAGCTGTGTGTATTTCTTCTAGATTGGATATAGAATGCAAATCCTAAAGATGATACACTCACATTCTTTTGCTAAATTTTATTAGCAAATCCAGAAAAGGTGTTGGTTTAAAAATTAAATATAAAGGGAGTGTGACCAAAGGTTAGAAGTAGTATGGCATCGTAGTGTGGATGTTTCCATGTGAAATATATTTTACTTGGAAGAATGTGAAGCAGTGTTAATGCACATAGCACTAGCAGTGTTGAGCTAAAAGTTATTTATTAAAATGAGTCATTTGAGCATTTAAAAACCTTTCTGAAAGTCATGTTGCAGCTTGAATGAGATTTATGCATTCAGCTGGATCTTCTGCTGTTCATAACAGCACATTAGTTTTACTAGGACCACGTGGCATATTACTGTCTCATGTTTGAGTCAAAACATAAAGAAATTTAGCTTTTGCTAATGTGGAGTTGCTTAGTGGGTCTGCACTGGCTAACTTCCT
Organism: Odontophorus gujanensis; assembly: GCA_013399175.1. NCBI lineage: Eukaryota > Metazoa > Chordata > Aves > Galliformes > Odontophoridae > Odontophorus > Odontophorus gujanensis. Next base: position 4,776 of record VXAB01013021.1, read on the forward strand.
GAAACATTCTGGATGGTTAACACACAGATGCTGCTGTCTTACACTTAAGAACAAGTGCATATCACCAACTGTTTATACCTCTTCGCTGTATTTGAAAACGGTGTTAATTCTATATGTCTTGAAGTTATGTGTATATTTTTTCCCATGAATTTTACCAACATGAATTTAATTGTTGCACAATTACAAGTGTGTGACATCTTCCCCACAGCCCTGCTGTTTTCAGGGGAAGAAGTCTGGGACCGAATGGACTGCTTAGATGAAGTCTAGTTCCTCTAGTTGAGGAGAACTCATCCGGCTTTGGCTTACATTTTAGTTAGAAACTCTGCTTTAGGTTGTGTCATATCCCCCCTGTAGCCTCAGCATAGATTAGTGATGGTAGCTGTTCATCTGAGAAGGAGGCAGGATTTGAGGTAACGTTTATCTGGACTTTATTTTAGGCAAACATTTTGCCATCCACCTACCTAACAAATGCACAAGGAGAAAAGAAAGTTACAGTTAAAAAACAAATTGTGAAGTTCAGCTTTTTTAGGGAAAGTTAAAACAGTACTCAGTGGGTCCAGGGATTTTCTCCACAGAAAAAGACATTAAGACATTAAGACTTCTCTTCATCCATCAGTGTGGTCTTAATCAGGTAAGCTCTAGTAATTGGTGATCTTAAGCATTTTCTTGTATGCCCCAAAAAATTACTGGTAAGTGTGCCAAGACATAAAGTGTGGGTTTAGATCTATAGTTTAACCTCTGACCATGTTAAAATAGGCCTGTTATTTTCCTGACAGTAGACCAGGTCTATGGCACTGCCTTCTCAATTGTACTGATGCAGCTGTTTGCATACCTATAGTCTAAGCATATTTGAAATAATCCTATTAAAAACCTCTTATATTGAATTTTAGCTTTGTGCAGCCATTCCACGGGTGCTGTTTAACTTCACAAAGATTCTCAAAATACTGATAACATGCTTAATTTCACTGAGTTGAAAACTAAAGTGACTTTTGATGCCTTTTTTCTTCCCTTGTACCCTTTGAAAGTGACCCTGTCTTCACATCTATATGGGAATTCAAGTAAAATGTGATGATATATTCAAGTAAAATGTTGCATGTTTATAAAAGTGAGTGAGGTAAGGGACCAAGGTGAATAGAACTAAAACTCTTGAGTTGAAAGTAGCATTTTCAGTGATGAAGTCATGGGTAGATGCCAGTATACGGTATAGTTCTCATATGCAGATGCCTTGCAGATACATTTGTGTATATTTAAAATATTTTTCCAAAGTATTCGGAGTCATTGTGGTCTTTCTTTTGCCCTGCTGTAAATTCATCTCAAAATGTATTGGAATTTTTGTAGGACTTGGGGTTGATTATTTTTTTTTTCATTTGTTTAATGCAGGTCTGCTTATTTTACACAGTGCAATAAAATGGATTAAAATAAAGGGGCATGGCAGTTGAGCTAAACTATTAGAAGCTTTTTGCAGTTTTGGGACGAGTTAGGCAGAAGTGAGGGAGTAACTTTAAACTGCTTAAGCAATGCAAATAAAGGAAGTGCTATTTTATTTTTTCTTTAGCATACTCCTTCAGTCTGGAGGAGGTTAAAAATCTCTAGTTTTAATCTGGGAGTTGTAATGATGAGGCGAGCTGTTTATTTGTGTAAAAAAGACAATGACAACAGGGTATTGTTTCAGTTTTCTGTACAGATATTTGTACATCACATCTCCCAGTGCATTTTTATTTATTATTTTTTTCTGAGTTCTGCAGTCAAGTTATCTGTTTTGGTTTTGATCTTACTACTGTATTTTGGCACAAACCATCGTATTTTAAAGATGAGTAGGACGCTGCACTAAGTGGATGTTTCCAGATACGCAGATGTACTGCTTATCAGAAGTCTTTCTTTGTTTAAATGAATTGATATTTGAAGGCTGAAATCTTTCTACAACCTCACCTGGTAATCTTGAATATGGTTGCCTGTGGCGTTAAGTATGACAAGTTTATACAGTTAAAGCTTGTATTGTGAGTTGAAATTCTGAAAGCCTAAGATGCCTTACCACTGGTATGTTCCTGAGTTGTTTCCAAGGGCAGACAATGAAATGCATTTTATAAATAACCTTTTAGAACATTTTTAATAAAGGCTGTTTCTGTCCTTTGGAGCTGTCTTGTTTCAGATTTTAACACCACTGTTGCCCTATTTCTTCCTTGAATTATGTCAGTCCAGCAGTAAAAACAAAAAACCTTTCTCTCCACCTAAATAAGTAAAACTACCACACACTTGTGCAACTCCTTAGACGACTTTCTCCATACCTTGCAAGAGATGCTGGTCCCTGAGGTACTGCAGTCATTACCTATTAACCCTAAAATATTTGTTTAAGAGTAGCACCCAATTTTTTCCAGTATCTCCTGTGCTACTTCTAGAAAAGGGTGGGTTTGGTGAGGAGTGTGAAGGTAAATAAGAGATGAGGACCAAGACAAGATTTCGTGGGCCACTCAACTTCTTTCCCCGTTTGAAATGTTGCTATGGTTGTTTCTGCTTTATGGGGAAGCCACTGCTGCCCTCAGGTGGGGGACAAGAAGAGGGAAAGAGATGAAAAGCAAGCAGCTATTATTTCTCCTGACAAAGTTTGTTTCTGCAGGACGATCAGAAAACTGCAATTACCTAGTCTGGGTTGTTCCTACTTCTAACAAGTTTTAAAGTCACCATATTCTCTTAATCAGCTTGTGCAAGCTGTATTATATTTATTGTGCTTTACAGTCAATTAATCAAACTCAGCAGTACTGTTTTTAGTTTGCTTTGGTTGGTTATTCTTCACTGTCAGGAAAGAATAGCACAATTATTTACCTTCACGGTAGTAGAATAGCATCTCTGAGGAAATCTTTTCAGAAAGTCTCTGCTGTTTCTCACCACCTTTCTAAAACTGCAAACTTTGCTTCCTTCAGCTGATGTGTGAGTCGGCAGCACAGGCAGCAGCAACAACCACAGACCCACAGCTGAAAGGCAGAGTACTTTTATTTCCATTGTACACCTGGAGATCCCTAAAACAGCAACCAGACAAAGGCACACAGGGAGAGACAGGCACCACTGAGCTTGGTCCATGCTAAAGAATGACAAGCCTAATGTTTATGCCTGTTGAAGTATAGTTTACTACTGTGCTTTGATTTTCTTGGTTGAGCTCCCTGCTTTAATATGTTTAATAGAGCCTATACACCACCGATGTTACCTATACATAAATGTTCTACTTGTCAAACACTTGAAGGATAATATATGATTTATGTATTTTCCTTTATGACTACCCTCCAGACTTGCCAGCTTGAGTGTGTTTACAGTGCTCCTTGCCAATCTTCCACTTTCAATCCATTCCTTCCCCCATTCCACCCCCTTTGCTCAAAAGACCACTACTGCTGGGGGTGGCAGTATGGGAAAGTGTCATTTACAGAGGTGTGTAATAAAAACATACAGGAAAAGGAATAAACATATCCCTACAATACTGTTTTAAGTGTCACACCCATCCTGACAGGGCAATGAATGTAGGTAGCCACAAGGCACCAGTGCTCAGTGCCTGGCCATCCCAGAATGGGGGCTCCATGATCCTGCCAACTGCACCCAATGTGTCAGTGCACGCAGGCAGGCAGCACAAACAACTACAGACCCACTGCTGAATGCGAAGAAAAAATATTTTTGTTACTTCACCAAGCAGGGGATCCCTGAAGCAGCACCTGGGCAGAAGTTCACAAGTGGGGCTGCAGGCACTGCTGGGCTCAGTCCATGCTATCAGATCCTGTTGTCTCCACCTGCTCACCAGGGGCTGTGCAGGCTCTGTTTGTCACTGTGACGTTCATTGTGGTGTGATCTCTGTAGCAAGGCAGGGAGCTCAAATATGTCCAACAGGTGCCTCCAACTCTACTACACACCTAATATGATCTATATACAGCTCTTCTACTTGTCAAACACAGGATAAGCAACAGTAGGTACGATACATGTGTTTTCCTACATGACTGCTCTCTAGGCTTTAGGTCATGGCAGCTGCAAGGTCACTTAAGCATGCGTACAATCCTCCTCACCAGTCTTCAGTTCTTATCCTCCTCACAATCTTAGGCTTTTAACACATTCCAGACACAGCTAGAATTGAACTTAAAGAGTTTAAGGATATGTAGTAAAAATGGCAATACTTAGATGGCCTTTAGAAGCATGGGAATGCTTATCTGACACTTTCAGTAATACATATATACTTTCTCATAGCTCTAAATAGTAAAGTCTTGCATTAAAATCTGCTAACAAATTGGTGTATCTATTTTATAGTATTCTTCTAGAAAAATAATTGAAATTGACATGTTTTTTCAGCTATTTAAAATAACTTCAGTTACTGAGAAATCACAAAGTCAAAAAACAGAAAAATCAGCATGAATTTGTTGCCAAAGAATTACTAAAGTATTTGTGCAAACATATGTGTATGTCCTAAAAATGGCTGTATGTCCATACAGTAAGCAGTTTGGTATTTTTATATATTCATGATGATATAAGAATGTATTAACTAAATGGGCGTAATGACCAAGCAAGGTTCTTAATTATAATACTGTGTGAAGAACAAGATTTACTTTTTTTTAATCCATCTTTACTAGTGCAATATTTAAATATGCCATGAAAATTACTGCTTCATTGTGTTGGTCCTGTGCCAATATAATCAAAATCAGTGATTCGTATAAAATCAGAAAGTTGATGTAAGAAACTTGATCATTATATACAGACTGTGGCTGTAGTAATCAGCAGTGTTGTCAGGAACTTTCAAGGAAGTTCATAACATCAGGAATGCTGCATATCTTTAGAGAGCGTACTTGTATAATGAATTTTCATCTTCACAAAGAATTCATTCATTAGTTTTCTTTATCTTGTTATACCTGCCTCTGCAACCATTTCAGAAAAAGCACCTTTTCGTTGTAACAAATTGTGTGGTGTATCATATTCTAGAATCCTTCCTGCATCCAGAACAAGCACTCTACAACACAAAAGCATAAAGATTACAGGTGATGCAATATTCAACCATATTTGCCAACCCTTCTACAAACACCAACTTAAGTGGAAATCTTACTCAGAATATGTATCATTGGTTTCTAAAACTAGTTACGCCCATCTTAATCCAGCCTTTTGGAAATTGAATGTTCGCTCAGTTGGTAAAAATTCTACAGAGTGTCCCTTTATTCTAGAAAATTAAGTGTTCATAATAGTAGCTTACACATGCAACCTAGCAGGAAAATAATTTAATTAGAATACGAAAACAGAACACAAGGTTATCAGTCTTTAATTAAGACTGACAAGTCTTCTGTGATACACTGGACTGTACAGATACAAAACTACTAAGGTAAAAAGAGAGCAAATATCATAGATCTGAAAATTCACATTTAAAATAAGTCATTAATTTTTAAATGGCATATCAGAACTTAACTTACCTTTCTGAATCCATGACTGTATGTAATCTGTGCGCTATAGTTAATATTGTGCAGTTACAGAACTCTCTTTTGATAGTGGACTGCACCAGATTATCTGTTTCCATGTCAATGGAAGCTGTCGCTTCATCAAGGACCAGGACTTTTGTTTTTCGTAGCAAAACACGGGCCAGACAGACCAGCTGTCTCTGGCCAACACTGTTAAAAATACATTGACAAGGTCAGGTTAGGCGCTTTGAGGAAGGGGAGAATGATGTTGTTTCTCCAATACTTAGTCCTAGACATTGGAGCAGATGTTGTTGACATAAAGCTGGGACTACTATGGAGCCGATCTGTTCTAACAACACTTTATATATTTCTCCAGCGTTTTAGAACTATGTTTACTTCATTTTGGAAGTTTTTATTCCTTCTCACTCTGCATACCAACAATAGATGCAGTGCGACCTTTAAACCTAGCTTTGTCCTCAACTTCAGTATTCACATTATAATGAGGAGTCTGAATAGTCTGAACTGAATATAATAATATTCAAGGTAAATGTTTGGATATTCCTGTATGTTACATCTGGTATGCCTCATAGATATTTCTGAAAACAGTCTGTCCTAGAAAACTCAAGTTCACAGAATCACAGAATTGTAGGAGTTACAAGGGACCTCCAGAGATCATCGAGTCCAACTCCCCTGCCAAAGCAGCTCCCTAGCCCAGGTTGCACAGGTAGGCGTCCAGGCAGGTCTTGAACATCTCCAGAGAAGGAGACTCCACCACCTCTCTGTGCAGCCTGTGCCAGTGCTTTGTCGCTGCACTGTGAAGAAGTTTCCATGCACATTTGTGCAGAACTTCCTATGCATCAGTTTGTGGCCACTTCCCCTTCATCCTATCACCACACACTGCAGAGAAGAGTCCAGCCTCATCCCTTTGCCTCCCACTCCTTAGATATTCATATACACTTATAAGTTATTTTTCAATATACTCCATTACATTCTTGCTTGTCTCTTTGCTGCTGAAAGCTTCACTATTTGTCTCTCTGAGTCTTATTTCAAGTGTCACTTTCCTTATCTATCTATGGGGTAATGTTCTACAAATTAAAGATGAGTTGCTTTGCCTAACCACACAAAACAAAAAAGTTCTCTGTAGTTTTGCTTTTCTTTTTTTCTTTTTAATTAATAAAGAAATGAGCATTTTTCTTCTAAATCTAATTACGTGGTATATGAAGGCCACAGTCTCCATTCATTTATACACTTGAGCTGAAACTACTCCACTTCCTTCGCTTCCCATATAACATAGTCTACAGGGCTTCATATAATTATGACCTCAAAGAAGACCTCAAATAAAGTCCTACTATGAAAATAATTCTTCTCAGAACGGAGAAGGGTAATCTTTATACAGATAATTTATTACATAAATAAAGAAGGAAAACACAGTTTCACAGTATCCGAAAATAACTACAATAGCACTTGCTATTTATATACCTGAGATTTTCACCACCTTCTGAAATCTCATGAAGGAGCTTCTTTGGAAGTGACTCAACAAAACTCTTCAAGTCACATAGTTCCAGTACCTCCCACAGTTCATGATCAGAGTGTTTTCCAAGTGGATCCAAGTTTGACTGCAGTGTCCCAGAAAACAAGACGGGATCCTAAATAATAACAGAATTTCAGTACACAGTTCCAACACAAACTTGAAAGAGTACGCCAAACACAACACTGCATTAACGTAGGAAAATGAAATAAATAATTTTGGATTTGTTGTAGTTTCCCAGGAAATACATAGGAGACATTATTTTCAGAGAAACCTACAAACATACATGATTCATGATTATATATTACTTGATTCCCTATGGATTATTGATTCAGTTGAGACTTGAAAACAGCTTATATAGCTATAAACTTACAGATCCTGGAGAACACAAGTTGTTCTGATTAAGATTGTTAAACTAAATCTGGCATAATAAAACCTAATATCACAGTTTGGGTCTGTTCTGTTTCGAGATTTCTTCTGCATAAAGGCCAACATGCAATAATCATGACATTTTTCAAGATAGCATTATGCAAGCATTATTAAGGATCACTGCTCAATCAAAAAGCCAAGACTATCAAAAATTTGATTATAAAACCTGATATGCCACTACAGAACCTGTTTTCAAAGTAGTAACATTCTATCGGAGTTTTATGCCTCTGTCTTTTGGCAGCCTGTAGACTTGGGTTTGTAATTTCTCCAAAACAAAAAAAAAACAACAACAACAACTCAAATCAACAACATAAAATAATACTCCACAAAACTTAAATGTTTTGTGTTACAACCACACACACACCAAGAAGTCATCTCAAAAACACATCTCACCTGTGGAATAATGTTAAGATTTCCTCGCAGATCATGGAGTCCAATAGTTGATATATCAATTCCATCTATAATTATTTTGCCCCCACATCGCTCTAGAACTCTAAACAAGCAATTTGTGAGTGTTGATTTACCAGCTCCTGTTCTTCCTACAATTCCAACCTGAAACAGAAAGTTTTCTGGTAAACATTATAACTTTCTACACTGAGTGTTGTACATAAAAAGCGACTAATAAATTCAGTTTTACCATTCACTTCAAATCAGTTTATTTCACCAACACTATAGGTGGATAAAATTGATTAAAACTGACTTTTGACACACTCACAACCATAGTTCTCACTCCTGCCTATGCCAGGTTCTATGGAAAGCCTTTCCTTAAGCCTTCCTTTTGTCTATGCTTCTCAGCTGAAGTGAATTACTCAAAACTAGGATAGTGCTCCTTGATCCCAAACCCAAAGCTGTTTAACACCAGTGTAGTAGCACAGTTTTCTACAGAAATATTCAGCACAGTGGACAAGTGGTTTAATTTCAAATCTGGTCTAGAAATGACAAATTTGGTTGGAATATCTGATTGGGAATGTGATTATTCACTTTTAAGAAAAGTAAAGCTCTCCTCAGAAGTTTCACATTACGATCAGCTACTTAAGAGAGGACTTTCTTGTACAAGCAGTGAACCAGCATTTACATCTTCCTTTATCTAACCCTACTAAACTGCCTTACTCTAACACTAATACTGTTGGGCTGCCACTTTTCATGAATAGCTCCACTTGCACAGGAAGATTTAATGTTCACCTCTGCAGTCACTAGGGGTCAGAAAAGATCTAGAACAGTTTCAACCTAATCTTAAAAACAAGTAGCATTAAAATAATTAGCATAAATGCTATAAGTGTTTTAACCGTAATAATTTTTTGGTATGTAATTTTTTCCAAATGACTGAAAATCAAATAAAAATTTATCTCAGATTCAAAGAGATACTTTTCCATCAAAGTATATGGGGTAGTGTGGGAAGTAAAACATTATCTCAGTTTCTGACAGGCATAAGAACTTCTACGGAGTAGGAGAAAATACTTTTCTTTTTTTCAATTTGTCTTTAATATCTTACATTTTTTTCTGTTCAACATAACAGAATATGTGCAATATATTCAGTACTACAGTCTCTACATATGAGACATTTTTGAAATAGAAAGTTCAGAAACTGAAGTTTATATACTTCTGATTTTATTTCATAATATGAACAATACCTTCTCTTCATTCCGTGTCTGAAAGGAGATGTCATTCAGGGCTAAACCAAGATCTTTCCTGTACTGAGCTTTGTAGTTAACAAATTCTATTATTCCTCTATCAGGCCACCCTGCTGGTGGCCTCTTTGATGTAACCCATGGTTTCTGGAATTAAAAGCATTATTATTTCAGTATATGCCAGAAATAAATAAAAAAGAAAAAATTATATACATCTAAAACTCCCAGTAGGATTAGGATAATTCCATTGTGATAAAAAGGAAGGAGAAATTTATTTAAATGATGTAACAAGCAACAACATTCCAATTTGTTAGTTTGTTTTTTAAATAACATGGCCGTTTAAAAAGCTGAACTGCATAGATGCTAATAGTTCCATTATTTGACAGGCACGGAACTGAATTTAATCCAATGCCTAATCTTCCAGGTATTTCCAACACACATTTTATAAGAAACATTTTGTTTTAAGGAGTACAAGAGAACAGCAAGATGTTAACATAAAGAAACAAAAACACGTAAAGAAACAGAAACATGGAGAGAGGTAAAAGAAAATAAAGACATACAAGAGGGACTTGTTTCTGAGACAGACCAAGGCTCTTATTTCTCTGGGTACTACTTTCAGAAAAGCACAATTACCAAGGCCAATGGATTTGAAATAAATGCCTCTTCAAGCATGTGAATAACAATGCTCCACTTCCCTGTTTGCCACCCTTAAAATGCTCCTCTTAGCTGCACACAGTACAGAAAGTTGACCTGAGCTGCAGGTGAATTAGTCTTACTAGAAAACCTACTATGAAGAAGGATGCCAAATTATTCACTGGTTGAAACAGATATAAAACTGCTAACAATAAATACAATGAATAAGCTGCATATTAATGTAAAAAATTGATAAAGTATGTGATAAATTATAGCCAGCCTTTACCACACACCAATACTAAATGAAATCTACATCATTTTCTGTGCACACAAATTAAATATTCATTTACCATTCCAAAAAGAATGCTCACCTCTTTGTCCATGCTTGCATATTCACAAACTCTTTCAATGGAAACCGCATTGGTCTCAATTTCACACGCTTTACGCACCCAAAAATTTAGACTCTGAATTATCTGGAGAAGAAGGTTGCACTGTAGAATGTAACAATTCAACTCTACTAGAACACAGATTATTGATTTCAAAAATTACCCGGACTGAAAAATTTCATAAGCTGGATGCTTAATCACAGATGCCAAAAACCTATACAAAAATTGATGGCATGCCAAATGAACTATAACTTGGAAAATCACTGATCTGAATGCCCCTCTACACACTTCTGGTCTATTGCAATTTTCACCAACATAATAACTCCAGGGAACAGAACCTACTTCAGAATCAATAGAAAGCACACAGTACCAGTATAACATGTGAAAGGAAGAACAAATGTGGTTCATATTGTGGGTACATTACTACACTACTTCATAGATAAAGCAAGCTAGCAACATACACCCTAAAAAAATCTATAATGGAGGCAAGCACATGATCTATTATGCCTGCCAAATTCTTCAAGCAGGTGGAATGCTTCTACAGACAGAATTAGTACCACTTTTATGTAATCAAGTAATAATTCTGTCACTAAATACAGGGAAAAAAAGTGAGCCCAAACAGTTTTTTTGTTTCTCTCTTTTTTTTTTTTTTTTTTTTTTTTTTTTTTTTTTTTTTTTTTTTTTTAAGATTCACCTGTTTTGAGACGTTCTATGCAACTAAATAAAGACTGGTGTGAATTTCATGATGAAGGTGAAACACCATGCAGTATCTAACACTGTCATCACTGAGTACATGATGATATAAATGATGATTATTCAGAAACAGAACAACAGAGAAAGGAATTCATGTGAGTTGGGGGCGATGTGGATATTCCAGGATAGGCAATTCTCTTTTTTTTTCTCATTCTCTCTTTTTATCCTCCCTTCCTTTTTCCCGCCCACTCACTCCCTCTGTCTGCCCTTTCCCCAGTTTCTATTATTTAGTATCTGTCAACTGTGTTTCTGAAACACTTTCCACAGTGAGAATCTGGACATCGCTAGGTTCCTAAGCATCACACATTAAAGAAACTCTGGATGTTTTAGTCTATGTGATCCTTAAGGACATATATATATGAAACATATTTGAATGTGACCTGGTTTCTTACTCTTGATTTAACATAACAGTTAAAAGTAATCCATACATCGTCTGATTAACTTGATTTTTAAATACATTCTACTAATTCTTATTTCAGTTTAATTCAGATTGGAAAAAATGTTTACTGTGAAGTTTCCCAGAATTAAAGGAACTTCAAGAAAAACTTTGTTCTGTTTTGGGGATTTAGTAACTGCTGCCACTGTATACATTTATCTACTCAACTTCATTGTATCAATTCTTCCCTTTTCATATGAAATGTGATAGCAGCAAAAAAATAACTCCATGACTTACATTTAGAGCATATGATATTGATAAACCCACTGTAGAAGAACTCACTGAATTTCCAGCCAGCACTACAAACAGTGCAGCAAAGAACACCATTAAATTCCCCAGAAATTCAAGCCTGACAGACAGCCACCTGCAGTAAACAAGGCAAAGAAACTGAGTTACCACAAACGTTTCTTTCTTTTTTTTTTTTTTTTTTTTGGAGTGCAGTGAACATATTGCTAATATAATGGCTCTTCTAGAGCTGTGTCAGCTTGCCTTTCAGAGAAGGTAAGTACAACCATTCCATTTTACAGATGGTCTGTTTGGTATCTAAAACAAGTAGCACGGTTCAGAACAAAACACAGTCTCTCCACAAATGACTAATGCTCTCTTCACTGCTTGTACAGATTTCCCTCTCTTCCTATCCTGATAAGATTCATGTATATGACTGAAAACTACAACCAAAAATCTCCATGCTAAAGTCTACCTGTAACTGAACTGAACCACAAATGAGGGAGGGGAAATGTAAGTATAGGCCGGGTTACTACTGCTGTAGTAGGTGTGGACGAGGCACCAGGATGTGACGCGATAGGACCTCCCCTGCTCTGAGACTGATGTGTGACACGTGCTTAAAGGGGCGTAGACAATGCTGGTTATGTATATAAAGAACTGTCATGCCTTATTAAACTCCATTTTCCATTTTCTACATATTAGTGTCTGTGTGTGGCTGTGGCCCTAGCATGGGAGATCGCTAGCCATTGGCAGTCCGACCTTCCAGAACGGAGACAACCACTACCACATGAACCACTGGAATATAAAATTGATTTGTTCATAAGCTTGTTAGATAAAGTATTAGTTGCAACACAGTACACAGTCCATGTTCATAATCTATCTGTACGCTTTCATTGTTGGCATTCTCATCATAAACAGCACATGCATACTTCCCATTAACCTGCTAGTTTCTGGTACACAAAGAAGAATTCATCTGAATGCTTTAACATCATCTATGCAATCATTACAAAGGGTGCTAGATTAACTGCTCTTATCCTGTTTCTCAAGTAGCTTTACTCTGACAAAAGGAAACACAGTACTTGTAGAACTCTACAGGCAAAGGTCTCAGTCAGAGGTGCTGTAAAGTACCTGTTTGAGATGACATTGTTGTAGAAGTAAACTAAATTCTCATACACAACATCATTGTTTTTTCTAATGAATCTCTCCTGGTGGCCAAATGCTCTGATTGTTGATCCTCCTAGGATAGTCTCTGTGAAGTGGGATATGACAGGAGAATGTGATGCTCCTGCTAGCCGTCGAATTTGTCGTGAGCTCGCTATGTAGTATCGCTAATCAAAGAGTACAAAAAAAAAAAAGACATTTTAAGTTGTTACACTTTCTTTTACATTATTTTAAATTATTTAACGTTAGTAAAAATATTTTTTTTCTAGTTCTAGATCAATTAAGTAATTCCTGTAAATTTTGAATATGAATAAGTTGGAAAAAAGGTACACCAACATTTTAATGCTGAAAAATGCAATATGTATTACTGGGAAGGTTAAATTAAAAGACAATTATTTCCAAATTATCTAAAAAATGTGCTATATTACAAGAGGCACACAGCAATCAACTAAAATTTACATGAAAACTTGAAAAACATTGCTTTTTATACACATGAAAATTGTCTTTTACTTCTTTAAGATAGTAATGCCTACATTTAAATTCCTTAGGAGAGACTGAATCTAGGTACTCTTTGGCACTCTTTTCCTTCATCTATGTTCTTTAAGAATTGTTAAGATCTTAATTACACACTGTACGTTGAGCCTCAAGAAACAGGAATGCAACCTTTAGTCTTTCTGACATAATCATAGTCTTTCTGACATAATCATTCAGTTTCTTCATAGCATTACTGACACTTTAGCCAAAAAGTACACAACAAAGGTAACAAGGCATCAGTCTATTTTAACATCAACATTTTATCTGTCTAAGAAAAGAAAATCTAAGGAGAAAAATATAAATTGTTAGAAGTTCCCAAGCACTACAGGACATATTCAAGAACTGTTTTAATTTCCTTATAAGAAGCTAGAAGATTTTTTAATGAGATTTAGATGCATTCTGTAGACCTTTTTTTTTCTACTGTAATAATTTAAGCCTGTATCCTTGGTTGTTTTGGAAATCCTACATACATATATCTAAAAAACCTTATAAAAGCTTAATGAACTTACTTGGATAATAAAATACATGTATCCCAGGGGAATAACTACCACTATGAACAGTGGTGAGGAAAATGTGATGACTAGAATGGTTCCAATAACATCTAGTGTACAGTTCAGCCATGTTCGTAAGTAGTAATGAAAACGTACGTCCACTATAAATAAGTCCTGTAACAATGCACAGAAGAATCAAGATTTTTGAGTAAATTCTGCTACTATATCAAACTATAAGATCCTCAGTATGTTAGTAGAATTGCCCCCCACCTGATTACATCCTAATGAAATATATTCATAAATCATTATTAATTTTCTAACAGTAGTAGATACAATAGCTTTTAGAGTACTCATGATATGCCAGAGAACAGGCTCTTCTATGTTAATAACTCTGAAGTGCACTGAAATAATCTCCTAATGTACTCAGTAGCGCATTTTCAAACCTTTTTTAGTAGCATTATATTATAGAGAACAGAGGCTTTAATGAAACCCATATCAACTGACTTCTGAGTGCATTACACAGCTAGCCTCAGGTCTATTCTAAAATACACAGCCCTCAAGAGTTATTGAATTTGGATTAATCTGTAATGCACTGCAACAATCTGAACAATCTTGTTATGATGAGACTAGGAAGAATGAACAACATAGTAAATAACATTTGTTAGAATGTTAGAAGTTCCAATTAAAGTCAAAGTGCTCCAAAAAAAAACCAAACCAAAACAACAACAACAACAACAAACACCAGAAAACAACATCTACTGTAAGTCTATATACCCTAGAGAATGTGAATTGATCTATTCATTGGTTTTGGCAATTACATCCAATTCTGATTAAGAAAAAAGAAATAATCACATAGCTTCTTATTAAAAAAAGCAGATTAAATTTAGGTCTGGTAAACTCAATGCACTGCAGGAGTAGAATTTGCCAATTGGACTCTTAATGATCATAGACAGTGAGTATACAACTTTTGACAATAATATATTTTGAGAATTTTGCATGAAAATAGCTGCAGACATTTCTGTATGTTTTTATGCAGTGAAGCAGCTTTCAGCCATTAGACAGTGCATTAATTTACTTTGATATCTTTTATTTTTTCAACAGTAGTAAACAGAATTAAATCTGCAATCACTCAAGCTTCACTTTCTTAAAAGAGAAAATACTCATGAGTTTTCCATTTACCTTTGTGAATCTATTGATGATCTGACCTACTGGATTCATTTCAAAATGCTGAAGAGGAAGGTGCAATACATTGTCCAACAGCTGATGATGTAATGCCCTAGAAGCAGCAAGGGAGCCCCGGGTGAGCACGTAGGCACCGCAGCAAACAAGCAGACCTTGGGAATGGATAAGGACAGTCTGAATGGTAGCGGAGGGAGAGGATTTAACTTCATATCTTGTTTTTTACAAATTTTTGTATTGGTATTTTGTTGATAGATTTTACTTCTTTGTAAGCATGTCCTCCCTGCAATTAAGTCTCAAGCTAGCACATTTCCCTCACCCAGATGCTAACATAACTTCATTTGGTTACATCCAGATGTTCTAAGAACTCACGGAAGTATCAAAGTTAGAATGCATTTTCTTCTACATTGCTGTATCCAGGTTACACAATTGTATCATGTTGCATATAATTCTGTTTATGACACAACTAGCATTATTTCTCTAGTAATAAACATATCTGTAGATTAAAGTTGGCAAAGGGTGGGAAACCAGTTTTAAATGCTCATGCTTACCTTGTAAGAATCCCAAAAGCCCATAAATACCAAGTCTGTAATTTTGTGACTGTTTCCATTCTGTGAAATCACTGACTTTTGCTGTCTCTGCAATCCAGTTGCTAAGCCACAGATTTTGCCCAATGGCTAGTGCATTTTGTCCTAAATAAGCAGCCACGGTTAGCCACATCCATCGCCAGTTGAAGGCTTGAAGGTATTTAAGAACAACTGACATTTTCATCTGAATTACAAAAAATATTGTTAATAATAATAACTATAATAACAGGAATTACTCTTAAAACAATATCATTCTTGAAGACAAATAGATATATAATGGGAACTGAATATATTAAATTCAGAATAAATCTACAGAATATCTTCATTTCTTAAATCTGATAACTAAGGTGTATACAATCATAGTGCTAAGGGGTTTCACTGTTGACTGCATTCTGCTTTTTAAATCATATGTATCCTAGGCAACCTTGCTTGTGACACTTTGCAGTGACAGACTTCAACAACTATAGATATGTAGATTATTAAACAGATAAGCAAACAAAAACACACTGCTGCAGCTACCAACAACGAAAACAAAACAAGAAACTGAAAAAACTTAGCGTGCAATACTTTTGCAGTTTATTTAAAGCAAATGTTACTCCTGTTCATCACTGTAGTTAGAAACTTTAAAACTCCTTCTACAAGCTACAGAAGCCAAAGGAATTAGTGATAGCAGGATAGAGTTCCCATCCCTGTTCTTATTTTATCTCCCAGGAAGTTTTGATCTCCACATTCTACTTCACTTGTTCTCCCTCTCCCTAGCAGCTGGCAGTTCTTTTTTTCTTTCTTTGAGGACTGCAGAAAGTGCATTTCTAACACAAAACAATACTGCAGAACTAATAACATGCAACATTTCTACTCTGCTCCAGCACAAAGGTATTTAAATTTCCTAAAGATGAGACAGAGAGACTTTCTTCCTAAATAAAACCTTTTAATTGCCTTCCTTCTGAAATATGCAAAACAGACAAAACCTAGATGTAATATGAAAATAAAGCCTGTAGCGGGTCATAAAAGTAGAAAATGCCAGGGTAAATTGTTAAAGATTAGTAAAAAAAATATAAGATTTGTTTTAAATGCAGTGATTAAATGCCAGGCAATCTTAATGAGAAAGAGGAGAGTGAATTGAAAAACAATATATTTTTTCTTATGTGTAAAAAAAAAAAAAAAAAGGAGTTTTTTCTATTACTGATACTTACACCACCAGTGGCAACTTTTTCTTTATTATTTCTGAGCTTTTTCCATTGATTTAAAGAACTGCAAATAAGAAACACACTTTCACATCTCCTTTCCAAATCATTAGAATATATCCATTTTTATCCAAGTATAAAAATGTACACTATGAAATCTTGTATATTTTTCTTTCTTACAAACATACCATCTGCTCTTAGCTATTCTAATTTTTTCTTCGTCGAGGACCATACTAGGCATATACTTTTCATTTCTTGTATTACTGCATGCAAATAAAACTGAGCTTGGCCTGCACAGACTGAATTCTGGGTCTGCAGCAAGAAATGTAATGCCATTCTTTTCTGAGGCATGCAGCTTGGATCTCAGCCCTTGTCTGGGCCAAAGAATAGGGCTTAATATTTGCCATAATTGTTCCTACTACATCTGGACCAAGGTGATTAAGCTCAAGTGTCCTGCATTGTCTTTGTTTGGAAGACTCCGTTCTGCTTCCAGGAGCTCTGCATTACCTCCTGCCCCTAAAGATATGTCACTGAAGTGCACTACAAATTGATCAAGGAGTTCATTTCACCACTGGAGAGATCATAAAGATGGAAAACAAAAAAATCACTACAATGAAAAACAACATAAATAACTTGTTAATATACCAGGAAATCAAACTACTGCCAGGACTGAAATTCCCCTTCACTCCTACTTAACATACTTTAGACAGGGAAGCAGCCCATGAATTAGACCCCTAAATTCATGCAGCACATCAACTGCACTTCCTTCATATAGAACTAAACCAGAAGATGAGCTCCAAGTACCGACTGCAGCCAACTGCTATTGGGACATTCAGTCTTAACCCATGTTCCCAAAGCTGAGGATAATGACACAGCCTTCAGCACAAGAACTTCAGGTTGCTCTAACATTGCATCAGATTGGCAATGTCTGTTGATTTTTGATACTTACTGCCTGGGTTTCAAGAACTCTCTTTCTTGCAGATTCCTCCCCATTTGGCACTCCTCATTTGAAGAGCTCACTATAAAAGCAAAAAATAGTAAAATCGTTTCAGTCATTTTAAAATGAGTGGATAGTGAAAGGATCTAGAAAAAAAAAAGGTAACACAGTAATGAATGGGTGTACTTTAAGTTGTGAATCCTATAAGTCAACCTAGTCTTGTCTCAAGACAGACATGAGGCAACAAAGTGCCCTCACAACCCAGAAAGCCAATGGTTTACTGGGCTGCATCAAGAGAAGAATGGCCAGCAGGGTGAGGGAGATGATCCTGCCCCTCTGCTCTGATCTGGCGAGACCTCATCTGGAGTACTGCATCCAGATCTGGAGTCCTCAGTACAGGAGAAACATGGACCCCTTGGAGCACATCCAGAGGAGGGCCACACAAATGATCCAAGGGACAGAACACCCTTCCTGTGAGGATAGGAAGAGAGAGCTGGAACTGTTCAGCCTGGAGAAGAAAAGGCTCCAGGGAGGTCTGAGAGCGGCTTTCCACTATGTAAAGTGGTACTATAAGAAGGGGACAGACTCTTCAGCATGGTCAGTTGTGGTAGGACAAGAGGAAATGGTTTCAAACTAAAAGAGTGGAGGTTTAGATTTGATATAGGAAAAAGTTTTTTACCATAAGGGTAGAGAAACACTGGAACAGGTTGCATTGCAACAGAGAAGCATTGGATGCCTCGTCCCTGGAAACATCCAAGGTGAGGCTCCATCTGGCTCTGAGCAACCTGATCTAGATGTAGGTATCCCAGTTCACTGCAGAGGAGCTGGAATATATGACCTTTAAAGGCCCCTTAAAACTAAAAAAATTATATACTTTATGATGAAGTAATAGAACTATGGCAAGTAAATTTCTCTCCCAGTGTGAAGAAGTTAAAAGGTATATTTAAAAAAAAAAAATTGAAACATTATAGTTTGCTTGAATGTATGAAAGGAGCAACCTAGAATTAACAATAGTTAAACATAACACTTTCTTCTATCTTTAGACATTTTATATGTTTTACTGTGGTATCTTCACTGAAGCAGAGAAGCCTACAGTCTCTCACAACTCTGCTCTTACTTAGTGAAAATATTATTCAGTAACTCCCTACAGATATTAAGATTGTGTTTATCTCAAAATATTCTTGCAACTTAGCTGAAAAGCTGAGCTTGTTGTTCTTGGCGTGTCAACAAAATAAAACAATGCATTTTTTAGGAATGGATATTTTGCCTTCATATTTTATATAATTTGAGTCAACAGATCTGTAAAGACACAGTTATGGTTTCTACACCTATCTGTCCTTATGAATGTACACCTGCTGAATAACTTTGAATCAAAAAACACTGCATACTGTTTTTCCTCCTTGTTTCTCTGGTTCCCTTCACCAGTTTTTACTCACTCTTCGTGACTAGTTCATGTTTCCTCACACCATTATCCCCATAGCCAACCCAAAAGTGGTTCCTGCTGCCTCTTGCAAATCTGCTGTTCATTCCCCCCCTCCACATCAAATCCCAGCCAATATATGGGAGTGCTGGCTCCAGTATACAGCCCAAGAGCACATATTGATCAACCAGAGTACAGAACTGAATCTGAAACCATGTAAACAGTTTGTAAATATGCTTTTTCAAGGTATTAAATGATTTTTGTTTGTTTATACTATTTGTAGGCTGAAATGTTTCTTAAGAGTACAAATAGCTTCACTTATTTATTTCCTACGAATGGATAATATTTTCCTTTGCCTTCTATTTTGATTACAGCAATCTAAGGTGAAAGAAATGGGAAGCATCCAGTATAAAGTCACTGACGCTTGAAGACAAAATTGAAACATCCACTAGATATTTACTGAATAACAGAACATTAACAGAATCAGGTAATTAAACCAAGTAGTCAATCAGTATGTAAAAGCAGAAAACAGCTGCACAAGGCAGCTTAATCATACATCCTTTAATTGAAAGAGTAAGCCATTTGATCTCAGAGAATTAGAGCCTGAATTTTATATCAAAACATATACAAAAACGTTCTATATTTTCCAGAAATTATTCAGTTCCTTACAAAGAAGAGGAAGAGGAATATTTTGAGAAGCTTGAATGAAAGTTGAATGAAAAGGAAAAACACTAAATAAATACACTATACAAATGTTCTCACCTTCATTTGGAGTTGACTTATCACTTTTCTTTTCTGCACTGAAGACTTGAGTAAGCTCAACAAAATTAGCTTTCTTTGAAATCAGTTCATGGTAGTTCCCCATTTCACTTATTTTCCCCTCTTCCATTACTATTATAAGATCAGCATGAGGCAGGATTGTTAAGTTATGGGTCACCAAAACACGAGTCTGAAACACAGTGTTTTCCATTTCACCATATAAAAACAAAGCAAGTATCAAAAGTAGGCATTTTATTAACATAGCAATTGAATTTTTCTTGGATTTTGCTTATTTATCTACCTTCTTATTACTGTCATTTGTTGCCAGCTTTACTACATTTCTCCTTAAACTGCCAAGTGTAATGTCAAATTGTTTATGCTTATGTAGCTATTTCATACTACTTGTACTTACCTGTTTCTTAATGTGCATCTTAAGTTCAGGAATGATTTAGATTCAGTCATAAAGAGAAAAAGCAAATGCTACAGCTGTTAACATACTAAATGTAGTTTGACAGTCTTACTGTTGTAACTACTAGAAGCCGACCATTACTAGAGTTCTTTCTTCTGCCAGATACTTCTATGAAGCAGACAAACTATGAAAAGGGAAATGTAAAGAGGGGAAGTGGAAGACATACTTGTAGTATGTATGGTATTCATAATAACAAGTATTGCACACTGATACATGTGTTTTGTGGGAATAAGCTTGCATCACAGCAGGAGTAATCTGCAGTAATTCATACAACCATCTTGCCTTCCCACAATAACAGTTCTTACACGGAAGAACTGATTCACTCTGATTCCACTTTCTTTTATGGAATTTCTTCAATCAACAAGAAGCCCTTCTTTCTATACGCTATATAGGCTACAACTTCTTCGTGGTAATGAAGCATCAAGAGTAACCACAAAGGGCTCCATCTTACTTTGCCTTGCCATGAACATCACTGCACTCCTCAACAACTGTCAGCAAAGTGGAAATGATCAAATTTCATTAACTCAAACTTCCAGGCCATGCCAGATCTCAGTCTTTTTTTTTTTTCAGTCTGTGTTATAGGCACTTGATAGGCTTTGGAGCTATAGACTCAGCACTGCTTCTCATTTATTCCCTTTACACAGAATAATTTTCAGCACAATTGATGAACTTCTGAAGAATGACTGAGAGGATGCAATTATGTCAGTTGCATTGTACAAAGCAATTAATCCCTAAATTAAGAAACAGCCTCCCTACTTTACCTTGCATCTTAATAGACCTGAAGGCCCTATGAGCTTCTCAAAAAGGTGTTTTCCAACATGTACATCTACAGCAGATAGGGGGTCATCCAGAAGATACAAGTCAGCATTGCTGTACACAGCNACCCTATATAGGCTACAACTTCTTCGTGGTAATGAAGCATCAAGAGTAACCACAAAGGGCTCCATCTTACTTTGCCTTGCCATGAACATCACTGCACTCCTCAACAACTGTCGGAAAGTGGAAATGATCAAATTTCATTAACTCAAACTTCCAGGCCATGCCAGATCTCAGTCTTTTTTTTTTTTCAGTCTGTGTTATAGGCACTTGATAGGCTTTGGAGCTATAGACTCAGCACTGCTTCTCATTTATTCCCTTTACACAGAATAATTTTCAGCACAATTGATGAACTTCTGAAGAATGACTGAGAGGATGCAATTATGTCAGTTGCATTGTACAAAGCAATTAATCCCTAAATTAAGAAACAGCCTCCCTACTTTACCTTGCATCTTAATAGACCTGAAGGCCCTATGAGCTTCTCAAAAAGGTGTTTTCCAACATGTACATCTACAGCAGATAGGGGGTCATCCAGAAGATACAAGTCAGCATTGCTGTACACAGCTCTGGCAAGACTCACTCTCTGTTTCTGCCCTCCACTTATATTGACACCCTAAAAAAAATAAAAAAAGGAAGCCAAAACAATCCACATTTTAATACAAAATACTATAGAAGACCAGTTTTTCAGACAATCTGTTATATTTTTTCAGGTATCTAACGTAAATTTTATAAAATAGAAATGTTATAATTTGGATTTTCAAGCAATTAAAGTTTGTCCTTTGTTGATTAACTTACCATTCCAAAATGGGCAAACGTAACATACTGCGTTAGCTACTATTTACAGGCATACAGTATACAAGGAATACTTGGAAAAAAAAGACAGATTACTCAAACACCTGTATCGGTCCCACTTTAAAAATTACTGAGAATTCAGAACTTGAACAGAAGTTCAAAGCTAAGTATGGAGTTGAGCTACATGTACTTTTTTGAGCACCAAATAGTAATCAGTGTAAATTATCAAATGGATCATAGATGAAAATTTAAAAGCCATAACTTGAATTATGAAATCATTTCTGACACATCAAATTCTCACCCTTTCTCCAATCTCTGTTTGATCTCCATTGGGTAACTGTTCCAAATCCGGCAGCAAAGCACAAGACTCTAAAACAAGCTCATAGTATGATCTATTTAGATTTGTGCCAAAGAGAATATTTTCCTGTAAACTGCCATTTTGAATCCAAGCCTGCTGAGCAAGGAAAGCCACTGAGCCCTAAATAAAGATAATTGAAAACACTTTATTAGAGCTTTCTGAACACACAGACAAAAAAATAAAAAAATAGTATTTTAATATGTGTTTGCTATTCTAACTTTATCTCAAAGTAACTAGACATTACTTACATAACTCAAACATTATTAAAGTTTTAAAATATTTACTAGGATAATAAAAACAATCATCAGTTGAATATTTCTGTACGATAGCTTGCCTCTAATTGCGATAAGTGCACATATTGTTAATAAACCTGACAGAGCTGAGACATATTTAGCAAAGTCTTTCAGGAAAAGATCTCAGTGACAACCAAGCACATCCATTTTAAGATATAAGATATAAGAAATGAAAATAGCTTTGCAATTACTTACACTAAAAACAATTAAAAATATTTGTACAGTTAACCAAGTGTGACTATGTTATTTTTCTTTGAAGATAAGAGATTAAAGAAAGTAAGTACTGAAGCTTCCATGGCCAGTATTTTTATAATCATAAATAGATGAAAAATAAAAGCTGCACTTCCAAAAGCAATTTTGCTTAATTTAGTCATGGGCTAGTGGGTTAGGGTGGAGGGACAGACAGACAATCTTACTCTTCTGTGAACTGATCCTTCAAGTTTCTCCATTTCTCCGAGAAGAGCAGAAAGAAAAGATGATTTTCCAGATCCAACCTGTCCCACAACAGCAACTAAAGAACCTTCAGGAATGCTGACAGTCAAGCTGGAAATATTGAGGAAGAAATTAGTTATCCTCTTCATAAATACTGCATCATGTTTAGGTTGTGGACACTGTAAGAAAGAAATTCTATTTTATCCTCAGAACAATGAGAAATTTGTGCATCATTTCACACGTATTTTGACATGCAATAATGAGAATAAATTTACCTGTCTGCAGATTAAGAGGTTGTGCTTTCACCTCATCACAATACAAACAAATGGCAGAGTGTTTAACCAATAAGTGGACTCATTCTCCTCAAGCCTCTAGTTGACTTTCTATCTTATTCAGACAATGAACTGTTAGACTTCTCATGTAGCATCTGCTTCAGAAATTGTGTGAAAAATATCTGAGTAATAAAAGGCTGCCCCTCATCCTCTGCATATTTTGCTATCAAAATGAGTATAATCTGATCTCATACATGTTTGCATACAAGGAGAGCCACTTGTGCTGTCTGTACTCCATGCTATGTGGATTTCAGCGTGTACTGATTTTAACATCCTATGCTAAGATAAACACATTTCCTTCAGATTGGAGTCTACAGCACAAATGAGGTTGAGAAAGACTTTACACAGAGACTATATCAGACTTTAATTAAGGCTGATGAAGGTAGTTTATGCGTGGATATTACGCTTCAGGCTACAATGCCTGAGATGTGGACACCCATGCCATATCATGGGAAGTAATCTCTAACACTGAGACTAGTAGGGTTAAACAGCACACTTGAGATAGACTGGATGGACTGTAACCTATTCAGCTGCCCTAGTAAAATTTAACAGAGGTTATCAAATAGAGTCTTCACTCCACTCAAGCTTGTTTACTCCATTTCCTTACTAACACTCCAAAGAATTAATTGTGTAGCAGTTTAAACAGAGCTGAATTTATACCTAAGAAATTACTCACTACGAAACGACAAACAAAAAGAGAAGTGTTTCCAGGCAAGAGAGACCACTGTAAGAAAAGCAATTTTTTTCTTTTTTGCTTTATCTTTACAAAGAAAGTTAAAAGTCCCTTCTGCAAAATGAAGGGTGAAGTGTTAAGATGTTGGGAAACCACATGCTATGTGATTTCTCTTGGAGCATGAGGGAAACCAGGTCAGATCTGACTTTCCAGAGTACACAGATTACATGAGTACTCTGGAAATAATAATATATGCTCCTTCTGGTACCTTCATCATGAATTAACGTTAATAAGTATGAACTAATCCTGAAGAAAAATCTTTATAGATGTCACATTTAGCTAACAGAGTTAATAAAAATAATAAATATCTTACTTTTTTAAGACTGGCGGGCCATTTTTCTCCCAACAGAAAGAAGCACCAATAATCTCAACAGCATGATCTATTGTAGTAAGGAAAAAAGAGCAGAGTTGCTAATCCATACCTTCAGTTGAGATTCTTAATGAACAGTCATATAAACTCATGTACAATTAAAAATGAGCAATTCCTGCTTACTTCCATTGCAGTTTGTATCAACATCTTCAGGGTTAAGATCCTCAGCAAACAGAAAATCCTCTAAACGGCTCAGAGAAACTTTGGTCTGCAAGAATATATACAGCATGCACAACATGCCTGAGATACCTGAATTCTTAAATAAAACATTACAGTACCCTAGACAGTATGTTTACTTGTATACTTGTATACAATAATTCAATGTTTTAATTAATTACACCTTCACAAAAGGATGTTTAAAAAACTACTTTGTTTAAAGTACTAAGTAATCTAAAGACATAAGTAAGCGTTGCTTTTATTTTTCCCTGAGAATGTACTACTTGGTAAAGAACATGCTCAACTTATCAATGTTGGAAAACATCGTTATCTTTGAATGGCTGGTTCTTCCAACTCAAGTAGACTGTTTTCAAAAACCTACAGTGAAATATATATATTTTTAATGAAACAGTGTACAGTAACTATCTTCACAGAACAACGAAGACAAAAAAGTATTTTATTGTGAGTGCATCATGAGCGGTTCATGACTGTGCTGTGACATAAAATGAGGTGAACTTCCACTTTTTAAGCTAATGGAACTAAACCTTTAGGTAAATTCATTTTTGATCTAACATGATGCTGATCATAAAGGAGATAAATTAGGGTAGGTAGCTGCTTACAGTACTCTCTATCCTTACAAAAAACTAGGTTGCATAAAGTTGTGACAGTGTACATTCATGAGCAGCTCATATAATGTGCTCCTAATAGAATCTTAAAAGCTCACAGCATTCCTATTGGTGTACAACTGGAGCTGAAAGTTGTTGATGGGGTATCCTCAGCAGCTTTACTCCTTTTATCTGCAACCCTTTCAAGTGATGACTGGAGAAACACGCTACTACAGAGACCACACTGGGCCACTCCTCCACTTGGTACAAAGGGTTCCAACATATAACACTGGCCAAATTATTTAAACAGGTGCAGCCCAAATTGGTCATACTTTCCACTGTGAAGAAGAGAATTTGGACTGTGAAGAAGAGAATTTGAGAGAATAGGAGCAGAAGATAAGTCTTGACTACTCAAGGAAGAAAAGTCAGAAATGCAAAGCTCAGTCCCAATCAGCTGTGCTAGCCCACTATCACTCACCTAAGTTTGTAAGGCACACTTCATGTTTCTCCTACCATAAAAGTGAGCAGTTTTATCTTAACCAAACACAACTACAGATAATTAAATGACTTAATCATTCATAGTTATAGAGGAAGCATGACAGAAGATCAAAAAGAGAGTAAACATCAGCTTTTTATACAGCACTCACTCATAATTCACTTACCTGGGCTACAGCAGAGATCACAGATGGTAAATCAAACAAGGGTAGTCGCAAAATGTTAAATAAAGAAATAGATGTAAAAACTTTAGTAGCTGTTAAAACGTTCTCCTTGTCCAGATAAAAGTAGACTCCAAATGTAGCCAATGAGACCTTTTAAATGAAAAAAGAAGCAAATTCACATTATAACTGAAATTTATGCACACAGAATTTTTTTGTTTTGTTTGCATTTCAAGGATGTAGACTTCTATTTCTGTTCATAACCAAGTAGGGACTCAGGAAATTTACTTTTGTTTTTAATTTTTCCTGTTGTTATGATGCTGGTTGTAGTATAACAGTAAAATTATTTACTACAGATAATTTTATTATTTTTAATTTTTTTTCCCCCAAAAAAACGCAGTCTGTAATCATCAGAAAATACACTGATCTCCTACACATCAGATGTTCAAGCCTTCAGAATCACCCAGAATAAGGCTGAAGTTAAGAACCTGTCCTATAGTGTCTCTTGTTCTTTTTCTTGAGTATAGGAAGAGTCATAAACTAAACTAGAAACCCTAAACAAGAAGGATTCATAAGAAATTGCTAATAAGTTGATAATTTCAGTATAGTTAATTTTAACTTCACCAATTTTTCTGACCCACTGCTTAAAGTACTTCAATTATCAACACTAACAAAGTGAACAGCCATAATCCTCTATTTCACTATTCCTAAGGAATATTCCTCCTCACCTGTTACATACTGCAAGTTAAGCACTCAAAGATTCCAATTGTATAGCTTATCTTAAGATTGGTCATTTATCCCTAATGAAAGGTCTGGTCTGATTCTTTTACTTTCCAACAGAGTTTAGCAGAGAGATTTAAAGATCCAAAGACACAAATGCCTTCCTAACACAATTCCACTGAAACAAGGTCGGGATGAATTTGTCTCCTATTTTATTTTTTTCATTTATTTAGTAGGGGACTATTTGAGGAGGGACTGCTAAAAATTTCAGATTAAAAAATGCATTTTCTTAAAACAGAGGAAGTATAAAGTAGAATGTCTCTATTGCATGGAAAGCAATTGTACAATTAAAACAGAAAAAAATGAGCTTCAGGAGACTCCTCACTTTTAAACAAAGGTCTCTAAAGGCTTAGTTAATCCATAGTCTCTTTGTCTCATTCCTCACCCATCATATAAACAATATTAGAACCTGTGAATTTAGATAGATTGTGTTGATAAACTATATTTTTGAGATACTGCAAGGCAACGCTTTTGAGCCAGCCAGCTACTACAGCAACTGGCAACGCGAGAAACAGATCTGCATAAAGGAATACTTTTATAAAACAAACCATAAAAGGAATACATGTCAATGTTAGCATGGAGTAAGCTGTCAGATATCCACACGACTTCAAAACATCCACTTCACGCTCTCTAATGTCCATGACCTTCCTTTGGTATGAAGGTTCCCATGCATAAAGTTTGAGGATCTATTGGAATAAAACAAAAAAAGCAGCAATCACACTTCACAAAGTCAGCTTAAGATTCAAATGACGTTTTCAGATATTCAGCAACATTAAACTGTAGAAACTTCAATATTAATATTATAAATAAAAGTTATAAGTTAATATTTTAATTAAAAGTTTGACCCAAGGTAACTCAAAATTAGGTTGTTCTTATGGAAAACATGCTCTAGCCACCCCTTATTCTACACATTTCAATATATTCCTTATGTATCATAAATGATAAATTCAGAACAGTATAAATAACAAATACAAGTAGTCTACTTAAAAAGGTGTTCTCCCTACACACCAAAATTTCATTCTGGTAAAGATTTTCAGACATCTATCAACACATTTTACATTCTAATAAAAAATGTGACAGTGAAATCAATGCATAATGGGTAATGAGGTTTTCAAATCAAATAAAACCATTAAATACTTTTCAAAAAAACACTTTAAATACATTATGTTAAAATGTTTACTTTTTTAACTTCAGTCATTATCAGCTGAGAGACTATTCAAAGAGCTCCACTGAAAACAACTTGTTTTCAGTGATCAAAAGCTAACAAAACCAAAACAAAAACAGATCCCACAATTCATTAGTTGATGCATTACCTTTATTCCATGTAACATTTCACTTAATAGCTTGACTTGTTGATCTGAATATTTCATCTGGCATTTCTGGTTAAGAGACAACAAAGTTCCCATTTTTCAGTAAGAAAATGAAAAAAGTAAAATATGCGGTATATTTAGTGAATACATATTTTTTATGCTATTTCTGCCTGAAAAACACATTAGCACTGAAGTTAAACCATGATCAGATATATGTGTAGTCATACAATACATTACGTATGATAAGGGATTATTAAGTACATTATAACAACATTTTTTCCCTAAAATATCTTACAGAGTGCATTTCAATTCTTCTCTTTTTCCCTTTTTTTTTTTTTTTTCCCTCGGCTACCAGCATTTTCTCACATTGAATTAAAATTGTAGAACCACAATACCATAGATAGGTTTTGTTTGAGTCAGAAGACCTTGAAGACCACACAGCCTCAAGTCTCCTGCTGTGTGCACGAATGTCTCCCACCAGCTCAGGCAGCCCAGGGCTCCATCCAGCCTGACACTGAATGCCTCCAGGAGTGGGGCATACACTCTGGGTTAGTCTATGCCAGTGCCTCACCACCCTCTGAGTAAAGAATTTTCTTGTAATATCTAATCTAAATTTACCCTCTTTTAGTTTAAAACTATTCCCCTTGTCCTGTCACTGCATCCCATGATAAAAACTCTCTCCTCATCTTTTTTCTCCCCACAACTTTTTACTACAATTAGTCATATAATAATTTTTACTAATACAAGAGCACTGTTTTAGTATAATGAAAAGTTAGGCATGCAATCTAAATACTAATTTAGCTAACAAAAATATGGTGTTCTTATAAAGTTTTGCTCCCCTTCTCTCAGTAGAAAACATCTGCAGGTCTGGGTTGCTTACTGTTACATTTTTAACTTTGACATATCAATAGTATTTCTATACATGCACAATTTAACAGCTTCCCTCCTGCACTATGACAATTAAAGTCCTCCTTATTATACCTATTAAAATGTCTCACCTTCAGACTTTTCACTTTGGCTGCAATAAGTGCATTTATAGGTATAACTAAAAGAAGCACTGCTACACCAGCCAGGACTGAGGGGCCGAGTTCTTTCCAGAGAAAGATGACAGCCACCATGATCTGAAAAGGTGCTGACCACAACAGGTTGATGTTTACAGTTAGCTCCATGAGTTGCTGAGCATCTGCTGACATCAGGTTAACCATCTCTCCAGTTGTATACCTTCGGCGTGAGGAATTGGCTAAAGTTAAGGCCTGCATCCAGAAAATACAGATGGTAAAAGTTGCAAAAATCAGTGATTTTGATGGGTTTATTTTTCCAGGAGAATCTAAAACAAACAAACAAACAGAATAAGACAACAAAGAGTAAAGCAAAGCTGACTCAGTGGAAACAGACTTGTAACACTTTATGGTAAATAAACAGGACACCATAGCACAAAGAGAGATTAGAAGGACTCAGCTTTGGGCTGGTGCAGGAGTCAAGAACAGCAAGCTTCATAGCAAGCACAAGTATAATCCCAGTGTGGCAAGCTGACATCACATGTTCAGGTGCCTGGGGATGGATACACCAACAAATCACACACACACACACTCACATCCTCTCTAAGGACCTCATATTTATCCACTCTACCACCTGTAACTCCTGCACATAAGAAAACAGTGCTGCAGCAACTCACTCCACCATCATTTTGCATCATTCCAGAAGCAAGGCACAATTTGATCTGGCATTCACTAACTGGCTATATTCAAAGAATAGACCAAGTTATCCCTTCCCTCTGTAGCTGTGGAAACTTGCCAGAATACATGTCCACCCCAACTGCAGCCTCATACTATTCCATTGTTCATGACACAACGCACTGACATACCCTCACATGTGACATGAAAGAAAGAATTTCCCTATTTTCCTGAGTTGCAGCTAAGAAGCAAAATATTTTATACTGGTACAGAAAACATCTGAGAAGTTTATACCAAAAGACCTGTTTAAATATCTTTGACAAAAAGAGGTAATTTAAGAGACAATTTAAAATTTAAATTTAAATTTGCAGATGTGGATTGTCTTGTCTTCCCTAACTCTTGCTTCACAGTCAAATAATGCAGTACAAATACCAACATGACAAGTTCATAATAAACTAAACTAAAGGTGTAGCACTGAGAAACCAGCTTCATCTCATATGCTATATATTAGTATAATAAATTGTAGTATGAAGCATTTCATACTAGATAGTAAATCTTGTTTTGTAGATCACACATAGTTGTTTTCAATATTACATTATTAGCACCTGTATCTCTCCTTGCTAGTAACTATGCCACCCATAGAGCATCTTATTAAAGTGGGATAAGCAATACATAGGTTTCCACAGCAGTTAAACTACTGCTTACTCAAATCAATTGAAAATCAGCTTCTCCAAAATCAGCGGAAAATATTTAGCCTCTACAGGAGATAAAGTAGCAAACTTCAGTTTCTTACATTTGCAAATACTACATAGTAAAAACAGTGACTATATTCATATTTGCTTTTTCCCTGGACATCCGGCCTAAAATACTATCCCAGCTCATTCAATAAATTTGGAGAAATTAACTCACGATCATAGAACCACAGAATCGTTTGAGATGCTTAAAAATCACCTAGTCCACCCCATTGCCATGGGCAGTGACATCTCTCACTAGATCAGATTGCTGAAAGCCCCATCCAACCCAATGCTGAACATGATGGGCTGCAGATAATTTCCCTATGTAGCCAGCTCCAGTATCTCACCATCCTCACTGGGAAAAATTGTTTCCTTATAGCCAGTCTAAATCTAATAAAAATGTGGAAACTGAACTCTTCCTATTGTCTCCCCAACATTATCTTTGTACAGGTGACTGACATAAGTATTTAATTGCATGATCAAACAAAAGTATTTAACAAGCATGACTGTGTTCTTGCAGCTCGGAAGGCCAATGGTATCCTGGTCTCCATCAGAAGAGGGGTGGCCAGCAGGGACAAGGAGGAGATTATCCCTCTCTACTCTGCCCTCATGAGGTCCCATCTGGAGTACTGCATCCATTTCTGGGGACCCCATACAGGAAAGATGTGGATCTGCTGGAGAGGGTCTAGAGGAGGGCTACGAAGACGATCAAAGGGCTAGAGCACCTCCACTGTGAAGACAGGCTGAGGGAGCAGGGCTAGTTCAGCCTGGAGAAGATAAGGCTTTGAGGAGATCTCATTGCAGCCTTCCAGTATTTAAAAGAGGATTATAAAAAGGAGGGGAATCGACTTTTCACAAGGGTAGACAGTGATAGGATAAGGGGAAGTGGTTCTAAGCTTGACAAGGAAAGGTTTAGATTGGATGACAAGGGGAAATTCTTCACAGTAACAGTGGTGAGGTGCTGAAACAGGCTGCCCAGAGAGGCTGTGGATGCTCCATCCCCAGAGGTTGAATAAGACTCTGGCCAATTGGTCTAGAACCAGATGTGGAGGTTGTTGGCCCTGCTTGTGGCAGGGAGTTGGAATTCGATGATCCTTGGGGTCCCTTCCAAACCAAGCCATTCCATTAGAGCCATACATTAGAAACTGTTGAAATTCCAACTTCTTAAACATAAACAACTGTCAAAATATAAAGTCAATCTATTAGCCTGTCACCAGTTTATAATATCTTGGGCTCTGATCATACTTATTGTTAAACACTGAGGACTTATTTTAAATTTTTGTTCCGAGAGAAAATTAGGAAACATTATTACCTTCTTGTATATCAGGCCAACAACAGCAGTCTTGATTTTGATGGCAGTAAGCATGTTGTTACGCTGGTATAATTGATGTAGTAGAGTTTGTGAGAAAACTACAAAAAACAGGGCAATAGCATAGCCATATCCACTCCCATACGAACTCGTGTAATTTTCGCTTACAGTTATCATCGATCTGAAAAGGAAGCAAAATAAATTTAGAATTCTTGCCTATAGTCAACATTTGGCAATAGAAAGTTCAATAAAGGGACATACTGGCAACTTGTTTA
This sequence comes from Odontophorus gujanensis, assembly GCA_013399175.1. Taxonomy (NCBI): domain Eukaryota; kingdom Metazoa; phylum Chordata; class Aves; order Galliformes; family Odontophoridae; genus Odontophorus; species Odontophorus gujanensis. The sequence continues at coordinate 36,547 of VXAB01013021.1, forward strand.
ATTAAGTCCATTTTACACCCAGATACGGTGGAAGATCATGAAGAAATACCGTGTTAAAAATAAGTAGTTAGTTATTATAGGTAGTAACTCTGGCTCAAAACCAACTTGCTATCCTAGAAACAATTCTCAAACACAATTCTAAAAATTGATCAGCTACCACTGAGCTTTTTTCATTACATCATTTACAGATAATCACTGGAAAACAAACACAGGAAAGCCAACAAACAGCCCACCCAATCACTACATCTAAGCTGTTCAGTTTGGCTTTTATATTGGTAACCCTTCAGCTTTACTTTTACTATTGCTCTCTGAACATAAGGAGAAATGCATTAAAAACTTACTTCATTATTTGTGGACTCATGAAAGCTAGAATGTCAGCTGAGGCTTTTAGAAATGCGACTTTGAGCAATAAGAACTTAAATGTTTGCCACAGTGAAAAAATCAAAGACGATTTACAGAAATTTCTTGACTTAAATAGCACTCTTTCAGTGTAAGAATCCTGTAGGATTACAAAAATATGTCCAGAATTAAGAGAGGAAATTATTTTGTCCCACTAAAACACATACATAATATTAAAAAGTGCCCACCTAAAGCCATTACTATACTTATGTTCTATAGGACATTTCTGGCAGTCGGAACAGAACTGCTTTGGGGTAAGAAATAAAGTCTGTTTTTTTTAACTCTGGCTCAAAAAAAAGCTTAAGCTGCTCTTAATTATCACAATAATGAAGAATATTTTTTACAGACTACTTGGATGACAGTATTAATAACATTAATATCAGAATTAAAAATAATCCTTAATGAAAAGTGCTTTTGAATGCTTCAATAGAAAGTGCTTTAATAGATATCTCAACAGTAGAAGAAAAAAACAAATCCACAAATAGATGAAAAACACTCAAGAGATGCAGTAAAGCCAGACTTAAAGAGCAGCCCTCTTCTCAGTAATTCCAAAATAAAAGTTACAATCTTACTGGATTTGCAGGTTAAGCTCTCTCTCCTGTGGATTTCCTAGCACCGAGTTTATTTTAACATCAACAACAAAATAACAACTCTGACTGAGAATGGCAAGTACTTATATGAAAATCACACATGCAAACTCAAGTAAAACAAGCAAAATATTCATAAGACTCAACACTGATAAAATTAAAGGAAACTGAAGATTGTTTTGGGCGTTCTCCAGGTCAGAGCATCCACTAGTGAACAAGCCAAGATGGATTTCTCTCAACACCAGACATACAGAAGTAAAGAGAAACCAGGAATTAGTAAGACATTTAAAGTAGACGGTGCTTAATCAACAAATCAAAAGTCATGGTAATTTTCACACCTCTTGACGTGTTAAAATGTAATTAGATTTTTTTTGTAAGCAATATACTTATATTTGTACAACTAAGAAAAATCCTATCGTCACATTAGAGACCACAGATCATAATGCTGATTGGTCTTTTCAATCTACAGCAAGTAGTCTATTCAACAAAAAATAGGAATTTAAACAATTATCTCTAGCTTCTAGACTCTTTAAATTTAGAAAAGGATTTTGCCTATTTTCAGAATTATCACAACCTTCAATCCCGCAGCAGGCTTTCGGATTTCTTTCCTCCATCGCTTTTCAAAGTTAGGACCCACGCTGTATGGTGAATCACTTTCATTCAGTTCAAACAGGTCATCTCTCTCCAAAGGTTTTTTATAGCCTACAGATATTAGTCTGAAAAATAGGAATGAATTTAGACAGCACAAAATACAGCAAACTAAGCAAACCAAAATAGAACTTCAAAAAGTTTATGATACCACTTAGTGTATGTAAGTACAACCTACATTCAAAATAATATAAGCAATCTTGAATACTGAAATTTACCTGACACATGAAGAGTTCAGACACATTGTCACTTCTGAACAGTGAATTCTGAGGAAACTTTGTACGTACAATTTCTGATCTCACATCGCTCCACAGGAAAATACAATATTTAAAGAACAAACTTCTGTAGCATCACTACCCAGTTACTATTACAACTGGAAATTAAATACCCTTTTTTAATAAATTAATAAATCATCAAACTGCAACACGTTGCAACATGTATTTAACCAAGGTAACAACCTTAAAGCACTGGGTTTTGGCACAAGGATGATGGAAATTTCCTATCAGGAAATCTTCATGTGCCAAAATTTTGTTTCAGTAAAGTGCTGTTATTCACTTATTTGTTAAAACAAAAGTGAAATTCTTCCTGAAAGTAGCAAGATAGGGCTGATGAATATGCTGAACCTACAGGAACTCTATTTCAAAGAGTAAGAGATGATGTGTATTTTCTGATGAGCAGACATTTCAGAGGACACAAAAAAAACAAACATCCCATTTCTGAGGTTGGAAAAATTCAAGAAGACTTACGTTGACAATGTCATTCATCTTAGAGAAAGCCCTGAACACCTGGGAAACAACAAGAGACACACACGTGGATATGGGCATGTGTCCAAACAGTAGCAGCACTAATGCCTTTATGCTGCAGGGCACTTCTCTCTCTGAGGGCTGATATGCAGATGCAGTCCATCTTCTGAAGAGTGCACTCTCATTGTACAGTTCTGTGCCAGCACTTGGCTTCATGCTAATGTGTGTGCCATTGTGCTTAGCAAAGATGGGAAATAAAATTCAGAAATACTTTGGTGACAAAATTCTAGTGGGGGTGGACTTTGCTATCCTCACACATCCCCCAGAGGTCTACTGAAGCTATTACATTTAAGAAAAAGTAAATTTGTCTTACTCAAGGCAGAAGTAACACAGCTGTGCACTAAGAGCACCAGCTTTTGAGACAGATAAGGAAAACAGACTCATTAGCACTTGAGTTATGCAGAATTCTCAAACAATAGTTCCCATTCATCTCAGTGCTAAAACCCACTGGACAAACCAACTTATCAAGTGCCCTTCAAACCACAATCTCCAGACTGCTTGCAATCTAAGGAAACATAACATACCCTTATACTATATAAAAATTAATTTGAGAACTCTTCATTAAGACTGGAAGCACTAAAGACAAGTTTATATATAACGGTTTATTGCTTGTGTTTGCTTCCGTTTGGGAAGAATGACCATCCTTAACATTTACTCTACTAGTTTGACTGCATCCCATTAATTACTTCATAGTGAAGCAAGCTCTAACTGATCAGAACTCAAATCATATTTCCCTTCCTCTCTCCTTTCATTTAACATTGTACAAGCAGTTAAAAAACATGAGAAATCCCAGTTTGGACACTTAGATTACCACTGTGACATAATGAGCAAATAAATATCATTTGAACATGCTACACTCAGTATACTACATGCTTTTATACAATATAGAATACAAGGACTAGTAAACAGCAGTGAACAGAGTTAAATGCAGCTGGTGACCAGTCACAAGGGGTGTCCCTCAAGGGTTGGTACCCAGGCTAGTCTTGGTTAATATCTTTATAGACAATCTGAATGAGCGGAATGAGTGCATCCTCAGTAAGTTTGTAGGTGACACCAAGTTGGGAGGAAGGGTCAATCTGCCTGGGGATTGGAAGGCCCTACAGAGTGATCTGGACAGGCTGGATCACTGGGCTGAAGCTAATGGGATGAGGTTCAACAAGACCAAATGCCAGGTTCCGCACCTGGGCCACAACAATCCCAGGCAATGCTACAGGCCTGAGCAGAGTGGCTGTAAGCCTACGAGGAAAAGGATTTGGGGGTGCTTGTTGACAGCTGGCTGAGCATGAGTTGCCAGTATGCTGAGGTGATCAAGGCCAGTGGCATTCTGGCTTGTATCAGAAATAATGCAGCCAGCAAGAGCAGTGCATCTTCCTGTACTCAGCTCTGGCGAGGCCTCATCTGAAGTGCTGTGTTCAGTTTTAGGCTCTCCACTACAGGAAAGATGTCGAGGCCCAGGAGCATTTCCAGAGAAGGGTAACAAAGCTGGTGAGTAGTCTGCAGCACAAGTATTATGGGAAGCAGCTGAGCAAACTGGGAATGTTTAGTCTGGAGAAGGCAGAGGGAAGATATTGTTCCCTACAATGACTTGAAAGGAGGTAGTAGCAAGCTGGGGGTCAGCCTCTTCTTCCAGGTAACCAGTGATAAGATGAGAGGTAATGACCTCAAGTTGTACCAGGGGAGATTTGGGTTGGGTATTAGGAAAAATGCCTTCTCAGAAAAGGTTGCCCATGGAGATGGTGGAGTCACCATCCCTGGAGGCATCCAAGCAACATGAACATGTGGTATTTAGAGATATAGTTTAGCAGGCAAATTGGTGGTAGGTGGACGGTTGGACTAGATGATGTCACAGGTTTTTTCCAACCTTATGATTCTATGATTGATAAAAAGCATGGTTACTCTGAAAATGATGGCTGAACTCCTAAACTCTGGCCCTGATGACATTAACTAATTACGTTCAATACATGAAACAATCTGATTATTTTGGTTTCAGCTTATAAGTGCAGATACCATTTTCAGCTTCTACTTAAAATTAATAATATTGAATAAAGCAATAAATAGTTATGATATTCAACATATTTTTTCTCACTTAAAAGTTTTCACCTGGGTCTGGTTCAAACGATTTTTAAAGGAATAAGAAAAATGTTACAAATGAGCAACAGTCACAAGATGTAACACATCAGATTGTTTCAACCACTGTCCAAAATACCAAGTGACAGGAAGCTGCACAGCTTGATACGGTTGAACTTTCAGATCCTATTTTTGAGTGAAAGAATTTCCAAGAAGCAGAGGGACTCTACTAGTGTTTTTGAACAAGTGCTCTAGGGTAATGGCATTTGGCCTGACACAAAAAGGAGAGGAAAATAAGCTTGAAGTTGGCTACTTTGTAAACGTACTGAAACAAATTACTGCATATTTGTTTCAGGAGATCTAGTAAATTGCTTTGTCGCTGTATCCAGCACAGAGAAGACATTAATTTATTGTCTGTTAGCAAACTTTTACAAAACAAAAATAACAAGTAAAAAAGGAAAGCCTAATTTGTCTGTTTAAATCCTGCTGTCTAAAAGTAGCTTCTGTTGTGAAAAGAACACTGATTCCAACTATCAACAAATAATTTTAAATAATGCTACTAAATAACATGCAAAATAAGTATTGGTATGTATAAACAGTATTCTATAAAACATTTGAATATGATCCCTAAAAATCATAAACTTTGATTTTTATGCAACAAGCTAACAGCTATCTTGAGCTCAAGCTACAGATCAAGCTTGAATTACAGTGTGGAATGTGTGGCTCTCTTAGTGAGAGAGCATCAGGGAAAACCAACAAGCTATTTATTTAATTCTTACCTGCTAAACCAGGAATACGTTAATTTACTGAAGCAAGAAGCACTTTCTTCAGGGCTGCATTTCTATTATTAAAAAATAAAAAAATATTATTATTAATGATATTTGAAATACTAAGGACTTTTTCCCTCATGTTATTCCTTAATCATTCTCAGGAGATATTTAATTGTAAGCTATAACACTTGTACTTTTTTTTCCCCACCAGTACACTCTCAACAAAAGGCATGACTGATGACAGATGTGTGGTTTCACGACTTAGCAATGCCCATGACTTACCGTGCTGTGAGAGACTCATTGCCCACCACCTTAGCTTGGTTTTGTACTGCTTAGGTATGCAAGAGAGTACTACACCAACAATAAAGCATGCCCAAGACACGCAGTTCTGACAGCTACAAACTTGTGGATTTCTCCCCCGCTGAAAACCCGGCTATTGGAGCAATCAACTGCTAACACCTGCAGAGCACCAACCTCCTTTCAGACTGCAAGGGATGAAGTACTGCTAAGCTTAGTGTGCAGCTTGCTGCCCACTGGCCGAGATGTACCTCACTGCGGATGTAGGAAAACATGTATGGACTGTCCCCCACCCCTCGAGAAACCCGTAAGCCAGCCAGGACGGATTCCAGCAGCCCCACGCTGTGATTCCTGACGCTAAGGAATTCAGCGTCACCTAACAAACAAGAGATGCAGTGACGGTGCCATTCGGCAGGTGGTGTAAAAAAAACACTCATCAGATGCTGCTGTATTTCTTTTTTTCCACAAATTTTCTCGTACGTTCAGTGATAATAATAAAATAATAATAATAATAATAATAATAATAATAATAAACCCTCCAAGCTGAGAAATAAACACGCGAGCAGAACTCGCATGCCCCGCCGCCCTCCATCACATCACGGCTCCCCGCGGCGCAGCCAGCCTCCCCGCTCCGCCCGGCCTGCCATGCCACCCCTCAACGCCGCTCAACCCGTGCGGCCGCACCTTCCCGCCCGCCGGGCTCAGGCGCTCGTAGAAGCCAGCCATGGCCGCCGCAGGCCGCGCGTTCCCTGTGCGCGCTGCGCGACCGAGGTGCGAGAGTAGGCGGTACGGCCTCCGCCCCCTCCCCCCCCCGCGTCTGCCGGGGCGCGACAGCGGGGGNNNCGTCTGCCGGCGGCCAACAGTGGTGGGGCGATTTCTGTTTCTTTAAAGCGAGCTGGTGTATTTTACCCGTGGAGTTTTTCCGCTTTTGTGTTAGGCAGTGGTTGGGTACTTAACAGGTTTCTTAATACACACGGTATAAATCAATTTCAGCCTCAAACTTCTAAGTTCTACGCAGAAGTTCCTTCTAGAAATGGTTAAATGCAGCTGCTAGTGACGCTTCAACGGTGCCCTGTCACGGTGCTACACCAGTAGTCTCCCAGGCTCCAGAAGTAATCCCTTTGGCAAGTTAGAAGCAGCATCCTTCAGGAATTGATTTCAGGAACTGATCTGTAGTAGCAGGAAAAAACAACCAACCAGATTCAAGCTAAATGTTCCTTTTTCCATTTCTTAAACTCATTCGGGCTTCTAAAACATGGCACTTTTAAACCAGTAAACTTGGGTATTTTTTCCTACATGATGTGAGGATGAAAATATTCCTTTCAAGCAATCTAACATTATATCCAAGAGAACTGAGCTTAATAAAACCAAATTTTTTTACTGTCAGGTTCTCTTTGGTCCAGTCTAAACAGGAGACATTATATTAAGTATCAGCTAAGTTCTGCTTTCTCATAGGGGAACCATGGAAGTGCTTTACCTGTACTTGGTCTCATATAGGACAAACAGCTCTGTCTGTAAGTCACTGGTGGCAGTTGTGAATAATGAGACAGAAAACAGGTCACAATTTTCATTCACCATGGTATGAGAGAGTTTATTCTTCCTCTACAAACAAGGGAGGAACTTTGTTCTTAGGAGGTAGTATTAACAAGAAACCGGGGATCCTTGTTTTTAACCCACCCTTTAGAACTCCAATAGAGGAGCTCAGTTATTTTTTATCCATTTGTCACAATTAATGATTAGAGTCTCAAATAAGCAAATAAAGCACTGGAGAGTAAATTTATAGAAAAGATCCACATGTATGTGCATATGCAGTTCTAGTCAGAACGTACCACAACCATAAAGTACAACAATTTGAGATCTGATACATTATGTAAGCCCTGTAGTTAGTGCAGATGTCTGTTGTTTTGTTTTTTGTTTTTTTTTTAACTTTGCATTCACTGTGAGAGGGGAAAAAAAAGATACATTAAGTGTACACAGTGATCCTAATAGAACATAACAGCGGAGATGCATCAGGAAAGAAGAAAAGTTGTAGGTGTTGATACTTCAGTGATGAGCAGATCAGTGATGAGCTAGAATTTCTACCCCGCTCACTTCTTCAGAAAATTCTTAAAGCAGTCACAAAAGTAAATTTCAAGTCACGGAAGTGATACACACATTTTATGAGTGGCTTGAAGTACACATTTTCACAGTTTCTACATTAGTGAAATAACAGATTTCCATAATTCATGGAAAACAGAAGCATAAATATCTAGTCTTTCTCCTTCAGTAGGATAAATTTAACTTTTTAAATGCTTCCTATACCTTAAAATACTTTACTCTTTTACATGGTTGAGGTTAAATAAAGTACTGGTATACTTTATACATAATGTATTCAAAATCAATATGACTCTTGACCAGTCATTAAAGTGCAACAACGAGATAATTTCTCTCAAATAAAAACAGAAAATATAACTAAAAATAATCCAGTTGTACAGTATTAATGCCTTTTTTTCTTGGCTTTGCACTTATTGTATTTTTGCTCATGATCTCTTCGTCTCATTCTGTCATCTTCAGTACTTGTGTCGCTGTCACAACTTTGCTGTTCTCTCTTTCTTTTAGAGGTGCATTCATCCACCTGGTACACTTTCCCATCACTTGAATGAGGCACGGCCAACTCAAAGGAACTCTGTCCAGACTTAAAATTTGCAGCTTGATTCTGATAGGGAGGAATGGATAGGCTTGAAGGCAACGGCAGCGTCACGTGGTAGTAAGGAAACTGCTGACCCATCGCACTGTGAACTGCGTATTGCTGTTCTAAAAAATGGTTCATCTGGAGAAATAAAAACTTGAGTTGCTAACACCATTAAGAAAACGTTCTGAAGAGTTTTATTTCATATGCTTTGCAGATTTTATCGGGAAAATATTGATAGAAAAGTTGTATGAAATAATGATGTTTCAAAGTAAAGCTTATGATTTTATTAGATCAACTACCAGAGTAGGAAAAAGTAGAGTAAAGAAAACTTACAAGGAACAAGTATGTGACCTAAGTTTAAACTACTTGTTAAGAATTTGTGAATGGTAATCAAACACAGCATTCCTTTCATTTATTCGTTCATGTATTTGCAGAAGTAGTTCTATCATTAGTATAAAGACATGCACATCTGCAATTATTTTAATGTGGTTTAACTCACTTTGAAGTTACTTGAAACAAGTTCCAACAAGCTACAGGGAATGAAAGCACCTGGAACACAGCAAAGTGCCCAGCTTCTTCCTGCATTTCCTGAAGTCCCACAAGAGCCCCTCTCTTGTATTAATGCTGCTCTGAAAGTAACGCCTCCTATTTTATTATGTTGGCCCATGACATCAGAGGAGAACATTAGTGGCATGGCAGCAGAGGTTGAACCCTCCCATCAATATCCTGTTATGTTTCTGTTGCTTTGTGACACGTGGCAGCAGAGGGGCAGTCTGACAGAACAGCGTCTGACACGGAAGTATATGTGAAGCAAAGGTGTACTACTGAATTCCTCTATGCAGAAAAAAAATGGCACTCACTGACATTCACTGATCCTTGCTGAATGTTCACAGAGAACAAACAGCAGATGCGAGCATAGCGAGAAGGTAGGTGGTGAGTTTCATTAGTGGCAACAGCATGTCATCTCTGCAAAGTTTTACAAGTGCAGCATGCAGGCTCTTGTTCATTGCTGGCAAAAATGCATAGGTAATGTTGGTGACCACGTTTTGTAGTTGAGAATTTGCTCTAACAAATACAAAGAGCGCAATAACATTATTTGATATAGTTTCCATGGAAATAAATGGTTCTACTTGTGAAGGAACCTACATAAAATGCACTGTCCAAATACAAAAATACAATTACGAAAGTCAGAGGAGAAGCAGGAGCTTTCTACTGACTGGCAGTAACCAGAAAAGGTATGGGAAGCACTGAGTATGTCCTTGTGTTCAGAAGAAAGCTGGATTACTGACATAAAGGTGCAAAAAGAGTATGAAAGTATACATGTGAACAGCTTCCTGCTGACACAGAAACAATCTCTAGGGCCGTGCTGCAATACCGTCTCTTCTAGCAAGTAAAAAATGGGATGGAGTTGGTGTTGTGTGCAGGCCTGCTAACTTCTGAAAAGTTTGGTTTCAGCATTTGCATACTGCATTGTTACTGTAACATGGGTTTGACAACACAGTGAGGGAACATGGTACCCTCAAAAGCATCCAAACACAGTGGAAGGGCTGGGAAAGTCTGTGCAAACACCAGTTCTTCTGAGGGCAGAGCAGAGGCAGATCACCACTGGATGCATGTGTTTTCCTGCCCATACTGCAGCTGGTAGGGATAATCTATTCAAGGTTTACTCATTCTACAGCTACAAAGGGCTGGACTACTCCCCAGTCACACTGGGGGCAGCACGACTGTCCAGTCAGTATCTCACATTAAATGCTTGGTTTCCTCCATCCTACCCATTCATACTCATCAGATTTAGAAGTTCTGCAATGGGTTTGATGAGTAGGGTTTTATCCATAAGTTGCTATCTGTAGAGACCGGTTCAAGTGCCCTATGGAATACCTCAAAGAGATCAGGCCAAGAAAATGCACCATTCCCAAAAGGAAATAGGTTTCTCACTGTCTTACTGCAATGAGTGGAAATAATCAGTGTGAGAATTGCAGGATCATGAAATGTTTCAGGCTGGAAAAAACAAACTGTTGTTGCCATAACTTGTTTCTCATACTAGCAGTGATGGTTTGTTGGGGAAGTGTAATGTTTGATTTTAGGACAGAACTAAATTTCGAATTTCTAGTAGGCAATATTTAAAGTGAGTAGAAGAGCTGAGAGGCTCCCTTACTGAAACAGTCATATATGAAGTTACTGCTTGCATAGCTGTAGTTTTACTATGTTAGCTTGTCTCACCAAGGCAATTTGAATTGAAACACAACAGAGTAAATAGTTCCTACTGTCAAATGACTTCAGTCTCCTTAAGTTATGCCTTTAACACATTCCCACAGTAAGAAAATGGGATTGATAGATACCTGAAGTGATAAACAGACCTTACAGATTGAAATTCAGCAGCCTAAGCCACGTTTTCAGTCATTAAATAAGCACTTGTTTGCAAGAATACCTTCAACTTCACTGATAAGTTCACGTATTTTTAACTTCTACCACAAACTCACCATCTTCTGAAAGACAGTATGTTCCTGAGGTAAACAACTGTTCATTGGAAAAGGAGTAACAGGAAATGGAGGATTTCCATAAGGCTCTGGATACCTAGGAAAAACAGGAAAACATACAGAGACTTCTACTACAGAAACTTCCCTCAAATACTACCAAGTAGAGTGCTGATACTCAGCTCTTGGGCTATAGTGAGTGTATTCAGGAGAATATTACAGATACAAACAATTGGGCTTCTACAAAAAAAAAAAAATAAAAAAAAACAAATCAAACAAGGAAAATACTTCCAAAGACTCAATTAACAAATAATCCTGACAAAGCTCTGGATTTCACCACAGGAGTTTAGCTTCCACAGAGAGTTCTGTTACACTTGCAAGAGATAAAAATAAGAATTGAATTAAAGATGTTTAAACTTTGAAACTTGGGTGTTCAGAGTTCTATCACAACAGTGTGTACAGGCTCTGCCTGTACACTGCCACATGCGTGACATCTGCTCATATATATACACACAGCAAGGAAACTCGATGGAGTTTATAAAGATTATCTCAATTGTGAGATTTTCTTTTCCACTAAGAACTGCAAACACTGCTAGTACAAACACCATACTTTTTTCACATTCCTGTATCTTGCAAAAATAAATAAGATTTGGAATTTAACTAACTGAACCTCTAGCAAGCAAAACAATCAGATGTTAACTAAAACCCACTGCGAGTCACCAGTATGGCTGCAATTAAAGCATGCAACTGCTGTGTTAATGAAGAGACTAAAGACTGCTTTGCTGTATCTACCACATCATTTTTAATATATTCTTTTAATTATTATCATAATCATACAATTAATTCACAGGAGATCATTTTTACCTATATGAAGGTGAATATAAGTCAGCATAGTTGTCAAAACCATGTGTTGGGCTGTTTAGTTCTGAAGAGTGTGAACTCCCTGTAAATACGACAAGACTGTAATGACCATTCAGTTTTGACTGTTTCATTAACAAGTTAAAACACAAAGTATTCAGTCACCTGCACTGTGCCAGTATATGAAAGTTGGCATGTGATGGAAAGGTGTCATTTTACAGCAGACAATCTATACCATCAATTACCTGCTTGAAAATGTTAATTTATCACTTATGCTCAGCCACTTACAGAAGCTGAGATCCAGAACTCCTAAATAATCATGAACGTAATCATTCCCTCCGCTTCTGATTTTAGGAATCTCAAGTATTTTTACTTGAACAATTGCTCTGTATAGCCTTCCAGGTAAGGAGTGCCACAGTACAGAATGGGAACAAGTCAATGTTTGGATTGCAAATACTGCCTAATCATTTGCTTTCTAGAAGGTTTATCTTCATAAACATAAAATGAAGAATGAGACTTTAATTTGACTGTTTTCCTAACTACGCTCTCTTCCAACTAAAAGAAAACTGATAGCTCCATGGCTTTAGTATAAAAACTATCAAACAGCTTGATAGTTGCTGCACTTAACTGACTCAAAACTGCAAGCAAAAGTCACACCGCACCCCTTAGGGTGTTGCCGTCAGAAATCACTTAAATGCAACGTGGCACAAGAAACATCCACATCACAGTTGCAAGACAGCTCCAATCATACTCCGTGGAAGATGGCAACAAGCTGCCCTGTTCAGAAGCAACCTGCTGTTTTGTGTTAGTGAACATAAAATAGAAAAGGCAAACACCTATCTCCCTGTGCCAAAAAGAAAAAAGAAAAAAAAATAGGTTCTGTTCCTAAAAAAAAATAAAAAATAACAGAATGAACTGGAACACATTCAACTAGAAACTGACATCTTTCTAAAAGACTGTAGGATTAAATATTAGTCATTTTAGAAAAAAATCCTTCAGAAAAAGACTTTAGGAAAAGGTTCACAAGTAATCACTGTGACTGCTAAACCTACCAAACCGATACCGTACTTTAATTGGTCTCCCATACAGACGGATTCCATTCAGCAAAGCTATTGCATAAGGCACTGATTCTTTGTGCTTAAAACAGACAAATCCAAAAGACTTAGGTTTTCCTTCCTTGTCTTTACAAATCGTCACTTTGGTTAATGGTCCAGCCTGAAAGAAATGTGCATTATTTTCTCATAGAACTCTTACTTTTCTTAAACAAAAAAAAAAACCACCACAATCTATCATTTCATAATTATATATATTGCCATAGTCAGAAATACTGTTTCTCACATATAGGATTCTTTATTTTATTTTAAAAACCTCTCAAATTCTGAGCATTTAGAAAACAAAAAGCAGCTCTAGAAATATTAAACCTAGAACCAACCATCAGTCCGTGGGTGTTGATTATTTCTACTTTAAAAATAACAAAAGTAATCTGATTATTAAAAGATGTTTATGACAGTTGCAAGAAGGAATATTAGGGTACTTATTTCCCATAACAAAGGTTAACTCACACATGTACAGTTTCTAGTACAACCATTACATAATTTTTTGCACAGCTAACACAACTGTACAAATGGATTGTATCAGCTGTGTAAAACCAAAGTAATCCATTAATATGATTTTATTTTCCTTAAATTCCTAAAGAGGGAAGCATCAAAACTGTTGGAAAGCGAGCTTAAATAGAGAATAGTTCTTGTGGAATCACAACAAAATCTACTTTTCTATACTGCCTAGCCCTATCACAAAGGCATGACAAGGAATCAAGAGACTCTATCATCATCTAAGCAGAGATAATATACTGTTGCTGACCAAGAAAAAGAAAACAAAACCACAAAAACCAAGGAACAGAAACCCCGCCCCCACTTAGGTTGCTCTGTTTGGATTTGATGAGCCCCATGTGTCCTTTCCAGCTCAGGATATACCACGTCTTCACTGAAAAGAAGTTCTATCTCTGCCTAAGTGCACCATTACAATTGCTGCCCAATACTTCCAGAAGAAACAAATTAAAGCAGTGATATTACATAAATACTGGCTCCATTTTCAAATAAGTTGCTATTTCCACAACAAATACATTTTTCAAATACAGTAACAAAGTTTCTGAATGCCTAAGTTACCATCACAGACAGAGAACTGATTGTCCTGAATCAGAAAACAGCACTCACAATCAGAGCTGGCATACCCTACTGGTACTGTTATCACATGAACTCAAATGTAAACTACAGCTTTAAGCAAACACATGTTAACTAAATAGTGATGATTTGGAGCCATCTTTGATTCTAGCCATTGTAATGTCAGATTAAGAATACTAAGGACTGTCACCTGTGATAACGTTTGATTGCTGTATGCTTTTGCCACCTGAGTATAAACTACTCCTCACTTAACTATAATGTTCTTGCTGAAACATGAAAAACATTTCCTCCTCTCATCCCAACTTTGGTGAAAGCAGGAGAGCCATACAGGCAACAGCTCGAAAATAATGTATCACTTCTATTACTGGTGCAGAAAGAGGATCAGGCTATGTAGCAACAGATACTACCTAGGTTGACTTGCGCTGAGAATCTTCAATACGCTGGTTTGGTCTTTCCAAGTATCTTCACATTTGGTGGTTTGGTTTTTTTGTTTTGTTTTGTTTGTTTTTTTTTAAAGAGGGTGACATTCTGAGTACACATTTTTCTGTTGTTGCTCTGCACTACACTGCAGTTTTTCTAAAAATGGCATATATCCAGTCTTCAAATTATTTGCCTGATGACGAGGTCTGGATCTTCAAGAACTAGAAGTAACAAGCTCTAGAAGTAACAAGCACAAGCACTTTGAAGATCAGTCTTAAATAGTAGTCTTCCTGTTCATAAACAAAAAATATTAATAGTTTAGAAGTGCTAATAATAGATATTTTATCCTAATTTCATGAGTGGAAATCTACAGCTCAGCAGTACATTTTTAGGGCTGTACTACAACAAGAATATAGATCAGTGTATTTTCCAAGAAATGGCAATACTTCAGTGAGAAGCATGTGCTATTGCAGCAAAAACAGAGAAACTTGAGCGAGAACAAGATGAAGAGAAGGAAAAAGTTGGTGTTATTGGCATGACCTGAAGACCCGGATAAAAGTTAACATTCAGGAGACTGAAGCAGATTATACAGAAGATTTGTGTAAAATTGCATTCTGAGGACATCTGTTTATTTTCATCACTTTTGTGCCAGGATTTATATGGTAAATTACTCGCATCTCCTGGTAAGATGAGCATTTTTAACCTAGCTTTTACAGCTAAACCACAGAAAACTGTCTATTCTTGGAAATGGACAGGGATACTGCATAGAAAATAAGAAACAGAAGATCATTTCTTTCATAATTTTAGGGAAAAGTTAAAAACTTTAAGTTAGTAAGAAACTGAAGGAGCTAAAAGACTACAAGGCTGGAATATACCAAACAAAAGAGGCTTTTCAGTGCGAATGGAGTAGCATGCTGATACCTTGCCTACTTAAGATGATAATGTCACATTAATTGGTGGAATAAGAATTGTTCCGACTAGTAAATTAAATAGGAAAGGAGCAGATTAGTCTGCCCACTTTTTTTTTGTGCTCTTTATTTTGCAAACACACCAGAAGGCAGCAAAGTTCTTTCTGTGACTGGGAATAATTATTGTTAGCAGAAGCAAGTGTATCACCACACTGCTGGCAGAGCTGCCCATTGTGAGCTAGATACAGGCTGGCTGTATGAGGGCAGAAGAAATACTTAATTATCATCCACTGCTGTCAATCCATCCTGCAGTTCGATGCTTGCACTATCTACTGACACAGTGCTCCCTCCTCACCACCCACGCTTGCTTTTCCTTAGTGCTTTCAGGTTAAAAAGCCTGGCTTAGCTAAACATTTTGTTAATAGCAAATCAAAATTGAAGCCAAGTCAGTGCCTTAAAATAGGCCACCCCTGAGGCAAGTCCTTCAGGTCTTGGGAGAGAACAGAGAGAATAGTTTGGATCCCACTGACAGAATTAATATCTTCTCAAGCATCAGAACATACAGCACTTTGTAATAAAGATTATAGCAGCGGCAGTCCCACAGCCCACCTGAAAGCCATTCATATCCCCTGTACTACTCTGTTCTGCAACCTTCTCACAGAGAGGTGACAGAGGAGTAGCTCAGCCCAGCAGCACACCAAGCCACACAAGCTGCCACGAACATCGCAAGCACGAGGTGTCACAGAATAACAGATTGGTTTGGGTTGGAAGGCACCTCAAAGCCTACCCAGCCCCAAGCCCTGCCATGGACAGGGCTGCCCCCACCAGCTCGGGCTGCCCAGGGCCCCATCCATCCTGGACTCTTGTGCCTCCAGGGATGGGGCACCGCAGCTTCCCTGTGCCAGCGCCCCACTGTCCCCCAAGTGAACCATTTCCCCCTAACATCTAATCTCCCCGGCGCCTCCGGGCCGCAGCCCCGCCCCGCCCGGGTCCCGCCCGCCACCTGCAGGAAGAGTTCGTAGAGGATCTCCTCCCGCACGCGGCTCTCCAGGTTCCCCACGAACAGCGTCCGGTCCGCCTCCCCCTCCCGCCCCGGCCCCGACATGGCGGAGCTGCCGCCTCGGGCGGAACGGGGCCCCGCTGCCGTAAAGGGCTGCACGGCAGCGCGCGTCGCTAAGCGATGGGATCCGCGCCCTGTTGGAGGAGACCTAAAAATCTCCGCCTGACCTCTTGTGGAGTCGGTGGGTAATGCAGCTGCTGCGCGGGGACCGGAGGGGGCAAGTGCTCCCAAGCTTTTTAAAGCCCTCAAGTGCCTAGTCACCAACACGACAAAGTGCTCTGATAGTTACGAACGAGACGTGCATGATTGCTACCTTTGTTGTTATGCCTGCACTCTAGCCCGCTGTTACCTAGAATCATGGAATCTTTTGAGATGGAAGGGACCTTTAAAGGCTGCCTAGTCCAACTCCCCTGCACTGAACAGGGGCATGCACAGCTTGATCAGGTTTCTCAGAGCATCTCCAGCCTGACTTTTATTGTCTACAGGGATGGGACATCCACCACCTCTCAGTGCAACCTGCTACTGTGTCTTAGCACCCTTATTGTAAAAAAACTTCTTCCTTATACCTAGTCTGAATCTTCCTTCTTTCAGATTGAAATAATTTCTCCATGTCTTATCGTATTCCTACTATCCTTATGCCTACTCTTTCCTACAGTCCCCCTCTAGATACAGAAAGGCCACTCTCAGATCTCCCTGGAGCCTTCTCTTCTCAGGCTGAACAGCCCCAGCTCTCTCAGATTGCCCTCATAGAACAGTTTTCCATCCCTTGGATCATTTTTGTGGCCCTCCTCATGACACACTCCAACAGATCCATGTCTCTCCTGTCCTCAGGACTCCACAGCTGCATACAATACCCCAAGCAAGGTCTCTACCAGCACAGAGTAGAGGAGCAGGATCACTGCCTTCAACCTTCTGGCCACACTTCTTTCGATGCAGCCCAGGATGCGGTTGGCTTTCTAGGCTGTGAGGGCACATTGCTGGCTCATGTCCAGTTGCCATCCACCAGTACCCCTAGGTCCTTACCTGGTTGCTACAATCACCTTTCAAGCACATACACACATATAACATTCCATACGTATTTATAAAGTTTTCTTTTGTTTTGTTTTAACAAAGGAGTACATTTCCAAAAGTCATTTTGATGACAGCAGTATAAGAAATTTTTTCAATGAGGTGATTCTTTTTTCAGGTTTTGATTGTGTGCTTTGCCTCAATGTCCATTAATTTCCCATGAAGGCTCGGTTACTGGCCTGTCAGGTCTCAGCTAATAACTAGTAACAAACCATGTCTTCCTTCTGTTTAGAAAGGGATTATCCATTTACAGGTATTACAAGCCTAAGTGTAGAACTGGTAATGAGATTTAAATTTCTTCCAGACAGACTATTATTTTTTACCCTTTGTAATCTTTAGAGGTCTTCTTAAAAGCAGGTTTGATTTCATTTTGCCTGGAAGGAAGTAGCACTCAAAAGCTTGTGGGTAGAGGAGGGTCAGTATTTGTTCCAGAGAAGTGGCTTGGTTCTCCAAGATTAGGACATTCTTGAGTAGAAGGGGAAATACACATGACTGCAGATCAGGATGTTACAATTTGCATGAGAATTTGATCTTAACTTTGAAAACCATGCCAGGATTCCGTAATATTTTTGGCTGTTATTTTATCAGAACCTTCGGGGCAGGGAACTGAAGACTAAGAGTCCTATTTTCTTATCTGTAAATCTAACAGTCTTGCACTGCAATAGAATGAAGCTTTTAGGTATTTTTAACTTGAATACCTGGCAAGTCTTTTGGGTTTTTGTAATAACTGATGGACTGTGGGCTCTCCCAAATGCATCACAGTTTATTCAGGAGGGTCACTGTCAACAATCATTTGTGAGGAGAAAGTTCTTTTCAATGAAATTAGTCTCCTTTTATGACACGATTACCCATCTACTTGACTAAGGGAAGCCAGCTAATGTGATCTTTCTGGATTTCAGCAAAGTTTTTGATATTGTTTCTCACAGTATCTGGAAAAGATGCTAATGGGATGGGCTCAAAAACTTCTAGGAAATGAGGTTAGATCAGGTTGGTGATGAGTCACAAGTAGGGTTCCCCAGGGCTCCATTTTAGGACCAGTTTTCCTCAGTGATTTCATCAGTGGCTTGGATACAGGACTTGAAGGCATGCTAAATGAGTTTGTGGATGGCAGTAAATTGGGAGAAGATGTTGACTTCCTCAAGGACAGAAAGAACTTGACAAATGTGTGGGTAGAGCACTCACCAGCCAAATGGAGTTCAACAGGAGCGAGTGCTGGATTTTGCACCTGAGATGAGGCAACACTGAATCTGTATACAGACTGGGAGACAAGAGGCTGAAGACCAGCCCGGTGGAAAGGGTTCTGGGGTTCTTGTTGATGGCAAGTTGAATATGAGTCAGAGTGTACCCAGGAAGCCAAAAGAGTCAACCATACACTGGGATGTGTTTGGGTCTGCACTGCTAGCCATTTGAGTGAAGGAACTGTCCCACTCTGCACTGTGCTGATGGAGGTTGAATGTTAGGAAATTGTTCTTCACAGAAAGGATGGTTTGGCACTGGAAAAGGCTCCCCGGAGCTGCAGTCATGGCACCAAACTTGCTGGTGTTCAAGTAGTGTTTAGGGGAGCTTATAAACATAAGGGAGACTGACTTTTTACAAGGGCAAATATGATAGGGGACAAGGCGGAATAGTTTTAAACTAAGAGAGAGGAGATTAAAATTAGATATTGGGAGGATTTTTTTTATTCAGAGAATGGTGAGGCACTAGAACAGGTTGTCCAGATAAGCTGTGGATGTCCCATCCCTGGAGGTGTTCAAGAGCAGGTTGGATGGGGTGCTGGGCAGCCTGAGCTGATGGGTAGCAACCACTTCCCACAACAGAGAAGTAGGAACTAGAAGATCGTTAAGGCCCCTTCCCGCGTATACCATTCTATGATTCTGTGATTCTATTAGTTGAAATCGATGATCCTTGTAGGTCCTTTCCAACTCGGAATAATCTATGATTTTATGATTCTCTGATTATTTTCAAGTTCTCATAGAAAAATTCTTCTGTTACCCCAATGACTTTTTGTGGCAAGTTTCTTTTACCTAGCTCAGTGCTCCTAATTACAACTGAGTGACACACTTGAAAAAAGCAGACATGGTGAGTGTCTAATGTGATGTACACCTAGTCACTCTGCTTCCAGGCTCTGTGGGTGTAATGGAGTCCTCTTCAATATGTAACGTCAATTGCTTACGTGTCAACCTGGTGATAACCAAAGAGAGGGGGAAATAGATTAAAAAAATAGTCCCAACTCTGAATGCCCAGAAACCACCCTACCTTCTGAAGTCATTCAATAGGAGGAGTCATGAATTGCAGAAGCATGAATACAGTTTTATTTCTGCTTCCTAATCTACATGTCAACTGCTTCATCGGTAGCATTCAGTTAAGTTAAAAATCTAGCATGCTATAAGGAAGCACCTGGTTTGTTACTCATTTCAGGATGTTACGTAGTACTTCTCTCCATTTCTCGATGTTAAAATTGTGTTTCTTCATCTGTTTGGTGTACTGGGTGAAATCAGGTAAGAACTATTATCTTATTGTCTGTGATATGGCTGCACGGCTCTATTAAAGTATAGAAAACTAATATTTCTTTATTTAAGTTGGCCAAAAGACTAAATCCTGTCTACTGTGCCTAATGAAGCAGAGGGTTGGTAAAGGGAATTTGATCTCTTTGAAACTGAGCCAAAGGTTCTTATTTAAAAGTAAATAGAACGAAGTCTGATACTTTATCTCTTGCTGTACTTTGTACAGAGACACACGCAGGTATGTGCACCTTGTACAAAGTAAAGAGGTAATTGTCAAATAGTTCTAACACATTAAAGTAAGCTTGTAATTTGTTGGCAATTTGCTATGTTGACAGCTTTTCAAGTTAAGTTTTATATTTTAAACAGTAAAATTCAGTTATGGAAAGCTAATGTACGCTGAAGACACTTATAATAGCTACAGACATACACAGGAAGGTTAAGATTGTACTTTAACTGAATTAAACTGCATATTTAACTGCCCAACCCCTGTTTGTATTTTCTCACAGTAAAGAAAAGTGTATTTGAGTACTCCCACAAATGTGCACAAAGGGCAGTTGAGTACTGCTTCCAGGTGTCAAAGAGACATTTAAAAAACATCCCCTTAATGATTCATTACTAAACAATTCAAAACAGAAAATCTACACATTTGTGTGTAGTACTTACCTAATTCATAGTAATCTTTTTTTTCTCTACTCACTTTTCACACAACACTTCTACTCTCATTTCTTAGCCTTAAGTAAATGAGTTTTTATTCTGTTGTTTCTCAGCAAGTAAATAGGTTTCATCATTTAAAATGCATTTCTTTTGATAGCTTTCTTCCTTACATGGACCAGACTGTGCCTCTGTTATATTACAGTGTAATTTGATTGATTTAGAAAAAAATGAGTTCTTATTTCTGCCAACCAAATAATGCAATAAGAAATCAAAACATTCTGAGTGATATGAAGGAACTCGTCGACATTTACAATATCTTAGTAGATTTTTTTTATTATTTGTTAGAAATGTAAGAGTGACATTGAAAGGATTGGGGACTGAACTTGGATTTAAGAATATTAGGAAAAAAAAATGAAATAATTTCATGCTGTAGCTATGAATCTGACTAGCAAACATTGCCACTAAGTGCCTGTTCTTTTATTATTTAGTTTGTATATGATGCTTGTTCGTGTGAATTTCTAGTTTTGTCATCATGCATTATTGTATGAAAACTAGACTTTAAAAGTGAAATGTCCTTTTACTATTTCAGAACCATTTCAATTGTATGACATTTTGCCAGGTTCTTGAATACCACTTCCACTAAATTCAAGGCAGCTGAACAGTTCTTGATTTCAGAAATTTTCTTGGATAAATTTTCACAATGAAGTTGAGTTGCTTTCCTATATCAGAAGTTAAGAACCTGTCCAGTAATCAAAATAAAAGTTATTTAAATTATTCAATGTCTAAATTAAGAGAACTGTGATATTAGTTTTGAAACATGGGTCATTTTAACATTTGTCAGACACTATTCTTACAGGTATTGTTCCTTATTATTAG
Organism: Odontophorus gujanensis; assembly: GCA_013399175.1. Lineage (NCBI taxonomy): Eukaryota > Metazoa > Chordata > Aves > Galliformes > Odontophoridae > Odontophorus > Odontophorus gujanensis. Next base: position 57,791 of record VXAB01013021.1, read on the forward strand.
GTAATGATGACCACGAACCTTTTATCTTGTCAGTGTGAGACAGGATGTTTCAGGCCATTTCTAAAATGCTGTAACTTCAACTCTATTCTGGTTTGCAAATATCCATTATTTTTTCTGATGTTTGTTCCAGTGCTGATTGCTGAAGTCATTGTAGACTAGGTTTGGCCTAGAAGTGATTGGTCTAGTTTCCTCAGATAGTGTTATTTTAGGACCTAAGATAGTTTGTTTGTTTTTTAAATTAGTGTTTCCTAAGTTAGTATTATTAGTGTTCCCACTGCATCTTTACTTCATCTTGAGTTCTACAGTTAAGTTCTGCAAACACTGTTTGTCTTTTAGACCTCCACTATAATATCAAATATATTTTTCAGATACCTTGCAACCCCTTGTACTTGCATCCTTTGCAAGACTTTATAAACTGCAGGAGATTCTCTGTCTGAGAAGATGTGCAAATACGGTAGATTTGATTTGCATACTGTTAAAAGAAGGACTACAACTGCCTCCCTATAACTCAAAATTACTAGGAAAAACATATTATTTTATTTATTTCTTTATTTTAAGGAACTGAGTAGGCACTATTCCTCTTTCTAGTTTTGCTTTCTACAAGTAGACTGACTTTTGTTTCATAAAATGGTTGATGGCAAGAATGTTGACACAACTGCCATCAAATGTCAAACAAAAGATGTAAAGTAGCCCATTAGAGGTCCAGATACTGGCCCAAATTTATTTGCTCATAAAATGGCTATAAGTATAGAGAATCTGGAGTGATCCTACGGAAGAACTACAACAGGCAAAGGAGTTGTGCCCAGAATCCTGAAGCCACTTTCTACACAGTATCACCTCAATAGCCGAAGGTTCTTTTTTAACCATTTATGGATTGACACTGAGAAGAACACAGGGGAAAACAGAAATCTTTGTAGACTCTTTTGGAAATCTCCGTCCTTATTTTGGTCCTGACTTATCTAAAGCTTAAACTTGTGTACCACAATTGTCTGAGTACAGAAATGCTAAACACTATAGGTTCTCTTATGTCCTCTATATACAATGATCTTTCAGCTTTATAATTTTTTCAAACCCAGAACAGTACCCTTTGTTTCTTTATTTTTTTGGTAATGGTATCCTTGTGGAGGTCCGTAATTAGAGAAGAATTCTGGATCGTTCTCTACAGTCAGACAACTGTTTCTTATTGATAAATCAGCTGACAAAGTGTAACAGTTAGGAACTTTCACACCCCTGCCTGAAAAGAGGAAGAAAAACCACAGCAGTCTTCCTGTTTGTCCAACACACACTGGGTGTGATAAAGGGAGAACCTACATTTGATGGTTAAATAAATGATTTTATTGGCACTAGCTGCAAATTTGTAAAATATATATATATATATTTCAGAAATAATTAGAAAGGTTAGTTTCATATTTGTTTGAAGGAACGTAGTGATATCTGCAAGGTCGATACTGTGGTTCTTTGACTTTCAGTACTCATTCTGGCACCTCATCCCGAAGATCTGGAGTGAATACAATGCAGGTTCTTCACCTTTAGTGGATAAATGTAGAAAGTAAAGAGGTGATATTTTCTGTGGTATGACTTTTCAAATTACTGTCTAATACTTTTTGGTTTTTTTTTTTTTTTTTTTTTTTTTTTT
>VXAB01013021.1:59473-93570 GCA_013399175.1 Odontophorus gujanensis
TTTTTTTTTTTTTTCAGATGAGGAAAAATGTCCTGAATTTACAGATCTTAATATAGGCAATGCTTTGTCTGGAACAGAACTCGAAGTCCAGCTACTGCTATACACAAAGGAAAATCAAAATTGTTCTGAGAGACTCATTGAACATAATGTTACTGCATCTGAATACCTTAATACTTCCAAGAAAACTGTCTTTGTTATTCATGGCTACAGACCAACAGGGTCTCCACCAGCATGGCTAGATGATATGAAGAAGCTCTTACTGTCTTCTGGGGATATTAATCTCATTATAGTTGATTGGAATCGTGGTGCTACAAATGTGATTTATTCAACTGCTGTTGAAAACTGCAGAAAAGTTGCAGAAATACTGAAGAACTATGTTGACCAGATGCTGGTAAGGCAGAGAGCTTTACCTGTCTGAATAAGATTAAATAGCATAGTTTGTGTGAAAATGGATATTTAAAATATAGGTATGTCTAAAGAGGAGCACAATGAGCAATGTTAAGCAATGTTTCTTTAACAAAGTACTTTCTAACTTTGCATCCAATTTTTATTTCTCTTAACTTCTCATTTCTCTTTCACTGAATACTTGTATATGAGTGTACATCTCATTCCTTTAGCCAGCTGGAACTCTTAAGTCATCTGGAAAGAGAGAAAGCACCAGTGGGAAGGTACAATGAGAGCTATTCAAGTAATTTGCAATAATAAAACCTTGCAAAACAGCACACAATTTTTCCATTAATAAATTACTGTAATTAAGGATTTTAAATGAAAAATCACTGACAGATATATAAACATTTGTCTCAAAGTTACATGTACTTCTGGACTGTAGAGGTAGGTGATGAAACAATTTTTGGTGCCAGTGTTCTTCAGTGGGCCTTAAATTTATATCCTAAATCAAGTGAATTGAAAATCTTATAGTGTCTTTTATTCCATTTATCCCACAGCTATCTGTTTCATACTTGCAAGCTGTAGAAAGGTCTGTGGTAATTCATTTTGAGATGCTTTAAAATTTCATATTCTACTTGTCATCCATCACTTTGCAGATATTCTAACAGATGCTTTGACAACATTGCAGAGTCCTTTTGTAGATTGTGGATTTTACTATTTCAGTTGCTTTATTTTTATTTTTATTTTTGGAGGGCTGTGGTGGTTGAGCGGGGTAAGGTGTTTTTTTTGTTAGTATTGCTTTCCTTTGGGAATGGCCATGTTGGGGCTTTCCTACAAGAGAACATCTGGCACCATTATTCATGTGAGCTTTGTTAATAGTATTATATATTTAATTTATTTTCTGGAAAGATAAAGCAGAAAGGTTTATTTCCCTCTAGTTAATGGTTTTAGTTCATCTTTCTTGTATCTGGTAAATGTCTTCCCCTTCTGTCTCCATGCTCTCCTTCTTCAAATAAACTGATGTGACTGATTGGAAGAAATGTGACTCAAGCTTCCTTTCTACATTTCTGTAGTCATTTCATAGTTGCTACATTATATAACTAGTACAGAATGTCAATTGAAACAAAGTTTGTAATTTCCACTTGTTTTTAAAGTTAAAGAGTTAGAAATAGCGTATCGACCAAATGCAAGCATTGAATCAGTCTTCTGATGTTTAGTTAACTGTGTGTGTTGTTTTCTATTGTTTTCTTACAGGCAGCTGGAGCTTCTCTAGACTCTATGTATATGATTGGAGTCAGTCTTGGGGCTCATATTGCTGGTTTTGTTGGCCATAATTACAAAGGCAAACTTGGCAGAATTACAGGTAAGACTTCTAAGCCTGATACGTGTATTCTAATGTACTTTGCTTGTTTGTCATAGTTGTGGATCACATAGATGCTAGTATTGAAATAATGACAAAGAAGAACTGATTATTCAGAAACGTACAATAGGGCAAATGCATCCATTGCATCAGTTAAAAAAAGAGTTCCTTGAGGACATAAGTTACAGGTTTAATCTTCCAATTTTTTCACTTCTAGTTTCCCAAGTGCAAACTGAATACTACATCCAATGCCACTTAATGCCAATGAAGTGGTATGCTGAGTTTCTGCGTAGTTGATGGAGTGTAAGATTTCCAAATCTCATTCAGATGAGAATGTGATAAAAAGCTAGTATTTCACTTATTTTCCTATGACAACTATTATTAATTCCAACACTAACTTGTGAAATGATTGAGGCTTGGTTGAAGTCATCTCCATCTCAGTTATCTCCATCTTGAATTCTTCTGACAAGAGTAGTTACATTTCACTTTTTATTTTTATGAAATACATAATAGGAATGACATTTTCTGGAGGAAAAGAGAAAATGAGTTCATCTGATTTGACCTTTTATATAGTTAGCTTTTAGTTCTTCTGGAGAACAGGGAGATGAGACCAACTTATCAGAAGAGAGAAAAACTCAAAGATCTGGGTTGTTTGGTCTTGTTCTAGGAACTCATACTTTGCTTAGCATGTAGAACTGGAAACTGTTTTTTTTCTTATTATTATTACCCCTAGAAAAATGTGTGAGTCAATAATAAATAATGTTCAAATGTCAGTCTTGAGTAAAGCTTTAGAAAAAGATGTTAATGCTAGTGTTATTTTCATGTAGGTCTTGATCCAGCTGGCCCTTTATTCACTGGAGCACCACCAGAGGACAGGTTGGATCGTACTGATGCACAGTTCGTTGACGTAATTCATACAGATGCTGATGGTAACAGCATAGCTTGAACTTTACTACTTTAACTTGAGGAAAGGCAGGAAAGGGAAAGGGAATGGATAAAGCTGTTTCAGGAACGTCCATATAGCATTGAAGTAGTTTTGTGTTATTGTGTGGATTGCTGTGCTGTTGATTTCTGACAGAATGTATACTGTTGAAGTTTCTTGTATGTTATTATGCCTGTTTATCAAGTAAATGAAACTCATCTTCACTGATGAATTAAGCAATCATGGGCTGTTATTGAGTTAGTTTCATAAGTGAACCTGAAAATATTGGAGTAACTCTCATTTCCAACATCTAACTGAAGGCATATGTAGGTAACTGTGGAGGCATGAGTGCATTTAATGCCATGCAGATCTAGTCATTTACATCTTGTTTGTTATAGCATATGCCTTCTGAATAAAAGTAAAAAAAAAAGAAAATCAAAAACAAAACCAAAAAACTTTGCATGATGAATAAAATACGAATATTGCATTAATTTATGATAATATTATTTGCAAAATCCTTTTACTCTAGTAGTGTGTATGAACCTGAATGTTGCAATTCAGTCAATATCACTGAATTAAAGTCTGTTCTCAGAAAACCAGTCTCAGTTCTATCACTGTACAGATCCACTGCTTAAAATTCAGAATGAAATCACATTACTGTAAGGATGCTGTGGTCTACTTAATCTGTGCAGTAATCTGGGTTTTCTTCCAAAAATATAAGTAAGCCTTTCAAATCTACCACACTTGTCACAAATTTCATATCAGTTTCTTTAATTGTACTAATAAGTAGCATGTTACTATACAAACTCACATATGAAGCTGTAAATATCAATTTTTGTAATGCTCCCATTAGGTGAAAAAAGGTAAGGAAGCTAAAAAGGACAATAGATTTGATAGATCTAAATCTTTCTGTCAAGGGACAGGACAAGTTTGGATTTTTCTACTTTAATGTATTGTTGCTATTATTGTAGTTCAGAATCCAATCTCATGTGCAAAAAATGGGAAATCCTACTCAATTATACACTGGTAGAGAATTTTTGTTTCTATAGAGAACATGAATTTCATAAATTTGTTTGTGATATATCATATCTACAGTACTACAGATATAGTATTTTATGTACTATCCATTTTTATTTGCTTAATAGGAGTCAATAGGAGTAAATAACTTTCTTACAATGAGGAGAAGAGCATGAATTTTAACTCAAGATTAACCTTATTTAATGGAAAAAAAGAATAGCATTAAATATTTTCTTTAAAATTACTACATTATTTTGTAATGCAATCAGATAATAAATTGTTCCCTGTCTAATTCTGATTATGTTTTTATTTGTGGTGTTTTAAGCACTAGGTTTCAGGAGACCTCTAGGAAGCATCGATTTTTATCCAAATGGAGGAATGGATCAACCTGGTTGTCCACAAACTGTATTCAGTGGTAAATAAAAGTTTGTTCAATTGAAGGGAAAAGACTCTGAGATCAAATTAAAAAAGATTAACCTGAATTTGATGGACACTGCACATACTCAATAATATGGTGTCTGAGAGTTCTGTATGCATTCTTTTTCCTTTCCAGCTCATATTCAACAAATGAGAAGTAACAGATATTGAGGGGTTTTTTTTTCTGTTTTTGATTTTTTTTTTTTTTATAAAGAGCGTCATCACTTGGATGACTGTGAATATGGACCAGTCCCTTAAGAGGGATTGTCTTTCTGCATACATTTCTATTTTGCTAGGAGGAAAAAGATTTTATTACCCAAAAACCTGGATGGAAGAATTTCTGCAGTACTAGTCACAGTAACTTTTCTACCTAAATGTTACACATAGCCAATTAATCATAAGGTCAATTGTAATGCAAACTTGTGCTTGATAATAAAGTCGTGTGAATTTGATAGAAAAGACAGACTGCTTCTTGCATATAAAATTCTACATAATTTTTTTCTCCATACCAGTAATATTCAAAACAATCCAATTTCTCCTCGTTGTGTTTGTGTAGCCATTTTTCTTTTTTTACATTTGAAGGTCAACTAAACAAAATAGAATCATTGCTAACAAAGAATGACTTCGTTAAATCGAAAACCTGTGTAGTTTGTGTTCTTTCCTGAAGAAAAATGAAGACGTAATATGTGTATATTTTATTTTTCCTTTCCGGAAGGTTTTCAGTATTTTAAATGTGACCATCAGAGATCTGTCTTCCTCTTTTTATCATCTTTGAAAATGAAGTGCAACATAACAGCGTATCCTTGTGCCTCCTACTCAGATTACAAGAGAGGAAAATGTGTTGATTGTGAAGTTTTCCAACCAATGTCCTGTCCAGTACTGGGTAAGAATTACTCTGTCTGCTTTGGGATGGGCAAGATTTTTCAAGGAATTTATACTTGCTCTTTCTGGGCTTGCTCCAGAGATCTGCAGTGTCTTGTTAAGGAATCAGTGAGATTAGCTGAGTACAGAGCTGCATACTGCCTAAAACTGTTTGAAGTTTAAGGCTTTGTCTGCTTCATAGTTACCTCTGTTAGAGTACTGGATGTTTCTAATCTTTATCAGTCTTTCTAGCCTGAAGTGGATTCAGAATGCATTTTGTCTCTCTATGGAGAAACTGCTACTACTTAATGTATCATCTTTAGATCCTTAAATACATCCTTAAATACATCTATCTATCTATCTATCTATCTATACATATATATCATGTATGAAGAGAAAGCACAGACATATCTGTATACTATTTTATAATAAGAAACAGCTGTTACAGTACTTTATAGTAGGACAAGAAGAACTTGAGTACTTCTCCAGAATGGTTATTAGCCATTATGTTTGATGCACTTCTACAGAATGTCCAGGCTGGAGAAGGACAAATATTTGACCTATCAGCTGACACTTTTTTTTTTTCTTATTTTTTTTTTTTTTATACCTGTGAAACTAATAAGGAAATTGCAGGTTGCTGCATCTGGGAACTAGAAAGAAAAACAGCATCCTTCTGACACATGTTCTCCCACTTGCTGTCTTGCAGCGGCCTCTGCAGCCTAGATCTAGCACTCATTGACCATTCTAGTTAAAGAAATGAGACAGAGAAAATGGCATCAACTATTTTAGAAACAAGGACTGTTATCAAGACCCAAAAGCAGAATGCAAATTGCAAAAAAATAAAATTCACTGCATCCAAGACCTTAGATGGAGTACTAAATGTCTAATGTTTTATTGAATAATGAACAGTTACAGAATGCAGGGTTAAAAAATGCTTACTTTAATGACTCAAGAAAGGAAGGAAAAAGTTTTACTGAAAGTGAACCTGTCCTGTAACTGCTCTCTCCAAATATGTGAACTAATTTTTTATGTTTGTTTTTATTACCTCTGCAGAGTTTTGTAAACACCATTTTTTGGACTTATTACTTGACTAAATAGATTCCAACTATTTGTGACAATTTTATTAATACTGATATGTGAGAAAAGTGGAATACACGTATGTGACATGCTGTTTCACTTAGAAGATTTCTGCATTTTCCAAGTCAATTACTTTCTAATACAATGTTCTAGAAAATTAAAGACAAATCTGTCACTTTTGGGTAACCTGCTTTTATGTAATAATATGTGTGTCATGATAACCCTAAATGTCTGAAATAAAATATTTAAACTTTCAATTTCAGGTTATTATGCTGACAGCTGGAAAAGTCAGTTAATTCTGAGGAATTCACCAACAAAAGCTTATTTTGATACTTCAGATAGCGACCCATTCTGCAGTGAGTGACTGAATACACATGCATACACATATTCACATACACATAGCAAAGTCAAGTGAAGTGTTACGGTTGTCATTTGTTAGCTGATTTGAAGTGAATGTGTGTTAGTAGAAAGAGTAGAAAGGCACTGTTCACTGGATTATGAAAGGGTGGAATAAACCATGAACTAGGCATAAGTTCGCATATTAGGGGAAGGAGAAGAGTGTTTATGGCAGAAGAGTTAGCAATGTGTGAACTGAGAAAGAAATACGACTTCAAAAGTAATGAGATGTACTGTCAGAGGAGGATGGAAGTCAAAAAATGAGAATCAAGTGGCAGGGAAAAAAAAATGGACTGAGTGAACCTGCCTCAATGGAATAATTCTTATCATTGTCAGAGAGTAAAATCCTAGTGCCATGGTTGAAGGAAGAAACTTATGTTCATCCCTAGCAAGCAAAGAGTCCCAGAGTGAACATAAGCTACTCTTGCTTTTAAAGTTCTGTATCTTCATGTGAGGAAAACAGTGGAGGGAAAACCTAGCTAACTTTAATAGGGTTATACTATGTGGGAATGAACACTCATGGGATGGAGTTAAGCTAGAACTTTTCAGATAATTACCTCTCCATCTGAAGGTCTAACTTAGATTCTCATCAAATTTCTGTTTTTATCAAGAGACTTTACACTCTTCTTCTAATTGATAGTATTACAAGTTCTTTGGTTTGGGGTATGGGGATGAGCTTAGATGGAATTCAAGTGAAATCAAGTTGTCCTATTAGCTTTTTTCATAATCTTGGCAAGCTTTGTGACCAGAGAATGAATCTCTTGCTACTGTGGTAATTGTGCTTACTTGCATCCCCATTTCTTCCAGAAGGCTTGGGAGAGGTTAATGAAGGTGTGATAGATATCACATAACCTAGTGGTAGGGCTATCGGTATGGCTGACTGACAAAGAAGTTGTCTTGGTTTGCAGTGAAAAAGACTTGCATAACAAAACCCAAGGTACAAACTTCAATTTGCTTATGTATATGCCTTCAGTGGTGGCAGATGAAGGATAAAGAACATTTGAGTTGCTGATTGCATTTCAAGTGTGCCAAGCTTAGTATTACTGAAATGCCTGAGTGCCCTTTTCACACTCTAGAGCCTTCCCAACCCTTCTTTAAACCACCCAAGTCCAGACTTCTTCTAATGGCCCTTCCTGACCCACAGAAGAAAAATAATTCCTCTTCTCAGTGATCTCTCTGCTGAATCCATACTTTTACTAACACCACTCCTCTCCTCCTGTCAGATCTGCTTGGAGTGTGCTCTTCTATGCTTTCAAGGCTGAATGGGCCACTATGTCCCCCTGCTTCATTCCTCACAGGGAAAAATATGGCTTTGCTTTCACTGTTGTTCAAGTCTAGGCATCTGTCAGAAGTCCAACTAGGCCGAATCCTGGTTCTTCCTGATGGAAAGAAAATAACGCAAGGAAAAGGACTGCATACAGTAGTCTGGAACAAGGGTGACTTCTAGAAGAGAGAAAACAGGGTAATACCACCAAACAGAGGAGATATATGGAAAGGGATAAGAAGAGTTGTAATGACAGCGTAAGTTTCAGGGAAAATATGCAGCATCATAAATAAAAATAAGTCTAATATGCTGGTCTGAAAAAGAGGGAATTTATTAACTAAGCTATATTTGAATTCTTAGATGTTTAAAAACATGAGAAAATAGAAATAAACAAGAGTCTGTAAACTAAGTTAATACTGTAAGCCTGTTAGGACAAGCTTTTCATTCAAGGTGAGGCTTTTAGGAGAGAATGTTGAAGACCAACATCAAATAAAAAAAGACATACTTCCTTACTTAGTAAAGCTACTCTCTGGATAGCCATAGCACAGTTACAGTATGAGTGCTGGCTGCAGAAGAGTCGTAGAAGGCTGGATCAGAGTTTCTTAATGTATAGCAGAACAGGTCAGCTGCCTGCTATCCTCCAGAACAATGTATCTCTTCGGCAGTTGCATCCTGTCTGATCAGCTCACTTAGCTAACTGCCCACTTTGCCAGTCCATAAAGCTTGCATGAATTCTGTTCCTCCCTCTTCTTGCCAATGCTTCACTTCTATTTTCTGGATGCTTCATTTTGTAGATAAAGTGATAATTTCACCATGTTAGTAACTCAATTATCTCCACTTTGCAAAGCTTGCCAAGAACTGGAGGTGCCACTTAGGACTTAATTTTACTGTTTCCTTAGGCAGGTCAAGCTCTGATGGCAGGGTGTTTTTTTTTTGATGCAAATCCTTTCCATGTAAGAATTGGATGAAATTGCACATTAATTACACAGAACTCCAGGCAGCCATTTGGTAGAAGCAATTTTTTTTTTTTTAAGTCACTTTATTATTTTGATTAGAGCTGGTATGTTTGAGGTAAAGGATCACTTTTACTATCCAGTAAACACTTCTGTCAGGGCACTTATAGCAACCATATACTGTTGAGGTTCATTCTTTGAATCTTTCTATTTCCTATTTCTTTTTGCAGTGTACAACTATTTACTGGATATTACTACTTGGAATAAAAGCATTAGGAGAGGTTTCATTAAAATTAAAATAACAGATAATGCTGGAAATACAATAGAGTCAGAGATGAATAGGTATGTCATGACTTGTCTCTGAGTCTTTTGTTCTCTTTTCAGAACTAATTTCCCGAGTTTCCTAAATCTTGCTTCAGACTTGTTAGCCTAAGTCAAAAGTTATCATCAAGTCATTAAGTGTTGGCCACAGCTACTTTTCCCAGACCTGATACGGCTCAGTCAGAGGCAACATTCCTCATACTGAAATGATCCTCTCTTCTTTTACAAATTATGCCCTTGAATCCAGTTCTCAGTGTCTTTGTTCTGAATGCTCTCAGCTGATCCATCTTGCAAGACTTCTGCTCTTAGTAATAATTATTATTAACAATAAATGTTTCTTAGATTTAAAAAAAACTGACTGGAAATAATATTTTTCTTTAGGGAAGCGATGACATTTCAGCAATATAGAAGAGTCAAAATGTTAACTGGATTTTACCATGATTTTGAGAAAATATCCAGAATTTCATTGACCTTTTCTACGAAGACTTCATTAGGCCCAAAATACAAGCTTAGGATTCTTCAGATGAGATTGAAAGCACTAAATAATCCAGAAAGGTAAGTGTTTCTCATGTATCAAAGTTGTATATCAGCCAGACTTCTCAGGATATTTCCTCAGAAATTTGTACTTGCCTCTACTGTTTTTTTTTTCTTTTTCATAAATGCATGAATATCCTTCTAATCCTCTCTCAAATTCATCATATGTTAATCATATGGAAGAAGTGTTCTGTACATCAGCATTTATTGCACAGAATACTCAATTTGTATGCCTTGAACTTGTAAAAGTTGTGCATATTCCTTATTACAGCAGGCTGCTGCTGCTTTCTGGTCTGAGGGAGCTCTCAAGGACCACTTATGTAGGGTAACCTCACTTAAATCAGCTTAAATCAGCAGAGACTGCATGATGAAGTTCTCTTCCTGAAGATTAATTTTATGTAGTACTTTTCTGATTTTAATTATATGTGTGCATGCAGCTTTTCACATTCGGATGTGGAATGGAGAACTTTAGATACTTTTATGACTGAATGAAGCTTTTAGTCCTGTGGCTGACAGTAAAGATCCTCCAAGACCAAAACATACAGTCTGTGCTTGTCTGCACTTAAAATGAAATGGTGTTTATAATACTGAGTGCTGTTACTATTCATTCATTATGCATTTATGTTTTGAAATATTTTAGCTGTTACTATATATTCATTTTTTACATCTCCAAAGTTACCTGTACCATGGCATTAGCAATTACATTTTTAATTTTCAACTTGTGATAATAGTGTATTACAAACAGTAATTAAGAAATGCCATGGAGTAGCAGTATTACTGTGTTTTAGAGTTATTACATGTATTTGCTTCTCACGTATGGCAGATTCAACAAAGACCAAATTTAAAAGAAAATCTGCGCCAGGGAAGGTTCAGAATGGATATNTCGTATTCTACTTACAGTGAATATTCCTTTTTGGTTTTGAGTTTTCATCCCCATTAGTCTGACTCGTTAGTTTTAAAGTAAGGTGCACTTGGTTTAATATAGGATCCCCTAAAATTCTTATGGAGCTTCATCAGATGGCAGTCATACAGGCACATTAGATGTTTTAAGATAAAGATGGAAAGTGGAGTGGAGTTAAATCAGCATGTGAAGGTAATTTAAATGCAGATGTTACAGCACCATTGGTTAGTATAATTACATAATTGCTCATTGTAATTATGACTACCTATATTTACCTTATTTAGTTACATGTAATTACACCAATTACTTGAATACAGGATAATCAACTAGAAACTACTTTAAAAATATTTAAATTATTCACATAAGAAAATAGGAGGTGGAAAACAGGAACAGATGCAGAGATAACAGACAATAGGAATCTCAGCCTCCTCCAATTTGGGTTGATAGTGAACAGTGGGATATCAATAAAAATTGTTTACTGACCCATTATTCACAGAGATTGTGTGTGAATGTGGGAGTGCTACGGAATGCATATAATTTTCAGACTTTTTCTAATCTCTGAGACAAAGCATTCTGGCTCACACATGAAAAACAGAGAGCTTTTGTAACTTGTGTGTGTCCAGGTATCCATTCTCACTAAAAGCTTTTGAATCTGTCAGTGGGGTTAAACTCAATTGCCAGAGAAAGCGAATGTCTCAAAAATATTAAGTCCAGCCACTCTTATTTCTTTTCTTTTAACAAAAGCAAAAACAGGAATAATAATAATAATAATAAGACTTTATTAATGTCTCTACTGAACAAAAGAGTGGACCAAGTCCTTGCTTTTTAGTAAATGGATTCCCAAAAAAACATTTGTGTTTTGTTCTTTCTTTGGAGAACCAAACCTACTTGCCTGGTACTTGATAATGACAAGTTTAGATGGATTTCACTTCAAATGAGATACAGTATGTTGAAAACCACGGTTTTATTTCTACCATTCATCACTGTGTCAAAGCACTGTATCCCTTATGATTAGATAGAATCCTTCTCTGTTTGCTTCTTTTGGAGAGCAGACTAAGCTAACATATTTGGGTGTTGTGTTGCAATTGTGCTGAAATGCAGCACTGTAAATTGAAATTAAATTCAAGAAATGTATCCAAGTAATAATCTTACATTGTTTTGGTTGGAATTTTGTCTTCTGAATTCTTTCTCAGGCTTTTTAATGATATTTATGATGCTTTTGATTTCTGTGCTTTCATATTTTTTTCTCCCTCTGCAAAAATAATACAAGAGTAAAGCATGGCATTCAAATAAAAACAAATTTTGGACAAGGGACTGCATTAAATTATATTTTGCATTATATAAAATACCAGACTCTGTCTTGATCACCTTAGTTGTAAAATCTAGTGCCTTAGCTTTGTGGGGATTTTGACAGGCCTCAAAATGTGTCAGTACCACATGCAGGTAGCTGGAGCCATAACTGGTTGGCAATCTCACACTAATGTGCAACAAAAGAGTTGCATAACAGGGCATACTTTCTTGACTTTTATTCCCTCAGGTGTCTCACTATGTGTAAGTGTCAGTTCCACAGAAACTGTGTTGTACAGCCAGTTCAAACCAATACAGATCATATTGAATAAAATAAGTAACATAGTTTATGTGCCATTAGAAGAAAGAATATGCTGGTAATTTGCTTGCCCAAACCAGCTCACGCAGTCTATCTATAGTAGTTCATGAAGGACAGAGCTATCATCTCTGCCTTAAAAGCAGAGTTAGCTTCCCTTGACAGCAAAAGGNTAAAATGAAATGGTGTTTATAATACTGAGTGCTGTTACTATTCATTCATTATGCATTTATGTTTTGAAATATTTTAGCTGTTACTATATATTCATTTTTTACATCTCCAAAGTTACCTGTACCATGGCATTAGCAATTACATTTTTAATTTTCAACTTGTGATAATAGTGTATTACAAACAGTAATTAAGAAATGCCATGGAGTAGCAGTATTACTGTGTTTTAGAGTTATTACATGTATTTGCTTCTCACGTATGGCAGATTCAACAAAGACCAAATTTAAAAGAAAATCTGCGCCAGGGAAGGTTCAGAATGGATATTTGGAAAAGTTTCTTTACTATGAGTGTGGTTAGATACTCTAACAAGCTTCCTAGGGAGGTGGTTGATTCCCCACAGCTGGCATTGTTCAAGAGGTATTTGAACGATGCCCACAGTAATATGCTTTAACTTTTGGTTAGCTCTGAAGTGATCAGGCATTGGACTTGGTGACCTTTGAAGGTTACTTCCAGTTTTCCCTGCCCATCTTCTTTTCCCTTCCCTTCCCTTCCCTTCCCTTCCCTTCCCTNCAGTGGGATATCAATAAAAATTGTTTACTGACCCATTATTCACAGAGATTGTGTGTGAATGTGGGAGTGCTACGGAATGCATATAATTTTCAGACTTTTTCTAATCTCTGAGACAAAGCATTCTGGCTCACACATGAAAAACAGAGAGCTTTTGTAACTTGTGTGTGTCCAGGTATCCATTCTCACTAAAAGCTTTTGAATCTGTCAGTGGGGTTAAACTCAATTGCCAGAGAAAGCGAATGTCTCAAAAATATTAAGTCCAGCCACTCTTATTTCTTTTCTTTTAACAAAAGCAAAAACAGGAATAATAATAATAATAATAAGACTTTATTAATGTCTCTACTGAACAAAAGAGTGGACCAAGTCCTTGCTTTTTAGTAAATGGATTCCCAAAAAAACATTTGTGTTTTGTTCTTTCTTTGGAGAACCAAACCTACTTGCCTGGTACTTGATAATGACAAGTTTAGATGGATTTCACTTCAAATGAGATACAGTATGTTGAAAACCACGGTTTTATTTCTACCATTCATCATTGTGTCAAAGCACTGTATCCCTTATGATTAGATAGAATCCTTCTCTGTTTGCTTCTTTTGGAGAGCAGACTAAGCTAACATATTTGGGTGTTGTGTTGCAATTGTGCTGAAATGCAGCACTGTAAATTGAAATTAAATTCAAGAAATGTATCCAAGTAATAATCTTACATCGTTTTGGTTGGAATTTTGTCTTCTGAATTCTTTCTCAGGCTTTTTAATGATATTTATGATGCTTTTGATTTCTGTGCTTTCATATTTTTTTCTCCCTCTGCAAAAATAATACAAGAGTAAAGCATGGCATTCAAATAAAAACAAATTTTGGACAAGGGACTGCATTAAATTATATTTTGCATTATATAAAATACCAGACTCTGTCTTGATCACCTTAGTTGTAAAATCTAGTGCCTTAGCTTTGTGGGGATTTTGACAGGCCTCAAAATGTGTCAGTACCACATGCAGGTAGCTGGAGCCATAACTGGTTGGCAATCTCACACTAATGTGCAACAAAAGAGTTGCATAACAGGGCATACTTTCTTGACTTTTATTCCCTCAGGTGTCTCACTATGTGTAAGTGTCAGTTCCACAGAAACTGTGTTGTACAGCCAGTTCAAACCAATACAGATCATATTGAATAAAATAAGTAACATAGTTTATGTGCCATTAGAAGAAAGAATATGCTGGTAATTTGCTTGCCCAAACCAGCTCACGCAGTCTATCTATAGTAGTTCATGAAGGACAGAGCTATCATCTCTGCCTTAAAAGCAGAGTTAGCTTCCCTTGACAGCAAAAGGTAAAATTCTGTGTGAGAGGCACCTTTCTTGACATCTGTATGTTTGCATAGTATTGCACAGTTCTAGATTTTCTAGACATTCAATGACTACTCTTCTGCATGAAACTTTCTTATACATGCTCTTGTTGTACCTGAAAATCAGAAGTGTGATAAGAATGTGTTGAAAGGAGAAAAACTTTCGTAGCTAGGGAATTCAAATAAATTGAATTTCCCAGTGGTCACAGGAACTGGGCTGTGCTTGGACCACTGTTCTAAATAATTATTCTTAATGCAGGATAACAACTTTCTGTTCAGACTAATATGAGACTCTTCATACTTGTGGTATTACACTCCATCTATCTAATGTTCTCGTTGTTGTTCATAGTCTGGTAAACTACTCTAGTGCTGTATAATATAAGTTATAATCTCAGACAAGAAGACATTTTTTGTTGTCCTGAGTACCATCTCTGAGAGGTGGTAAATATTGGACTTAAATAATTCAGATACTAAAAGACTCTTCATTTAATTTTATGATTTCTGTTATGCACATTTTTTCTGTTTCCACTTTTGTAGGCTACAGCTGTGCAGATACGATTTTGTACTGATGGAGAACACTGAACTGACCTTCAAACCCATCCCCTGCCCAGAGAGGAGTAAATGAAGAGAAAGAGCTTCTACTAACATAATTTCTCTCATGGCAATGACATTTTGATTCTTCCTCAGGATAAAGACTGCAACAAGAAGGAAATGAGATAAGCTAGATTTATTTTGAAGAGTCTTTGTGGTAATATGCCTTACTTCTTTTGAGTGCCTCAGGGTGAAATTCATTGAAATGTTCAGATACCTCTGTATTTGGGAAATTTTAATAAAATAAGTGTGTCATGATAGAGAACATACAATGATCTATTAGTTATTATTTGTTAGCAGTGAGACAACTACTGAATTAAAGATAAATTATCTGCATAATCTTGGCACATTATTAATCAAGTTGTACATATGTTTAATTATTTATTATTTATAATGGATTTTACATTGAAACATAATTATCTGTCTACTAAGTGAATTTAATATACTGCACATGTGATCTACAGATCTAATATACAGCAGTTTTGGTGTGCTATGTTCACTGGATAAATGAATCCACATTTTCTCATTGTTTAATGTCTCAGTCCCTAAGAACTGGAACAATAAGATTTGTGAGCGCATACATAAATTTGCTGTTTAAATCAATTATCTTTATCCTCATCCAAGGACATCATTGCACCCACTCAGATAATTTTTTATTAAAGTTATGGACAGGGCAGTGATGTCACAGATATGAAGTAATTTTAAAGACTATTCTGAAGTGAATAAGGATGAAATATATGCATTTATATTCTACAGGTTAAAATTGATGATAGTTTCTCACTTATTTTAAAGGGAGCAGGAATAATCCTACACAAAGATTTCTTCCACCAGTTCAAAAAAGGTTTTCCAATGCTGGATCGCCTTTTCTGATGGTACTGATTGAAGAAAAGAGATATACATTCTTTTTCTTTAAACTTATTGCATGTATTTAATCCTCCTTTCTAGTGTAAATAAGTTCTAGGCATGATTTCCTTTTCCTCCTTGTCCCATGCCCATACTGTTCCTGCTCTCAATAGCAATACTTGGTTGAACCTATTGGCCAATTTCATCTGAATGTCAGTGGTGTGGGATGTCCAAAACCTATGAATAGAGAGTTTTGTTGAAAGCAAATAGATGGATTGGAAGGCAAATTGAAAATAGTGTCCTAACTAGGGAAAAGTGAGGTGCAACTTAGTTTTAATATTGCAAAAGGCGACTCCAACATGAAGTTTCATATGTGTCATTGCACATGCCTTTACCTGTCTAGACAGACAAGTGCTTGGATACACCAAGGCAAATATATACAGACCTGTGGATGGAAATCTGATTATACCATAGAAATGGGTTTTCTCAGGTGGTGATTCACTGAACTTAGGCATTGCATTGTATGCTTTTTCGGTTATGTGAAAGTGTGTGGAGGGAGATTGGTCTAGTTTTCTATTTGTTTTGTATTTCATCATTTTATTCTCCTTTTTTTTTTTTTTTTCTGACCAGCTCCTTGTTTCAGTTCTGTAGTTGTTTTTGTTTTCTTTACACAGCCTTCTCCCAGCACCTCTAGGTTGTGTTGGAGCCCTTGGAAAGGGGAACTTTCTTTTAGGCAGTAGTCATAACTCATATATATAACAGGCTGCTAGCCTCATGGTTCTGGATCCCATATCTGTCATATAAACATACAGATAAAATGGTGCCTTTGCAAGCAATCATTATATATTTAATTGTGTGTTAGAGTGTAAGACATGAGTAACAAAAAAGACTGAAGACTGGGATACCTTTCTAGAACTTTTCCATTGTAAATGCATGAAATAAATGCTGGCTAAGGTGCTGCTGAAGATGCAAGGAGAAGTGGTAAGGTATGACTAATGGTGTTAAATAGTGATGCAGTATAAAGTCAGTGGTAATGTTTTCACACATTTTAAACATACCTATATAAGCAACGGTGAGGACCATACCTATGTAAAATATAGCAGAAAAGAAATGATGATTTGCTCTTTATTTTAGGTAAACTTTGGGTAAATAGGAGAGGAGTAGTGGGGCTGATCAGGAGATTCCTGTGATCAACAGAAGACAGAAAGAATGAATTTTCTTTATTTCGATTTCCCATTTTAGCTTGTAATTTTCGTTTTGCAAAAGAGATAGATTCAGGCAGTGCATTTCCAGCACATAATTGCCCTTCTCAAGAGGTTAAGCATTTGGACTCCATCCTTGTATCTCCCAGCACCAGCAAAAATGTGCTGTAATTGTTTGGAAATGCATTAATATTATGGCCCAGTGCCACATGCTACTTTGTTCTAATTCTTTCAACTCTCTTAAGCTCAGCAGAGGATGTCACAGTCAGGCAGAAAATGAAAATCTTCCAAGGGAGTTCCCTGTTCTGAGGCACATGATGATGATAGCTCAGTGAACAAACTTCTGCATCGGAGCCAAAGAGGGGTTGGACTCATTACAGTACTATTTTGTATTCTCTGTCAGATTACAAAACATTCACTAACATTTTTCACTTCACTACAAAAATGTGTTCATATGTTTTCAGTGGGAAGATTCAGAATGCACTGAAAACCCCAAGTCAATTTCCACTAAGAAAAATCCAAAAGGAAGACATAGGGTTTTTTCAGATTGATTTGGCTTGGAAGTAATTAAATATTTGCTTCATAGAAGTACACCAAACTCTGTTTTTCTGCTGGTTCAGCATTAGACTGTAAGCACTGGCCTGGCAAAGGCCTGGTGATACTGCCATGCTTCAGTTTTCTAGGTTTTTCCTGTAAAATGGAAATCTTTCCAGTAAAAAAAAAAATCTTCCCAAGTTATAAATTGTTAACTTCATTATAGTAGTTTACTTGCAGACAGTGTTTTCAATTGTAAGGAACACTCTTTATACATATGAAGAAAGATATATCCCAGGAGTAAAAATAAGTTCTGTAATTAACAGCTTACTGTAGTGATACCAGTGTCAGTATGTACAAATTCTAAGTTATTACCATCAAATACGACAAGTTTGGACCATTTTATGCAGTACTTACGTTCAGTGCTTATTCACAGGAAGATCAAAGTGTTAAATAACAGATTTATAAAGCAAATACAAGATTATTTTTTGTATATTCACATTACTCCTGGTTTATATTTGATAAATACATCTTTTAACCGTGTTACTTCAAGTGATGTGACATTGGGGATATGTCAAGAAATTCGTTAAGCACTAGTAAGTGCTGGAATAAGTAGTAGCTTACTTAGAGGACAACGTATGAGTTGCTCAGTACATCTCTCACTTAATTCACAAAGAGGTTGAAATGGCCTAGATTAAAGATATGTAGAACAAGACCATTTGCCAGTGTAATTTGAGATGGCTGCATTACTTGCAGTGATGCTATACACAGTTATGGCTGTTTTTTTATGGTCTCTGCCTCAGATAACCTAAGGATTGATTTCACATCGGGGTTCCTTATTTGTACAAGGTAAAGTGCAGATGTAAGTTGGAATTACAGGCTAGATTTATATGCAGCTAAGTGGAAAGCAATTCAGTAAGGAGAGGCTGAAAGGAAAGTAGGGAACACTTTAGGAAGAAGAAAGATCTGTGAATAGATCCATTCTTTTTACATGAATGTTATACGCAGAATTACTTCTAAAGGAACATTTCAGAATAATTAACAATCACACAGACACTGTCTGAATGGCAAGTGACCAGTACAGCACAGCTGAAGTGAGTGAGAAAGGCAGGACACAGACATGGGGACGTAAAGAAGTGCTTAACCAGGACCTATGCTAAATCCAAAGTTACCTGCTGCATTTCTCAGCTGCCACTGTAGGTGCTCAGTGTGTACCTCGGTCACTTTTTTTTCTCTTTGGCATTCACAACATTTCTTCTGAGCAAATCCAGATCTGAGCAATCTGACACTGCCCCCTGTGGCTAACCAATATCTGAAGTCATTCATGCACCTCTCCCTTCAGTCTAGTGGGCATACCTGGTGTACACCTAATGCTTTGGACACAAGTCCACCCAAACCATTGGGAAGGATTCTACCTTCTATTGAAAAAAGAAAAAGGAAATGTAAGAACTGTGTGCTGCTGCTCCTAGCAGATGTGGTCTAGGATTAAAAGGCCATTTGGAGCACAAGTTAGTCAGGCATGGTATGAAGGAGACTGTTATGGTTTTATGATTTTTGTTGTTTGACCTAGATCTACACACCCAGATTCCCAAGAGAATGCTTTTGCTCTTATTCTGTAAGCTGTCCTGGGCTGGGTGCACTTTTCCCCCTCCCCTTGAAACTGGGGTGACGTTCAGAATGGGACTGAGATTACTTGGACTAGAGAAAGCAAATGGAAGCCCACCAAGGGGACCATTCAATGAGTGAGGGACTCTTAGGTCACAGTGCTTACTTCCACAGCTTACTCTTAAAAGTCTGTGTTCATTTGTTCTTTGTGGAACTGTTACTGTTTTCTCATAAGAAGGAAGCCTTTATACCCTACAGCTGCAGAGAATTCCCATTTTAATTTCAATGCTTGCATCTTTCTGCGTACTGTAGCAGTGCAGGAGAGAAACTGTAATCAATATCATTACTCCCCAAGAAAAGTAATGTGGTAGCTTTTAAATAAGCTCAGCTTCCAGGTCCCTGACCTGCTTCAACATCAGTGCAGCTGGAGATGGTGGCTGTGGCCACTTATTTAATTTCAGAGCAACCCTCTCTATGTGTTCAGAGATAGCTCTGCCATGCAAACTAGATGTGGGTAAATGATAAAGGTATCAGAAGCACAGTCCTGATACAAACTCAAAGGCTTAAGCAGATACTGTGGATAAAAGTATCCATAATGCGTGTGCATCACAAACAGAAGTGGAAGCATGACACCTGTGGCAGATGTTATTTCTACCATGCCCCAGAATACCAGGTATCTGCATGCTTCCTGCTTGGCTGTTTGAATAGTGGAGAGACACTGATTTTTACCATACTTACCAGTTTACATATTAATTGAGTAGTGTATTTATTCTTCTTACTTTTACATTTCTTATGTTCTTTTTTCCCTTACACTGGAAAGGGATAATGATCCCACCAATGCAACCTTCAGTGAAACAAATGGTGAAGTATAATTGGAAATGAAAAGCATGCTAAGAATTTAGAAGAAACAAAAATATTGTCAGAAGAGGGCAGCCTTTTCCCATAAACTATAAGTTAATAACAACAAAACAAATTATTCCTTTCACTGCATCAAGATGTGTCAGCACAGGGTTAATCTTATTAAGAAAACTGCAGCACCCACAAAGATAGATCACAACACAAATGATTCTCTTTTGTGCTGCCTGGTATTCAAATGACGGAGGTTTACGTTTGTGGAATTTTTTCTGTTACTTGGGACAGTGGAGTGAGAAATGTTTTTAAGATGAGTCAGCAAAAGGAAATCTGGTCATCCTTTGAAGACTTTGGGTAACAAAGTGTATTTGCTCTAGATATTGTTGCAGAGAGCTAAGCCAGTACTTCATAGAACTTGAGAACTGTTTGGGTTGGAAGGGTCCTCAAAAAGCACCCAGCCTCAACCCTGTGCCATGGGCAGGGCTGCCCCTCACCAGCTCAGGCTGCCCAGGGCCCCATCCAACCTGGCCTTGACCTCTCCCAGAGATGGGGTACCACAGCTTCTCTGGGCAGCTGTGCTCTCTGAGTAAAGAATTTTCCCCTAACATCTAATACATCTAACCTAAATCTCCTTTCTTTTAATCATTCCCCCTTGACCTATCATTATCAGATGGTGTAAAATATTTGTCTCTCCCCTGTTCGTAAGGTTCCTTTAGGTATTGAAAAGCTGCAATGAGGTCTTCTAAAAGCCTTCTCATTTCCAGACTGAACAACCCCAGCTCATTAGAACACGAGTAAATTGAATGAATTACAATTTATTAATGTGTTTTTAAGCATATCAATCTGTGTCAGTATTTATTCAAATACAATATTTAGTCATGAACACTGTTTCAAAGTTTGTATCACAAGCAGTTGGCAGACTAAACTGATTTTACTGCCTTGTGTCTGTCACCAAACTCCAGCTACAACTAGTCTACCACTATTCCAGGGAATGTATAATTGCATGAGGAAAAAAAAAAAAAAAAAAGAGAAAACCAAACACAGAAACTCCCAAACTCTCTAGGTAGGGCTTTAATGAAGATCACCACTAATGTAAGTAGGCATATCTTGTAAAATATGCACTCAAATATGACATTCCCATGCATTATGTATCTGTGTCTCTTGGAAATTTTATGCAAAAAGATCTTTCCCTAAAAAACAAATTAAAATGTCCAGAGTCTCAGAAAAGCCTATTAACATAGCCATTGTTTCTAAGTGACCTGAATACAAAAGCTACCTGATGGCTCAGAGCAGAAGTGGAGGGAGATTATATCTCCTCTACCTGTAGCTGCTCATCTGCTGTGTGTGGAATGAGTGCACCGTGAAAGATGAATACAGGCCAAAGAGGATGACAACAACCAGCTCTGCAGATAAAACTTAGATCAGCAGAGTTCCTTGAACATACAGGGACTTACATCAGTGAAATGCAATCCATGTGGTTTTGGACCCTCTATTCCCCTGTGAAGTCCAAAAGTGGTCTGTAATATAATTACTGTTGAGGCACAGAGCATGATGCGTCTATTTCTTTTTTATCACTTCTGTGTTCTTCCTTGGGAACAGAGAGAATTAGAGCCTCCCAATGCATTCTGCAGAAGAAGAATGAGAAATAGCGAGTAATAGGTGAAAAGTAGGGTTACGTTTATATTGTTTAACCTCAAGATGGATGTAAAAACAAACAAAAATTGTATGCAGACTGTACACCTTTTGTGTTCTAAGAATAGAAAACCCACCTGCTAACTATACAAGACTAAGCATATTATTTTATTATGTGACTAATGCCAAAAAATGTCGCCAGTTTTCCTTATGGCTTGCAAAGCTATATTGATTGGAAATCTGAGGCACATGGCTGAGTGAGGACTCAACTCCAGTTAAAGGAGTTTTTAGAGCTTGGCTTAGTAAAGTACTTAAGCTCCAGGTGATATAAAGTGACTGACTAAGATAAGAACTAAGCAAGGACTTAAACAGGAACAGAATTGCAGCATCAAGCAATTAAGTATACTTTGCTCAAAGATTACTGATTTCCACAACGCTCTAGCTATCATGTAAAATTTAGTTTGTGTATACTATGCAAACCTATGTCTTTGTTACAATTAAGTAACAAATATGCAGCAAAAGGAAGGAGCAAAGGGTTTCTAAATGCTCTATCACTCTTCTTCCTCCCACCCAACTAGTCCATGCTTAAGGATGCTGTTAGTTTGTAGCTCCTGCCCTCCTGACAACTCCAAGGGTAAGGCAGAGAGTTAATCGTAGCATGGCATACTGCTCAACATGAAGTTCATGCATTGTTATGTACTGAATGCCAAGACACTTCTCTTTTCCTATAAAATATAGCAAGACAACTTCACTGCAGATGCAGGGCAGATGGGGATTTGGCTTTTCAGTGCTTATCCAAAACAATTCTTTCACTTTAAAGTTTTTTTATTTCCAACTGATTTTCCTTAAAGGAACAAAGGGCTATATGAAATGTTTCCAGTCTATACTTGCAATACTGAAGGTGTAGTACTAAGTATGATGCAAAATGTGGTCTTTAACAATAGTCTAATTTTGAATATTCCCAATGTTTTGACTAGAAAAATATATAGGTTCCTGGTAGGACCATGGGATTGAAGAGATACATATAAACTGGAAATGTTTCAGAAACAGTATGACTCTCCTTGTCTGTTAAGACTGATTTCTTCCTGAGCCTGGTTTCATTTAAGGTAGTAGACTCCATATGCAAATATACGCAATAAAATGTTCAGCCTTCATGTACGTCACTGTTAATTTGCCAGCAGAATCCCTAGACCACTCTTAATAACCAGTACTTACTCTAATAAAAATCCACTTTGGTTTCTTTTTAGTTTTTCGCATTTTTTGTGTTCCATTATTTCTGAAATAAAAAAGGATAAAAGTTGTTCTAATCATCAAAATTAACAGATCTACTGGAAAATCTTTAGCAAAAAAAAAAAAACAAAAAACAAAAACCAACCAAACAAAAAACCCTAACTGCTATGAAATGTCTTAAACTAGAGTGAGTATTTCAAAAATATAACAAAGGGTCAGGTTGTCAGATGATGTAGTGTTTCACTCTACCAAGCAAAGTACTTGTAATGATTTATATTGTATCTTGTCCATCTGCCCTTGCTTTTGCAAACAGAATAGATTTTCTTAATAGCTTTTGAATCTAACCTATTTTTTGCTGCTGCTCTCTTCCTGGTGGTTCCTTACAGTAACTTTATCTAAATTTTTTTTACTGTTATAAGCCAAGGAATGAGAAGGCATATCACTGTACGAAACAAAGTTCAGCTGACTTCTGATCAAGACTATTTACCAGCTGTTCAGCTACTCAAGAAAGATTATGGGTTCTTGGTTGTTTTGGTGGAGGTTTTTTTGTTTGTTTGCTTTTTTTGAGTGGGTAAGTTTAAGAATTTCGGTTTCTTCTAATGGGTAAGTTAAAGAAATAACAAACAATTTATCCAGTATGTTCAAGTAGGTGTCAAGACTAGAACTGAAGCCGACTACCCAGATGTCTGAAGTGCTTCCCTGAGGACTGGTAAACAAAATGCAGAACAATGTGGACAAAATGTACCTAGCCACTGAGAAAGCTGGCAGATACCTACTGGTAACTCTTCAGGCTTTTGCCTTTCCTACAAACACAATTGCTGCCCAATCTATCTCAGTGTATTTTAAGTGATAACAAAGACCTATTGTTTTAATTGCTCTGGCTAAACTGTGTCATCTTTATTGGATTAGGTTAGTAAATATGAAGACTTGAGGGCAGTGTAACTGCCAGCAGGAGAGTGATGACAAGTCCCAAAGAATGGAGTTAGAAAAAAAGGAATGCAAATCCTTAATCTGATCAGCAGAGTGAAGTTACAGAAACAAAGAACATAAGGAATCTTTCAGAAGGGTTAAAAATAAAAATAATGACAAATGCAAGCTCGGGAACAAGTCTAGTAAAAAGGAGGGAAGCGCAGCGTTATCTGGACAAGGAACTTTGAATTACTAAGGATGTACCTGTTCATCAAGTCAGGGCTTTGTCCATAAACACAGTTGCATCCAGGGTTCATCCCAGTTCAGAGGAGCGATCTTTAAAGTCAAAAGCTAGATTCCAATCTGTCTGTTAGCTGAAGAGATGCCACCTCCAGTAAGTTCTGTTCTCCACCCTGGTATGCTTTTTCCTGGGAGCCATGCCACCCAAACTTGGCTCAGTGGGCAGCTCCTCCTTCCCCTGCCCACTCAGGCACAGAACAAGAAGTCCCCATCCCTGGAACTGGGTGCGGGTCCCTGGCAGCTCACCCATTCCTGCTCCTACCTCCAAGAGTGATTTATTTTCCTAATAAAAACAACCCACAGGACCACAAATGCTACTTAACTGCTTGGTTCTTAGAAGTGGTGTACAGTCATGGAATAAATGTTCTGCTTAAAATAACACAAGTGTCCATTTCACAGAAACAATCACAACAAACATTACTGATATTCTCAAAAATTGAAAGGTTGAAAGGAGAAAAAGTGAACCATTAGAAAATTTACATATGAGTGAACTTCATTTCATAATGGAAGGAAGGAGCAGTGTGATAAGGTAGTCTCAGTACTTCCCACTCCATGCTTTCACTGTATAACACAGAAGGCTCCAAGTTCTTAGGCTGACTTGGTATTGGTAAAGTATTCAGCAGAGTTGATGGGAAGACTGCTGCTGATCAAGTGGGTTTGAATGAACCCTACACTGACAGTTCCCCCACTGAAAGAAAAAAAAAAAAAAAGGAAAAAGAAAAAGAGAAAAAAGACAAGAAAATAACAGGTTGTACCAACATCAATTCTAAAGCAAATAAAGGGAAGAAATCTATAAACACATGCCTATTTCAGGTACAATGTTACTGACGCTTTGAAAATGCAGTTTGTTCTAAAAAATAAGGATAACATTTTAAAAAATAAATATAACTAGAGTTTTTTCAGCAGTTTTATCTCATTATCTGTAGGACCATAAACATTCTACTTGATTTCTGTCTCAATTAGGATTTTGAAGAATATATAGGGGTTTCTAGCATACAAATCAGTAGAAAACAACATCCAAGACTGAATGAAATAAGCTTGAAATGATTGTCTAGATGGAAATACAGCTTTTGCCTACAGTGTTAATATATAACAGTTTGGCATCTCTAAATTATAGCTGTGAAGAATGCTGTGAACCTGCTAATTAATAAGACTTCTCCTCAGACATTCCATTAACCTAAACTTTTTAGTTTTCTGTAGATTGAATGCATGCATGCCTGTTTTTAACCTTTGTACAACGGCTCCCAATGTTAAAATTAATTTATTCCCATCATCAAGGAAAGGATATTGGGTAATATAAGTAATTCAAAATGAGTTGTGCATAATTTATAATGATCAATATTTTTGAGAATAATATTTTATATTCTCTGATGACTTTTAATTCTATAGAGTCGAAGTACTGTCAAAAAGCAGCAACAGCAGCACTCTAATATTTTAGAATCACTGAATCATTTGATTTGGAAGGGACCTTTAAAGGTCATCTAGTCCTACTCCTCAGCAATAAACAGGGACACCTACAGCTACATCAGGTTGCTCAGAGCCCTGTACAACCTCACCTTGAATGACTCCAGGGATGGGGCATCCATCACCTCTCTCTGGGCAGCCTATGCCAGTGTCTCACCACTTTTATTTTAAAAATCCTCTTCCTTACTTCCAATCTAAATCTCCCCTGAATAAGTTTGGTTAAGTAGTTGTAGAAGGGTTGTCAGGAATAACGAAGGAGCAACTGTACTCCTTGAGGAAGCAGGGTAACATGTAACGATCATCAGATCTTCTTTAATTCGCAGCCAAGGAGGCACTGGGGGCTTTCTACTGTGTCTATGAGCCAATAAGCACCCTCCCAAATAGGAGGGAGTGATTAAAGGAGGAACAATTTTTGCTGAGAAATATTCCCAGACTTAATGAAGGTGCCACTTAATTAAACTACATACCTTGCTTCTTGTCCTTCTTTTCCCTTATTTTCTTCCTTGCTGGTGTTATTGCTAATGCCATCACTTTGCAGAACTCTGGGAGGGGAATTTGCTAGTTTGTTGGCTGCCTCCACAGGAACCCTAAGTTGCAATGCTGATGCGAGATGAAACAGATGTACTGTTCCTTTAATAATTCATCTGTGAAAAGCCATCAGTTAACTTACACATTTTTCATTAATGATTAAGGTTTTGTTACCTGTAATAGATAATGAACTAAATATAGTTTTTACGGGGCCTACTTGAATAGAGATACCAGGTGATGCAAATTTTACCACTGCCGTAGATCCTCATGAAATCAGCTTAAAGTCCTCATGAGAATGAGTTTTTTCTTCTAGGTAAAGGAGGCAAGGAGTACATATTTTGGAAAACAAAGGATATTTCTGTGTTTTAGATACAGTGCGGTACGTTAGCAAAAAGGAATGTGAAGAAGATGGATTGGTACTGATTAGAAAGAGGGAATAGCAAACACTACAGATGCAGGAAGTTGCTCTCAGTGTTTTGAATTTCTGTGGTCAGGTGGCCCACAGAAAGAAGATGCTCAGTAAATCCTGCTAGGCAAGAGAAAACATATTTTTTTGCTTCCTAAATTATTTTAATTTCTTTTGTCAGAGAGCAGACCAAAACTTCTCATTTTAAAGAATTGACTGTGCATTCTCTTATTCTTCTTTCTTTCACAGTTATAGGTAAGAAGAATGTGGTTGTTATGGCATCCCCTCCTCCTCCCCCCAGTTTGGTAATAAATAGACTTTCAGGAACTCAGTTATGCATGCGCTGTTTTGAATTCCTGTTATTTCCCAGTTTGCAGACAGTTTTGGTTTTCCTGCTTCAGGGTTCATTTTGTTATTCCTCTTGTGATGGTTCTGGCTTAATTGGTGTTTATTACATAACTTCCCTAATTATATGCTTGCATACTGGAAAGTTTAAGAGTTCAAATGTCTATTATATGCCCATTCTGAAGCAGCTCACATTTTTTTTCTTTTCTATATTCTTTTACATTGCAGTCTTTCCAGAAAGTATCATTAAAATCATCCTTCACATCTTCAAACTCAGTAAAGGTCACACTTGAAGTTTGCTTCCTTTATCATTTCTTTTCCATATTTTCCTGCTTAAAAGTTTGGCAAAGCATAATGAAAATCGCAGAATGGCAAGAAAAGGAAGCAAGGCAGTAATTATCTACTTTGCATGCATATGCTGTGGAGCATTCCACCCTGAGTATTTTGAAGATTTGTTGATGAGTGTTGATTCGGAATTATGTATATTTGTATACTTTTTTTTTCCCCCCTCAAGAAGTAGTTTGCGCATGCGTTGATCTGCTCAGTTCAGAGCGTGTCTCACCTTATTACTTATTTATTGATTTGTTTGTATGTCAAGTAACAAAAAAATGAAATAAACTGGTAATTCTGTACAAGTGATGCTTACGGTATGATTTGACAGTCTGGTAAGAGCAGGGCAGGAAATAGACTGGGTTGAAAGTAATAGCAACAAAAACAGGAAAGAGCTTTTTCAGACCCAGCTTAATTCTGAGATACAGTTCATAGAAGACACTCACCAACCATCATTCTCATGCAGCTGAACCCCTGGTTGCTGTGCCTACAGTTACCTGTCCAAAACCCAGCTAGTATAAGGTCTTGCTACCACAGCTGTTGAATAGACTGTAAGTCTGGTTTGAGTTCAGAAATTTCTTCTGTGACAGGAGTGGTTCTTAGCAGTGATGTCAGCTTTCCACAGGCCAGTCTCTTCAGCACTTACATTTTCTATTCTGCTTTCATTAAGTTGATAAGCTGGCCTGAAACATCCCATCTTGACTTCTTTTTGATCCCCCATTCCTCACCATAATTTATTGGTCTCTCATTTCTACCAGAATATTATTAAAGAGGAAAGATGAGATAATGGAAAATCAACAGTAACAAAACAACAGCAACAAGAAAATACAACAACCTTACATGGTAAAAATAAGCTATAAAGATCTCTCTGAAATATTTTTTAAACTTAAATTTTTTTTTTCAATTTTTAAATATTTTAAAAATATTTTTTTAAAATTGAAAAAAAATCAGTCTTACTGCATCTATTTCCAAACTGTTGTATGGAATAATTCCAGGAAGATGAAATCAAGCAGAGGACGGGAATGGTCTGGTTTTACTGCAAGAAAAAAACATCTATGAAGGAACACCTTCAGTCTATATTTCAGATTTTCTTTGAAATCATTACCACTAGATGGTAAACAGCAGTTTTCTGAATCAATATGAAGATGCCTGTGGATGTGCCTCTCACAGTAGTTTCATTACAGCCAGCACAGGAGGCAGACTTCCAAAGAATGGAAAAGATTTTCTTCTGAGGATCCTATGGTGAGTTTATCTTGCCATAGATTTTTTTCCCATCTAAAGGTAATTGTTCCTGTTGATTTGAGAAAGAGAATGTTAATAAGAGAATATTTCAGTTATTATGACATGTCAGTAGGAGCTATTGCTGCTCAGCTGACATTTAATAATGGAAAAAAAGTACAAAAACAGAAACAAAATGTAAGATTTGATTTTCAGGCTATTGTGGCATTTCAGCATTTTCTGGGACAAGTTAAAAAGTTTGCTAACAGCAAATCCTAACTTCAAAACCTCAATATTTTTACTGAAGCCAATGTAAATTCACATAAATATTTGTTTAGGGTAATTTTTTTTTTTTTTTGCAAGCAGGCATTCATGATGTAGGTACATGTAAATGAACAAGCATTCATTCAATAGAGATCTTGGAATTTCCTGATACATTTCACTGTGTTGACATCTATGAATTTTTTTGCTTTTTCTATTAATTCAGCTTTCTGTGTAAGTTATGGTCTTACACTATTTTCCAAACACAGGACAATGTGGCTAGCAAAGATGGCAGTAGATCTACTCCCCATATACACTGTTTCCTGTCAGATAACTTATCAGACACTTTACTTGTTTAATAACTTCCTTTCCTATGTCTGTGTTTTCCATATGTGTAAGGTTTTGAATACCAAAGCACTCCAGCCTTCTGCAGATTTCTATTAAAATGAATAAAAACTTAGCCTGATTGCAAAACACTGTAAAAGACCTTATCTGAATGCTGCATAACAGCTTTCCTTATCTTCCAGGCTTCCCAGATTGAATTGTGGTGTAAGAGTTGTTTTTTTTTTTTTGAGTTAGAATGAGCCCATAATTTTATTTCTTAATTATCTGCAATACAGCAAAGGCGTTTAAATTCCTGAAAGAGGAAGAAAGCAGAAAGCATTTTTGCAGAACACATTCCTTTTATCTTATTAGGGCCATGCAGCTTGTAAAAACAAAAGGAGTGGGTAATAAGAAACAAATTCCAAGAGACTGATCATTATAATCAGTTGGTTGTTTTTTCTTTTTTCTTTTTTTTTTTTTTTGAAGTTGAAGTGTTAAAATCATCAATGCAAGCAATGACTAGCCCTGATTACATCCAATTTTATGAAGAATTCATAAGCAGTACAGGTTTACCAACAGGAAGAGTTTAACCACATATGTTCTAGTCTGAAACAATTTTTTTTTTTATATGGTTTTGTCTTATGTAGTAGAAAGAAAGACTTTAAAAACACACACAAACATATTTTAATCTACAGGCAGAGAGAACAGACAATAAAGAATGCAGTAGAGCTGGGGAAGAGTTCAGCAATCAGGATTGCAGGGAAAATATGACCTATGAAGATAGGTTGCAATTGTACTGTATATAGCATCTGTGGAGGATACGATTCTGCATAAAATGTTGCAGCAAAAAATGGAGAAATGTGGAAATGCGCCATCTGTATACTCCTGTATATTTTTTCCTCTAACAGAATGAGAAAATGTGTGTTTGGAGGGAGTGATGAATCCAGGTGTGTTTACAGAAGGCCAGGAGGTAAAAGCTGCAAGATTTTGAGCTATCCTTGCTTACCCCACTGCTACTGATGGGGCTATGTTTCCTTTGCTACTAATGTCTTGAGGCAGTGGGGCCGTGAAAGTCTTAAGCTACTAAGAATTTGTAGCACTTTCTTCAGACTACTTCCCAGCACAGTGCTATGGCAAATCCTGCAGAAGTCATCTCTGCTGCCTGTGTTCCTTCCTCATAGTGATGCTTATCAGCAGCCAAAGCACCATATAACCTAGAGCTACTGAGACTCCTCTTGTTACAAGAGATATTTTCTTGTGGAGTCGGGAAGACAGTAGGGAAAAGAGGCAAGGACACTCACAGTGTTTATGAATGAGAGTGAAAGTAAATAGTTACATGTAATAAGCTGTAATCTGTTTATCTTTTGTGAATGAATGTATCTACATACCAACTTGACCAAATCAAATCCCAGGACGGGTGTTGTCTCATCAAACAAGAAGACATAATTTGGATGGACGTTTTCTCTGTCTCTCCTACAAAGGAGCTACTGTTTTTTATAACGTTAGTACCTGGTTATCTACGTGCTTCTCCCAGTAGCTGCATAACAGACACTATAAAGATAGGTGAGTTCATTAAAACCATCAGCTTATCCTAGGTTTCAGACCTTTGTCCTAGTTTCACATAATATTTTACTTGATATGAAAAGCATTATTTCAAGAAGCTAACAGCATACCTATGTAGGGTGAATACCCCAAAAGAGAAGTACCCACACAAAATAATGAAGATGGACAGTATATTTTTGTATGACTTATCCAGGCAACCAGTAAGTAAGGAAAGGCTCACCTGTCACTGACAGTCGAGGCTTGCCTAGGACTCCACAGGGGAAGGATCTCCAACAAAAGATCCTCCCCCAGTGCTAGTCAGCCCTGAAATGAGATGTGGGAGAGGTGGAGACAGCCTCCACCCCTTCCAGTCACACAGTGAATTGCCTTCACCTGTGCTCCTGCGGCTGACTCAGTGCTTGCCTCAGGTGATCAATCAGTGGTTCAGTCTGTGATTCAACAGTTCCCATTCAACCTAACATGCCTACATTTCAGGAAAAGGTTCTGCAGAGCTGGAGTTACTAGGAAAAACAAAAAAATAATTTTATTGCATATTGTGAGGGGTAGGCTTCTACCATCTTCCCATGTTAAAGCCCCTGCTAACCTAAGTGGATCTATAAGGTAGCAGTGGTAGTCTTTTATCTGGTTTTTGTGTCATTTATTTCTGAGTACCACTCTGTCTGCTGAGCACTTGGGAAAGATTTTGACCCTACTAACCCTGTGGGTCCCATATACTCAATGTCCAGAAGTTGCTCTACCTAGCTGAGTGAGATTGGATCAAAATCTCACTGGAGATACAGAGCAAAACCTATTGCTTTATATCATCGCTGTTAGTTTTCTTTTATTTTTTTTTTTCTTTTTAATGGCTTGGGAGACCTGAGGCCAAAATTTCCAGAACAGACTTTTTCTGCTCTGACTTAAGATGAGTAGCAGAAACTACTGAAAGCATTTGAGTTGCCTATGATCAGCACTTTTGTATCCCCTAGACTTTTTTAAGGGAGAATAGAAGAGATGTCAGTATTTCTCCCTCAGGGAAGGAAAGAAGGATATCTTGCATTTTCTTGATGAAATGTTATTGATACTTCTACCTAAGGCTATCTACTACTATAATTTTTTCCTGATTATGGAAAGTACATCCTGATATTTAGGGCAGTGGCCTAACAACCTAGAAATGACAGTTCAAACTCATGGCCATGGATAAAGCATTTCACATTCTTCCTCTGCCTCTTCTCTCCATCTGTAAAATGAAAAGTAGTCGTATACCTCTGCTTCCCAGAAATTCTGTAAATAGATTAAGACTTCTGAAGTACTTGTTATTTAAAGATGGGGAATGCAAATGCATAAAGTTCTCAGTGAAAAACTAACAAACAAAAAAGTTTTTTGTTATTAACAAATTCTCCATAGCATTTATTTTACACTTAATAATCAGTTTTAGCTAAAAATGTTTTAGTACTAGAGCTCTCAGAGATTTTCTTTTTGTGGTATCTATCTATATATCTATCTATCTATTTATCTATTTATTTATTTATTGAGTAATCAGAAGTACAATCAAGATTTCAAGCTAGGATGAACTGTGCAAGAAGGGATGTCAAATTAAAACCTTTACCTCAAACAAAATCCCTGCATTCACTGCCTTTTATGATTATCAAGTATATGATGTGCCTGGACACAGTATTAGCATACATCACCTACCCCAAAGCAAGTTATGTGAAGGGAATTTGCCTTCCCCTTCCTCCCACATGCTTCATAGCTTTCTTGTTCCTTGATCATTCATATCCATCAGAGGAAATAATTTCATGGGCCATCTGTTGACTAAGGACATCGATGGAATCAAAGCACTTGATTTCCTAGGTAAGCAGTAGAAGCTTTTTGGATAACTTGAGGGGAATGCATATGGGGTACAACCTCCATTTGAGCAACATCTGCTCACCTGTGGATGCCCTGTGCATAACTGCTGATAATCTGGATCTGGAGATACAGGTTCACACACCACAGCCTCACCAGTCCTAGAAGAGGAAGGATAAGTACACAGTGCTTCCCACTGAGGGATGCTCACCACAGCTGGTGTCAAGGTCCATTCTCTCAACCCCAACTGCTCTCCCCACAGCTGAAGTGCTTGATAACCTCTAATCACTGAAGCAGATAATTCACTTAGGAAGTAATGGAAATAAAAACATGGGGGTGGGTTTTTTTCTGCTGCTTGTGTAACTTCTTCGTTAGCAGTTTTTACTGGGAGGAGATCCATCAGTGCAATAGGAAAATCAGATCTGTGGTAATTCCCATCTCTGGGAACAGTGACCACATTCAAATCAGCAGTACTGAACAGGCAGGAGAGCTCTAATTCCTCGCTACTTCTGGTAATTGAATGCTGTGTTGAGGAGGATGGTAGCATTAAGCTGTCACGGACAACAAAGAATCAAAGCTTAAAAAACTAAATAGACCACTATACATCAACTTGGGTGACAGATCAGTGTCACAGTGTTTGAGGGGTAAAACCCTGTGGCAGTGGGCATGGTCTCAGGGATGTCAGGCAGACAGAGAGAGGCCTGTGCTGGGGCAGCCATCAGCCCTGGCCTTGCTCTCAGCCTAAGCACCATTTAGACCCTGTTCCTTCCCAGCCATGCCTGTGGCACACCCTGGTGACCATCCCCAGGCCAGCACAACTCACCTTGAAGGATCTGTGGGACAGTCTGGGAGGGAGGTAAGGCCCATTGATCACTGCTGGCCCCAGCCTCAGCACCATGAGGCATAGCGTGATCCACATTGTGCCATAATGTTCCCTTGAACTGTAACATCACAGAGTTTATTGCAAATTACACTCTCAAGAATTTGTCATTTCAGATGAATATATTTGACTTTCCCTGTCCTCCTAGGTATCAGTGCCTGTTTTATTTATTAAACATGTTTCCATGTAGATGGGAGACAGTTTCTACCAAATGATGACGGACTCTCTGTCCTGGCTACATGTAGCTGTATGGGTGATGTTAAGTTCCTGCACAGCAGTGTCAGGAATGACATATGTCATGGTGTGAACAATTGTGAACAATCTGGTTTTGAGCTCTGGCAGAGATTTAGCAGCTGAGAGCAAGGCCTTCTAATCTACTTGCTGTGACAGTACTTTATGGCACGTTCGCTTTCCAAATTCTTTTGTGAAGAAATATTCCCTGCATAGGACATGAAACAGAAGAAAGAACATTTCTGAGCCTCAGTGCTATTTCAGAACTGCACTGTAAACAGACAGAGCAGAACTCATTTTCAAAAGTGAGAGAACTTGATGAGTACTCTGATAGCTTCTTATCCAAAATCTTCATGTCGGAACACTCTCTATCAGGAATACTGGATGAGTAAATGGTCAGGGTTTAGTCTGTTACCACATGGATTTAAAGCTTAACTGTATAAAGCAGTGGCTTGAGGCAGGAATAATTGTTTTGAGTGGATTAATTTGGGCCATTGAATATGGTTTATTTTAACCTCCCATTTCAAGATATTTGTAAGTTATTCCACATGCACATGAAACTTCATGTTGTAATGGATACCCAGTTCATCATTTGTGTGGTTAAATAAATAGACCTGAGAATGAAATATGCTAAAATGCTGCACTGAACAATATGTAATTCTTCCTACAGAATTAAATGAATGGAAGCCTGTCACTTTAAATATATGGAAATCTCTTTGACTTTAATGATACAATTATAAGACTTTTCTGCAGCAGCAAAGCACACAGTAATCTGGAGTGAGTCTTTGAAGTGCAAATTATACATTTCCTACCAAACACTTAAAGTAAAAAATGGGATACATCAATTCACACTACAGAAAAAAAAAAAAAAAAAAAAAAAAAAAAAAAAAAATTGATTCTTCAGAAAAGCAGCAGGTTTATAACTTTTCATTTTTT
>VXAB01013021.1:94337-105282 GCA_013399175.1 Odontophorus gujanensis
ACCAAAAACAAAAAGAAAAAAAGGGAAAACAAAAATCCACACAAAAAAAAAAAAAAAAAAAAAAAAAAAAAAGAAAAGGAAAGGAAAGACTTCAGATTTTCACAAGAAGAAAGGTTTTAAATTCGCAATTTTCATCTACAAGAAAAGGTGTTAATGAATTTTATATTTCACCCAGATGGGTATGTAAATTTCTTCTGAACTTTGTTACAGAGCATCTTTTGCACAATGACTGAAAAGGGTGGAGACTGTAGTCAGTCGAGGGAGAAAACATCTAATTTACCTTGTTGTGTTCTTTTTTTTTTTTTTTTTCCTGATTAAATGGGATATTCTGTATTTCAGTTTCTGCTGTCTATGGCCTATTTTCATAGCTCCGGATTTCTATGAGAAGAGTGGCTTTGCCTTCTTCACTTTCATAATGCCTATGTAATTATGATGAAAATTTTTTAAGTATTTTTATTTCTGGATTACAGTAAAATGATTAATTGATGAATATTCTGGATTTATTCCATTTTCTTCACTTAATTTTTCTCTTAGTTTATAACTTTGGCTCTGTTGTATGAAGTTGTATTGCAGGTACAGGAATTATGCTGCATGAATCCTTTGTCAAAATGTGAGCAGTGATCACCTTTACAGAACCATTCTCTACCGGCCAAGCCCTAAGAATTGCTTCATAACTGCAACACACACATTTGAAGTCATAGGTGGCAGCATATCTCTGGCTCTTCATAGTAATGCAATTCTTGAAACATTTAAAAATTTTAACTCAGGTAACAGTCCTCAACCATGAATTTTATCTCCAATTACTAAGAATTTTTCAATTATAAACCATTTTCTAAGTGCAGAACTGAGTCCAGTCTAGATCTATCTCATCTATGGAATAAATCACTAGGACAAATTTCATGCTTGACTACAGCAGTGTAAATGTAAAGTAGATTCATTGGAGTCAGCTGAGTAACTGCTGATTTATGCGGCCATTAGTGAGAAGTGATTTGCTGGAAATGTTTGCTTTTTTTACATCCCCATTGCTATAGTTTCTCTACTGCTAAAATGTGTAACATTGGGCCTTAGTAGCATTGCAACAACGGCACCACAGACATAAAACGAATACAAATTACACATAATAGTTATTTTGAGGGCTGCCTTCCTGTAGGCAGTAGGAAACCCTGAATTTCTTTGACAACATTGGTTATGGTGTTGGGCTGTTTCTCTTTCCAGCACTTCCTTTTGAAATTTAACTCTTCTTTTAACAAAGATTCCATGTTAGAGACAGTAGCTTATGCATTTTATGGCAGTAGGTCCTGCAGAAGAGACATATGATTTTACTTCATCACCGTATTAAGTACCAGAGCACCCACAAAGGACAAAAACATTACTGATGCCTCACTCACAGAAATACATCTTC
Organism: Odontophorus gujanensis; assembly: GCA_013399175.1. Taxonomy (NCBI): domain Eukaryota; kingdom Metazoa; phylum Chordata; class Aves; order Galliformes; family Odontophoridae; genus Odontophorus; species Odontophorus gujanensis. The sequence goes on from VXAB01013021.1 coordinate 95,740, forward strand.
CAGAGCTCAAATTTTGATACGGATCAGAGAGGTCAAGTGTGAAACAATATTAGGCAACATTTGGTTCCATAAGCTTTGCTGTTCCTGGAGCTACATGTAAAATCAACAGACTGTCAAAAAAAGTAACTTCTCTGATCAGATACTACTATCTTTTTTGTGTAGCTAGAGGGAAACAAGAGTGTATCAGAGAGGGTATGGATCACTGAAAATCATGAAAGAACTGCTTGGATAACCCTTTCTTGGAAAAGAATATTCTTATTCTAATAATCATGAACAGGAGGCTTCCCAGCTGGTTGCAGCACTGGATCTAAGGGACTCTTGCATGACAAGGTGGTAGAAGAAGAGTCCTAAGAGATTTCAGCCTTCACCTAAATCAATTCTTCAGGCCCACTTTTATGGCAGTGGTCATTTATGACAGAGTCCATTGAAAGAAAAGACTGATGGTAAAATATTTTGCAGGCCTACCTGCAATAAATTAGATATCAGTTCTCAAAAATATTACAATATAAAATATTGTATATTTACAAAACTATTACAATAATAAATTTTAATGTCTTATTCATTAAAATTTATTATTGTAATAGTTATCCAGACTTGTAATCCTATACTTTTCCTCTGAAAACTGTATTCTCTATTACAGCAAATACAATGGATGAAAACCCCTTCTTTAATTCTGCAGATTGATAGTGTACTTCAGTTTATTGCAGTCTTACTGGTCTGCAATGCTTATCTGCCCCTTCTCTTCTTTGGAAAAACACTTTAAATCTAGCCATTTATTGCCCAACACAGTTTTAAAATGTCATATAAAATTGAATTTTAATAGAAACTGTAATAATCAATGACCTTTCAGGAGCCAATAAGTGGTTACAGAAAATCCTGCCTGCCATATCTGCGATGACCCTATTCTTTCTCCAAATATCTGAATGATTACCCCAGGAATTTAATGAAAACTTCACAGACTATTAAATAGAGCAAATAGCCTCCCTTGCCTTGTGATTCTTGTATTAGGAAAGAAAGTTTTTGCAGACAGAGAAAATGTGTAGAACAAATTGTATAATATTTTGCTGTGAGAGACCATGTACAGAGCCATTGCATGCTCTGTCATTGCTGAGGTTGTAGCTGTTCCGAAATTCCAAAGTAAAGTTTCAGATATCCCAGCCAGATCTTGCCTCTTCATCTGGTTACACAGAATAGAGCTACAGGTTTACTTGGCCAAGTACCTCTCCTGAGGCCCCACGTGAGTTAGTATAGCTAAAACTTGAGTGCTGCTCTGAGTAGTCGTCTACAAATACCCAAACTAACAGGATTAAAGTTACATGAAGTCCAGTTACTGTTTGGATTGTGTTTCAGGTAGACTTGAAAGCTTTCACCTATGTATATCTGTACTAGAATTATCAGTTTATGCAAGTAGAACTATCTGGGTAAATTTTACAGTGGGTATCTGCTTTTGTCAGGGAAGTTTTTGTCAGGGTGCCCAGATAAATTCTGAGCAATGACCACTTCGGAATAAAGACTTCCCCCTTCTCCACCTGCACCCCTTTTTTTCCTGCGCCACTGCTTTTATTGCTGAGCATGATGTTATATGTCATGGAATATCCTTCTGATTAATTTGAGTCAGCTGTCTCATTTGTGCCCTCTACCAGCTTCTTACCCACCTCAGTCTACTATCTGTGGGGGCTAAGTAGAAAAAAGAGAAAGCCTTGATACTTACGCAAGCGTGGCTCAGCAAAAGACAAAATACTGATGTGTAATCAATGCTATTTTACCCACTAATCCAAAATATAGCACCTTATAGACTGCTATGAAGAAAACTAATCTTATCTCACCAAGACATCATAGTCAGGGAGAAAATAAAAGATTGGTATCTACCGTGAGATTTTGCTGAAACTCAGTGATATTTGTCCTAGATTGGGACCTGAAGTAATAAAAGAGATGTTCAAACATCAGTGCTCTTGATGTTTTCTAACTTTATAAAGCAGTTTAATAATCTAATGATCTAGTGAAGATGATGCTAAAAGCAGAACGCAAGATGTTTGTGAAAGGAGTTCTGATACTTCTCTGAATATTTTTAAGTTTCTTCTGTGGAGACCATTCTTCATTTTCAACATGAAATAAAACATAAACTGCAGATGCAAATTTTAAAAAGGTATATCTTACCCTGCATTTGAAGGTAAAAATTTTAATTAGAAAGAATACATACAGATTTACAACAGTTTTTGGTCCTTAAAATTCTTCTTACATGGAACATGAAAGTTACTTACTTATGTAGAAAATTCTTCAGAGGGAAGAATGATCAGAATCTTTTTTTTTTTGCTGTTTATTTCTAAAATGTGTTTATAGTGCATATCCACTTCTGTGTTAGTCTAGTACAAATACTGGTGTGACAGTAAATGGCTTGCCAATATGTATATTTAACAAAAATTTATTCATAGGGAATTTTAAGCGGGGACTTTCAATACTCAATTGAAAGTGTATCTTGGTAGACACAATTTATTTGCCCTACAATGTGAAAAATAATTAACAAATTTTGGTACATGTCAGAGAGAGTATGCAGATGCACAAAACACTAAAAGGAAATATCCACATGTACTGAACTCATCAAAATGCACCAAAATGCATCATATAATAAATATAATATAAATAAAGTGCCAGTGGAAGTAGAGTTTCCTTAACCAAGATGTAACTATTGAAGCCATTGGAATACCAGTTTTACTCTGAAGACATAATCCTACATTTCAGAAGAGTGAAATAAATCTAATTCAGACTGCCTTTATTAACCATAGACATTTACAAATAAGGTGGATTCATTTGAATATATTTCAAGTGTCAAATTCTTACAGCTGTTTTCAATGAAGTTAAAACTCGATTTGGAGTTGAGGGTGATTGATTGATTGATTGATTGATTTCAGTGAAATAGCACTGAAGTTTTTTGACTCCCAAGCAAAGCACAACTTAGTTTGATCAAGTTACATTTGATATGCACAGTAGACAATAATGATTTTGTCTTGTATCACACTGGGTGAATAAATTTCCCTTAGTTTAGTTACTATGAAGAATAAAAATAATTAGTAAGATCAAGATTATCTAATTCTTTGCTTATGTTGATCTAGTTTTCTGGAATTGTTTTTTTGGGTGACTCATTATAAGTATGACTGACAACTGGAGAACATCCTGCTTTATATTCTTCATTTTTTATTCAGATTAGTTGCGGTTCTCAAGTGACAGATTTGATATGAGGAATCCCATGTTCCATGACAGTTTCTGTAGTATTTATTAATCAACTAACTTTCACTGTAACTTAGAAACTCTCTATTTTACTTTCTTCTTTAGTGACCTTTATCTTTCAGGGTTGAAATCATTAATGTTTATAAAATATTGTTTTATGTCAGTAAAATCATGGAAACTCTTTTACATTACTGTAAAAGATGAAGTAATGGCATCACAAAAAATAGAAGCATCATTATTTATTGGTATTCAGACTACATCAGTCAGGCTGTCTCTGTTGAAAAATCTGATGTATATAATGTCCTATAGTCAACAGTATCAACTCTTCAGAGCTCTTCAGAGAATGTATCTTTCATTTTCTGGATAAATGCAAAAGAATAAAGAGGTGTGGACGGTGAGTTTGTTCCTGAATGCTGGAAAGAGCTCAAGCATTCTGGATGTAGCCCTCGTGTATACGAAACCAAATTGTCACAATCACAAGAATTGAAATGTGAATACAAACGTGCTAGAGCACAAGCATCTCTGTGATCCTGCCCCTACATTAATAGGAGAGAGTCACTGAGGTGGAAGAAGAACCACTGCTAAGAGGGCACAGTTTAAATTGCTTGTCTCTTTAAGAGAAACAGAAAAAGATTTAACATTCTATGTAAGTCTTCTATTAAGACTAGTAATAGATTTCCCATTTGAAAGGCGCAGTTAGAAGATAGACACAAATAACAGATATTAAAATTACTTTCTCCACCACTGCTGGATTCATTTATTATTATTTTTTTAATTAGCAGGTTAGTGTGCATAATAAGTATAGACACTGCCATACCTACATGTTTGTAAAGAGTGCTTGCTGGACTGCAATTAATTAATAATTTTTACCATCTCATTCAGTTGCGTTATCAGCAGCTGTTTTTAACTTCTGTTTCTCTTGCCAGCTGTTGTTTCAGGAGATTTTTTCCCTACATAGCCTTCACTTTGCTATTTCAACACTGATGAAATGTAGAGAATGACTCGTAATGAGCACTTACTGCTAAAGTTCCTATCCCTTTAAAATATTCGTTAAATATAAGCAGTGAGGGTTAGAGAGCATTCTTGGGTGAACCTTGAATTATTTCTGCAATGAAGAGAGAATTTGGTAAAATAGAAGTCTGTCAATCCATATAAAATACTTTTTCTCACTCCAGCTTATTAGTTTTACTAGTAGCCTTGCATTAAAAATATGGAGTACTTGAAATGGAAGAATTAGTTCCTTACCAGCAGCAGAAAGTAGAAAACCATTAACAAATTGGAAGAGAGGTGTCCATCCTTTGGTAAGAGGAAATCCCTGATTAAAATATGTCAAGGATACAACTGAGAATTTGTCAGGAAATTAGAGCAAAATGACTTCTCAGACATTGCTTAAAAGGAAAGTTTGGAAAATCTGCCTGAGGCAGTACAGAATTATTTTTGACACAAGGGAAGTAGGCTTTTAAAATATATCTTAAGAATAGATATAGATCGTGTGATTAGTATACACATAAACCAATGTTAGAAGATGAAAAGAAGCTGTGAAATTAGTTTATATAGTGGACTAGAAAACTGAAGAAATAGTATTCATATTTTCCCCCATTAGTCTGGTAATCTGTAGCTGTTTTCACAAAGTTTCCACTAGTATTCTTCCAACTTTAAACTTTCATAGGTATATACTCAGAAGGACAAATGATAGAGTCTAAATATCCCTTTTATTTTTCCTTTTACTAAGCTAAGTAAAGTGAATGGAATGAAGTCATACCTCTCAAAAATGTACTAAGTTGATTGTGAGGTACCAGATAATGAAACCTAAGTGTATTCTGAATAGAGTTAGAAAAGTAAACAATTTTTTATTTTAAGATAGGACATAAAACACCACAGCTTCTTCCAGTCAAGGTCATTACCAAGCATTATGGGATGTTATGTCATTTTCCATTTTATGAAGGCTAGTTTCATTGGTTTTGCCAGCCATACACCACACATCAGTATTTTTGGAGTAAATATTCATTTATCCCTATGGTACCTTCTTCAAAGCTTTTTATTGATTTATTCTTTTCATCTGCCACTCTTGAGTAACAGTTCTAGTGCTTATGATATTTTTTTAAAAACCTTTATTCCCTAGATTCCTGTCGGTATTGATTTTTTCCAAATTTTTTGTGCCATTGTGCAGAATTAATCCTTTTTGCAACATATTTTTTCCCCTCAGTATGTATAATAAGAAAATCTAGAGCAATCCATTGTCTTTCAATTAAAGGACAAAACTAGTAAGAGTAACGCTGTACTCCCAACTCTCTGTCTTCTAGAAAGATATTAATGATATTTGGGTTTACCTCTTAGGGAATGGTAGCAAAAGGAATTGAGGTTTCTTTGAAGGTACAAGCTCTTTCTCTTTGTTGTCTTGTTCTAAATCACAAAATCACAGAATCACTGAATTTTAGGGGTTGGAAGGGACCTCTAGGGATTATCAAGTCCAGCGCCCCTGCCAAAGCAGCTTGCTAGCCCAGGTTGCACAGGTAGGTGTCCAGGCGGGTCTTGAATGTCTCCAGAGAAGGAGACTCCACCACCTCTCTGTGCAGCCTGTGCCAGTGCTCCATCACTGCACTGTGAAGAAGTTCCCATGCATAGCTGTGTGGAACTTCCTATGCTTCAGTTTGTGGCCCCTTCTCCTGTCGTCACACACTGCTGAGGAGAGTCCGGGCTTGTCACTTTGCCTCCTGTTTCTTGGATGTTTATAGATGTGGATCAGATCCCCTCTGAGTCTTCCTATTTTGAGGGCTCAACAGACGCAGGTCGCTCAGCCTTTCCTCATAAGGGAGGTGTTCCATGTCATAAAAATGGTTTATAAAAATCATTTAATATCTAGTTTCATTTTCAAAGGGATTATATTCCCCATTATTTCTCTTCCTTCTCTTTATTGTCCCTTAAAATCTCTATTTATAGTCCATTTTAATTCTGAAAGCAGCCTAGTGGCCTGCAGTATATGAAATGGAATACCACACTTCGAATTTTTGTAACATGTGCTGGCAAAGACAATTGCACATCTTAAAGAGTTCACATTGGTTCCAGGTGCTTTGATAGCTTAAAAGCCCATAGGGACACCTCAGAAATGCATCATAACTTGGCTCTGTACTAAGTTAGGTAATATAGGAACAATAATTAAAATTTTTATTTTCCAATCAATTTCAAGCAATAGCGAGTTACAGATTTGTACTCATCTCTGCTCTAACATGCAATTGGAAATTTGTCCTTTCTCCATATGCAGCTAAGAAAAATATCTTTTGTCAAATCTCTGAGGCATATAAGCATTATTCTTTCCTGTCCTTGAAATGAGGAAGCTAGAATATAGGTACCTGAAATGACTTGCCCTTCATGAAAGGACAAAGGAAGAAAATCAACTTTCTCTTTCTTACACTGAAAAAATCAACACTTCTACTTCTAGAAATTTATTTTAGTGTGTCTGGAAGAGTAAATGGTATATCCAGTAATAGTCTAAAATAATTTAAAAACACATATCAAAGTTGTATGTATGTATATCAAAGATACCCTCTACTGTGTCTTCCACTTCTTTAGTGATATCTGAGTTTCTGAATCCTGTCCTAACAAGATTACTGTTGTTTCAAAACACCCATTTGAAATAAAAGAAATGATGAAAAACATATAGAATATATATTTGTAACAACCATTATATGACACAGACATCATGTTTTGTGGTGATATATTTCCTAATCTACTGCCAATGGGACTTCCACGTACCCAGTGACTAACTGCTTTCATAGATAGATTCATAGATTCATAGATACGTTAGGTTGGAAAGGATCTACAAGATCATCTAGTCCAACCATCCTCCTATCCCCATCCCTACCCACTAAACTACTAAATCAAATCCCTTAGCACCTCATCTAAATGCTTCTTGAACAGCGCTAGGGAGGGTGCCTCAACCACCTCCCTAGGCAGGCCATTCCAGTGCCTGACCCCTCTTTCAGAGAAAAAATTTTTCCTCAAATCTAATCTAAATCTTCCTTGGCGCAACTTGTGGCCATTCCCTCTCATCCTGTCACTAGTAATCTGGGAGAAGAGGCCGGTCCCCTCCTCACCACAACCCCCCTTCAGGAAGTGGTAGAGTGTGATAAGGTCTCCTCTGAGCCTCCTTTTCTCCAGACTAAACAATTCCACCTCCCTCAGCATTGCTTGTTGGAAAACAACTGAAGTAGCATAGCTTCCTTCGTTTTTTCTCTTGATGAATTGTCTTATTTTCAGCTCTACTTTGATGCCTAAAATCATTCCCTTTCCACCACTATAAGTAGTAGTTGCCTAAGTAACTCTTATTAAGAGCAATCATTAGTTTGTTCAGTTATTAAAATCTTCAACACTTGTCCATCTGTTTGCTGTTTGCATTTTTTTTCCAGCACAAGAAGACAAGGAATCCCAGATATTCTTTCCCTTCTAGTGCAGCAGTCATTTGTGTTTGCTACAGTACTGTACTCTGCCATTTGAGCTGCAACAGCCACGCTTGTGGCAGCTCTGCCCTGGAGAAGGCATAAGGGAAAGCTCCCTTTTAAATGGAACAAAAGGCTTGCTTCCTTCTCTGTAGTTCAAAATTTTTGCCTCTGAGGCAGTGGAGGAAGTTTGTTGTTGTTGTTGTTGTTGTTTTTTAATTTAAAAAATTCAAACATTCATGTTGTCACTGTGCAGGGGTCAGATTAATTATTGATACAGAAACAGTATTAATGTTTGATTTTTTACAGGAACTTTGGCACTAACGAACTGAAAAGATGTGCAAAGGCTTTCAGTTCCGTTGGTAGAATGTTCAATCTCTTTAGGGAAGGCAAAGCAAGAACTAGAGCTTATTTGTGAATGCTATTGGTCAAAAGAGGTGAAATTGTATCTTTGTTGCTAGTAAATTCTATAAGAAATATTACATGCTGACTCATTATTTGAAGTTAAGAATAAAGAGTTCAGAGCCAACAAAGACAGGGAGATGCTATGATATCCCCCTGGAAATAAATTTTTTTTCAAGCGCTAAAATGCTTTTAATGTTCATCCTGGGGCCAGAGGGGAGGAAGTGCTTTATCTTTGGAGAAAAAATCGACAGTCTCAACTTCACATCTTACAGCTTTGCTTTTGGTATGAAAGGCATTTGACAAGTGAACCCATTACAATAATCAGGAGTGCTGATCTAACAACTGCTGTCAGGCAAAGATCTTCTGTTCTCTCTTTCTTCTCTTCCTACCTCTTTTCTTTACTTAATGGTTAAATTCAATGTACAGACACAATCTGTAAATAAAAATCTACTCAATTCACTAGATTTTTGAGCCCTGGTTTACAAATTCTACTCTTTCACATCCTTCCTGAAAAAAAAAATATAAATATATATATATATATATATGTTTTCTTTTGTAGTCTGATTTTGCATTAAAGGAAGTAGCAACATGAATAAAAAAGGCCTTACTACTAAATGTAAGTGTATTGCTTTACATACCAGGACACATTAGAGTGGAAAATGCTCACCCAATATGAGTGCAGCTGCATCACCAGAGTTTAATCTCATATGGTGTTAATGAAATAAACTACAATATGTTACGTATGTATCTTTTAGGTTTAAACACTCCAAAGAAATATACTGTTATAACTGTTTTTTCAATAAAACAATGCTCTTAACAAAAATAATTTATCTTCTCTAGCAAGTACGTACCAATTCACTTATGTATGTGTAGATGGATTCCAGGTGCAATGCTTAGAGGTCTGTCAATTTACAGATTATCCTTAGAAGTCTGTCAATTTACAGATTATAGGGTTATTCTGCATGTGGCTTTTGGTTAAGCACTGATTCCAAAATTGGTAGTTGTGAGACTAATTAAGATCATTATCTTACTATTGAGCATTTTCAAAACAGAGTAATTGAGACCAAAATTCAATTTCTTTATTCCCTGCAGTTTTGTTTGTGGTTTTTCCTTTCCAATTGGAAGTGGAGCCAAGGTCACAACATATTTCAATAACCCTACAGTCAATGACTGCTAAATATCAATCCCTTGAATAGAATTACAACTTTTTAAAAAGTGTATTGTCCATTTGCTCCAAATGCATCTTTGATGGATGCTTCTGTATCTTTGTGACAGATTTTTTTTTCTCCTCTATAATGCAGTTGTATAAAGACTTACATTGTTGTCATAATCAGTGGTGATATAAAATCAATTACAAATTGGTCTGGCATTATGAAACTGAGAATCTGGGTCAAATTCTAGCTAGAAAGTAATCAAGATACTTAACCTTCTTGCCATAGGGGTATTACAAGGTTAATTTTCTCTCAAAAGCTTTATT
>VXAB01013021.1:105632-220199 GCA_013399175.1 Odontophorus gujanensis
TCCCTCCTTTCCTCCCTTCCTTCCTTCCTTCCTTCCTTTTTTTTCTTCTTTCTCTCTTTCTGGATTACTTCTGGAAACGTTCCCTTAAGTTGCATTCAAATCTTCTGCATCTGTTTTCATCACTCCAAAATCAGTTCAAAGTCAATATTTGATTTTGGATTTGGCTATCCCACCAATCTATTTAACAATTTATTAAGTGTTTATCATGGGCTCCTTCTTTCCATGTACACATATTAGGAATCATTAGCTTTGTCACCAGAGGATAAGCACCAATATGGAAAAGCTCTGTAATGCACACAAGGTGTAGTCAATTGAAATTATATCATATGCCTTGTTATATTACTAAAACATTATCTGAGTATCAACACTGAATGTACACATCATATCATCTATAAATCAAAGCATTAAGAAGCATAGAAATAAATAATTAAGAACACATAAAACTTATGCTGCCCACACAGTAAGCACTTTACTCTTATCAAGATTTTTACCTTACTAGACTATACGCTCTTCAGTGAAGGAAAGTTTTTGCTGTTGCTGTTCCATGTTTATCTCTCTTCTAATGTAACAGAGCCCTGTCTGCTCTATAGCAAAAGTAGGTGGTACTAAGGAAGTCTGAAAATAATATGTAATTCATCTAGTATTTTTAGTTCTGATCTAAGTTGATCGTTACTCTGTCCCTAAAAATTTCTGAGAAAACTGCTTGAATGTTGCTTTACTTTAATTTATACTACCTGAGCAAAAAAATTTGTCCTGTACAAAATGCGCTGAGACCACGGACATCAATAACTCAGTCTGTATTAGAGCAATCTTATCTGCTCTGTCAAATGCTAACCGTAATGATTTGATTATCCTGTAAAATGATCATACCAAACTGTTCACTACCCTAAACAAGCATCCTGACTGAATTCTTGGTAAGCATGGGGAGGGATATAAATTCTTCTCTGCCACACCAGAGTATGTCATATTTTGCTTCATGTAGATGGTCATTCTCAGTTCATGACTTCTGCCACTAGCATTTTAGTTTTCTTGCTCCATGCTTCATCTCTCAGACCATCTGTATAGCAAGGTGACTTAGGAATATGAAGCCATTGCAGCCTCAGTTTCGACACTGTCATATTCACTGTCATGTACTAGTACTGGATATGCTCCAAGACACTTTCACTAAAGAGGACTCTGTCTTTACTGCGCAATCTGTGACCAGACTAATTGGCACACCTGCTTTCAGGCTGTTGTTGGGAAAGTTTGCATGATTTTAAGTATGTTACTACTCTGTAAACCTTTTTATAATCTTATGTTACTGTCTGCATCTTAAATTCTATGTTTTCAAGGTCTATATTTCCTTTAGTTTTGATCGATTTTACAAAATGTCACAAATTACTGGCATTAGGTTTTGTCAAGTATGTATATTTGTAGATGTATATATGTATATGTCTGTATATATAATCACACATATAATTTCTTACCTAATGAAAAGAAGCTCAGTGATTTTTCATCCTGTCATATTCCTTTCCATTACCAGTTGCAATTTGTATTCTCATGTCATACGTGCATTTCAAGAAAGCACACTCATAAATAGATCATATACATTTTAATTCAGAGTCATGCAGTACCATTTTTAAGATTCACTTTGCCTTCCTCATGTCTGCCTAGATCATTAATGGTCTTTTCCCAAGCCTTCCTTTATTTTTTTCCAATCTCTAAAGTATTTGCAACAACCAGCAAGAAGTGTTTTGTTCACTGTTTGTATGAATAATTAGTAAAGCAAATTCCCCTTCTGACTTTCATATACCAATTATTATTTTCCAAGAGAACTTAGCTCCATTCCTTTTTCAACGATTAGTCTACAACACCTCAAATGCTTATTTAATATTCTATTAAATATAGTATTTAATACTGGAGAAAATAATAAGTATTTCATTTTTGGATTATTTTTTCTCTCCGATATTCACAGAAGGTGCTGTCTCTCCCTTCCACTCGGGAGACCTTACAATGTCAATTCTTATCCAATTTCTTTAATATTCTCTCTGTTTATACAAACAGGTTAGTACTCATGCTCCTTATTGACCACTCCTCATAAAACTGCGCTACTTTTTGTTAAAGTCTTACAATCTAAACAGCAGTTTTCTAATTTGAAGGACATCAAATCATACCTCAGTGTTTGAGTGATGTCCATAAAAGCCTCCAGAGCTTACAGACAAGTCATACAAGGTACCACTGAGGCACGTGTATCTATGGAGCAAGGAGGGAAGGAAAATGAGGATGGTGACATCACAGGTTATATATACTCAGATGTGGAGTTTTGTATGGATCTGTAGACCCTGTCCCAGGTTCCTCATTGGTAGAACTTCATCTCAACCGAGTTTACCAGTCAGAGGCTGTGAAATCATTGGCTAGTCAACATCTATGCAATAAAATGTGCGTGTATTGCTGGGATCGTAGTAACTCTTCAGGTAGCCATGACCTGGCACCTACTTTCAGCTGACGAAGGCTGGGGAAGTCACTCGGTAAATCCCAGGGAGGAATCTCAAGCCCACTTCCGCGGCCACTAGCCATGAGGTTCAGCTGGCCGGGGCGCGCCGTGTTGTCCCGCTGCTGTCCGCGGTGCTGAATCGGTGCCGCCACCGCCGCCCACCGGAGCGCGGCAACTTTCCGCGCCCGCCCGTGAGTGCGTCCACGAGGGCACATTTCCTGGGAGCACGGCCTGTAATTAAACTAACTCCTCCCTTCAGCTGTAATAATTGCACCGCCAGAAGCCCATAGTAGCGGATGCCTTCCTCTCGCTCGCCTGTTACCCCCGCTTTTTTTCCTCTTTTTCCTTTATTTTTTTCTTAACAGAACAAGTAAACTTGCTCTGACTGGGCTGGGTGAACCGTCGACTGCGGACCCCGAGGGCTGGGGATGGGAGCACTTTAATTTCAGCAAGATCTGCCCGCCGCCCTTCCCGGTGATAAACTTCAGCCGGCAGCGCTCCGCCACGCACCCCCAGGCCGCAGCTCAGGTTTTGCAGCAGGGATGCTCAGGTAAGAGCCGGGGCTGAGGTAGGGGGGGCCCCGGTGCTCCCATGCCGGCACCACGGGAGACGGCCAGCAGCTCTCCGGCTCGTGGAAGGAAGGAGAAGGGGGGGTGGCAGGAGGAGGAGGATGCTGACAGGGAAGTAGCGGGCACGGGGCTCAGGAGTGGCATTACCCTTAGAAGAGATGACAAGGGGGGAAAGAAAGAAAGAAAAAATAAAAAAAAAATTGGTGGCGAAGTCCTTCGGCCCCTCAGAGTGAGACTTATCGCTCTCGGTGAGCAGAAAGTGCGATGCTCCTTCCGGGGAGGGGACTCCCCAAGACCTGTCTGCCACCCAAGCTCGCCTCCTGCCCGGGACACAGCCCGGGGGCGGCCGGGGGCCGTAGGGATCCGCCGCGGAGCGAACCGGGGCTGAGTGCTGCGGGGAGGAGCCGGGCTGCCCCTGCCCTGCTGCCCGGCCCCGCGGGTTGTGGGATCTCCCGCCTCGGGCCGCCCCTCCGCGGGAAGCCACCCCCTCAACCAGCGCCAGGTAACTCGGGGGTGGGCTTGGCCTGGTGGGGGGGCGAAACAGCTGCTGGGACAAGGGTGCAAAGCTCTTCTGCCCCCCGATAGGCAGCTCTGGGCTTCCCCTAATGGCAAAGCTGAGACAGGAATCGGTGAAGTGCCCGTGTGGAGAAAGGATGGAGGAGTTTTGCTTGTTGATTTTGTGGTACGGACGGTTTAGGGAATAAAAATGCCTAAGTGTTTTATTTCAAGTTATGAATTACAATACACAAAACAGATTAGCTCGTAAATATAATACAGTGCGGTATGTAAATCGGAAATTGCAGGCTTCCTTTATTAATCCAGGTCTATATTCAATTACCCTGATGTTAATGGTAAGGAAAAGTTAGGCAATAAAAAACAATTGTAATTAGCTTTGGGAAATGTAATGCAAGAGCGAGTGAGCTTCATGAGGTTTCCATACATACATGTTTTACCAAAGAAAACCCAGCCTTCTAAATTTAAGGTCACTGCAACCAACACAGCAGAAGCCTTTCATCTGCAGTTTTTATAACTGTAGATGACATTACCCATGGATAAGAGGAAAGGTATCCATTGCTCATGTGTACAGATAAAGAATTTATTGTCAAGATGGAACATTAATAGTCAAGATGTGTACCGATGTAGGTCTTTAGGATTGCAGAAATAGTCTCTAATTTCATTGCAAAATCCTAGAACAAGGATAATCAGGGTACTAGCTGTAAATCAGGGGAAATAATAATCTGGCATGCCACAGATATGGATCGTTATTTGAAGTCGTTGATACTGGATCATGTGTTTTGGATTCAACCTAGAGTAAGTATTGTTAGTGAACTAAAATATTTGTGGAAAATCACCTGCATGTTAATCCTAACATTATGGAGATTGATGGAAACTGATAGTTGAGTTACATCTTACATATTACATTCCAGGCACTTTTATATGATTGGTACATGTTACATTCTGTTTCTCAGGCATTTTTAGGCAACTGAAGATAGCAAGTGCACAGGTGGTTCCTTTTTGCCACTCTTAAAGTGTAATCCAGAAGTACAGAGACAAATTTATGAAAGCAATTAATCCATTTGTCTTCGATCTCATTCTGGGCAGTGAGTGGTAGGCCTATTCTACTACAGATCAAATTGATGCAAGTAGAATGTTTTTACCTGCATTTGCCCACCCAGGGCTCCATCAAAAACATGAGTTATAGAAAAAAGAATGATTAATACAGATGGATTTCCATAAGGACATCATTATAACTATAATGCATACTAAATGGTCAGTCTTGCTTAGTAGCTTTAATAACCTATATGCAACTGAAGTCTCATACTACTACTAAAGAAAACACAAGTCAACAGGCTTACATGCTTCTTTTTAGTTAGCATGTAGAAATTAGATGTATGTGCAGGTTCTTCTCTTAAATGACCTCTTCATGCTTACAGAGGACTCACACCTGATCTTCATGTTGCTCAAATCTCTGATTGATTACTTATGGTGCTGCTTCTCTGAATAGTGATAAACTTCAGTCACACATATTCCAATGACTGCAGGATGAATGAAAGATATCTGTCTAGAAGTCAGTACAGTTCTCCAAATTAAAATAGGGGAAAAAAACCCCACAGATAGTGAGCATTCCTTTAATCCATAATTCCTAAATTAAGCAGGTTATAAACAAACTTTAGAATTACTGTGGGGAAAAAAGATGCAATCCTGTACTCAATCATGTATAGAATTGATTAAAAAATAATTTGATAGATGAAAGCATTTCTTAGTAATTTTTAACTAAATTATAATAGGATTAGATTCTGATACACAGTTTTGAGCAAATTCAAGTACTATGTGGGTGTTGTTACCTCCTTTTGTCATCCATTGATTATTTTTTATATGGACTATCATTAACAACTGAGAGAGGTCACAAAACATTTCCACAAGAAGCATTTGAAATTGCTTAGTGTATATACAAAGGTGGAGTCAAGTTATCTGTTTAAAGAATGCTTTGAGCCTGTTTTTTAATTCGTTGGCTATCTGAGCAGTGAAGAAATGGTCTGTCTGACAGCAGTTCTCTTTGAATTTTTTTCTCCTGTGGAATAACTGATCTTAGTGAAGGTGTGGAATTGCCAACAGCTTAAATCTTTATCCGTGGTTCAGCTCACTGAAAAAGCTGAGGAAACCCCTCCAGCCCAGTGGCTTTTCTCCAACTTTGAAGTTGGAGAACCTGTAACGGAGTCAGCAAGAAATTATAAGGAACAACAAATGACCACTTATGAAACCTCAGCTGATGAAATATTTTGTGAGAAGGAGAAAGCAGTCTGCATCTTTGATTTTACAAAACAAACAAAAAACAAACAAACAAAAAACCCTGGAGCCTGCCCATCTATTTATCTGAGTATCATATTTGCAGTATTTAATTAGTCTCTGATAGTAATGCTTATTTAACTTTCTTTGAGTGAAAGAAAATCACAGAAAAAAGAATGTAGGAGCCGTTATGAAATAGAGTAATGAGCAATGTGGCTGCAACCAGAGCTGAGGCAGAAGTCACCCATTCTGGACAAGATGAAAATGTGTAACTGGATGCCAGAGATTAAATTTAGGTGTAAGGGGAAACAATAATGCTAATCTTAGTCAAAAACAAACTAAATCAAGGTGTCAAAATGAGTTTTTGCTTTCATTACATTGTACTGATGCTCAAACTTTGATTATTGTTGTTTTTCTTTTCTTTTTCTTTTTTAATTTTTTTATTGTTTCCCCTGTTATATCTACTAGCTTATTCTCTATCAGCAGAATTTCTTAATAAGTTCTATCTGGCATCTCACATGGGATTTGATTCATATCATCTTCTGGGATTTAGGATGCCACGAGGAAAGCCTAGTATTAAATTACACAAAGTTGATTTTTGGTGTAATTGTTTCTTGTTTCTTACCTATTTTTGACAGAATTTAGACAGGAGTTTCCATTATGACTGCTTCTGAAATCCAGTGACTTAAAAAAAATGTTGAAGTTTTTCACTGAACTTAAGACCTGCAGTATGTCCTGCAGCAATGGAATCAAAGTAGTAACTGCAGAAACATTTTCTTCCCTTTCCACTCCATAAACAAGAATGCTCTGTCAGAGAAATACAATAACTAGAGCCTAGACTTAAATATATAAAATATTGGATGAAGGATAGATTTAACATGTCTCCGGAATCCCAGACAGAAAAAAATAATAAGGTTTTCACCTCACAGAGAGCAAGCATCTTTCCTCAAATCATATATATGTTTGTAGCCCCAGTGCATCAGGTCTTTTAAGTCAATAGATATAACATCCTTATGCATAGGAAAGTCATTCAAATAATTTATAGAGGATTTTAAAATTTATTAACTATCATGCTTTTTACCCTTAACAAGTCCAGACAGCTAAGTGCTGGAGAGTTATCCTTTAAAAAGACATGCAAGTCTAATTACAATAAATATTAAAAACTGTCAGACTACTCTCAAGACTCTCTTTGGTATATCATACTTTCTGAATATATGAAGGTATGATATTACCGGTGTGGGTGGAACATTAACTTTCTTATTAACAGTTAAGTTTAGGGCTACTTGGACTTTACATACATAACAGATAAAAACTTGCCAATTATTCCCATCTTTGTTGGTGTTTCCATTCACAAAATTAAGTGAATTTTGAATGGTCCCACTCTTCAGAGTTTCTCTGTTCTGAAATTTTTTTCAAGTCCACTAAGATTACTATTGGTTAGGGAGGGGAGATATACAAGTTTTACTATGCCAACATTCCTCAACAATAGTAATGATTTTAAAAATAATAGCATATAAACAATAAACTATTACATCAAATCTCCTTACCATACTATATAATGCCTCACTGGAAGATATTCAGTATTTCAACTTGAATTTAATTCAGTTTTTCTAAAAAGTCATGTACAACATTATTATGTACATCTGTAAATGTACAAAAATAATAAGAAGCAATAGCCAGAAGGGACTAAACTTTCTTTCAAGCAGATTTGGTGATTCTATCTTTATCAAACAACACAACTGACACTTATTTATTCATAGTTGGCTGTTAAGAAAGGTGACTGTCTTTGAACTAGTCAGACTTGTATGCACCTGGGCTTATCCACAAATTAGACTGCCATTTCTGATTCCCTAGTTACAGTCTGTTAAGACCTGTAAGTCTGATGACTGCTCCAGGAGACTGAATCATTGACTTGTGTGGCTCTGTTCCTGTGCTGGGAAGCTGAAGTATGACTCTGTTTCTGTGCTCCCAGGAGTGTGTGGAATGATTCCTAAGAAAGTTCTAGCAGGGATTTACCATTCTTATTTGTGTATGACACATCTTGATATTTCAGAATGATTTCTAGTCACTGAAAATACTTCATGACACTAACGCTGACTGTTACAATGCCCATTCTTCTGATTAGTACAGGAATTTTTTTCCTTACGTGTTCTGGTTATGTCAGAGGAAAGAGAGTACATCCAAAATTGTTTTATTCTTTTCCTATATAAAACTCCCCCTCTGAAGAGATCAAGTTAGAATTAGTGTTTGTCATCGAAGCCATAGCAACTGTACATCCTCCTAGGCAGCGAAGTAAAATGTATTAGCGTAAGCACACTTGTTCTGAAACATCTTTACAGTGCTTGGGTCACATTGAGGATTGGAAACCCCACTTCTCAGTCTCACCAGGCAAACAGCCACTGGCAAAGTGTCTTTATCCTAACTTTGCTTTCTCTCTATATTTGAAAGAAAAAATGAATAGATGCATTATTCAAAATGTCAAAGGAAATGGCAGAAAAGAAATATATTATGTATGGAGCCAGGAGTTGGACTTGATCCTCATGTGTTCATTCCAACTTGGGAAATTCTATGATTCTATATTACATCAACCTCTGTGCACTTGTGATTTATAGGAGAGATGAAGTAAAGTATTGTAGCATACCCAGGATGTGAAAAGTGGATGATATACATCCCCTTTATTCCTTTCGGTTACAGAAATTGAATTATCTTACTTAGCATAATAACCCCCTTTTCTCCTTCAAAGTGTAACAACAGAAAACTCATCTTAAATCTCAGCACTTTCTAATATGAATAGAGAATGTGGAAGAGATACCAGAATAATGGGTGGTAAAAAAGACGTTTGTATTTAGGCAGTGCATTTTTCCCTTATTGTTCTCTGTTTGCAGTAGACCCTTATCTCAGAAATGACTACTTCTCACAGTTTTCAGTTCTAATCTATAAGTATTTTCTCCATGTGTGTCTGAAATTAAAGTTGTTTTCATGTGAATTTAATATATTACACTATTCTCTGTGTGATGGGCTGTTATTTCAAATGGTGCAATACCACTATTAATCATAATAAAGAAAAAGCATGAAAACAGTCCAAAATATGTGTCAGGCACTTCAGTGTGATGGATGTGCAATAGATGGCACTGTTATTATCACTCAGCAACTTGAAAATTTTTGATTCTCACATTTTCTCCCTTGCAAACATCATTAACTTGTTCACGGGATTCAATACTTTGTGAAATATGTATTACTCTTCCACTCACTTTTTCCTCTTCCTTCATGCTGTACTGATGGAGCAAGTTATCTGGAATTTCATAATGCATTAAGTTAATTTCTTGGTATTCGAGATAGAAAAGAAAAAAAAAACAAATGGTTTTATGGAGCAAAAGTCAGTTAGATTGATTTTACTCTGCTAGCACTGAAGTAGATTGCATGATGATTGTTAATTAGGCAACTTATGTTTATCTGTCACAGTTTTATTTACTCCTTGCTTTTTTTTTTTTTTTTTCCAGTAATCGGAAAAACTCAAAGGTCAAAATAACAGTGATAACCAAAAGTGGATAATTCCCTTTAGGTTTGATAAAAAACTGATGCACTGTTCAGGTTTATGGAAGATTAAATCCCTTTTTGTGGTGGTGGAGAACACCTTGCAGTTGATGAGAAAGTTTCATAGCCGCCCAATGTAGGTATACTCAGGTGAAAATGTACAGCATCAATAAACAGCGTTATCTGATGATAGATGCTAATGCCTAGTAATGGGTAATGAGAGCTCTATCCCTTTTTGAGCGGAGGGGAAGTAGGACTGCATGTATGTAATCCAGGGCAGAAGGGGGAGAACTAAAAGACTTTGGAGTCCTTTTCTCACCTGCCAGCACTACTCATGATAGGAAAATCATAACCGTAAAGGGGTACGTAGGAATGAATTGTAGAATCACAGAATACCCTGAGTTGGAAGTGATCCACAAGGATCAGGATGTCCAACTCCTGGCTCCACACAGGACTGTCCAAAAATCAAACCCCGTGTCTGGTGAAGAACCTTTTCCTAACCACTCTCCCAAAGCAGCTTCACACTATTCCCTCAGGTTCTGTCAACTGTCACCAGAGAGCACAGCTCAGCACTGCCCCTCTGCTCCCTGTGAGTAGCTGCAGTCTCCCCTCACCCTTCGAACCAGTAGTCAGTAATACTAGTAATTACTAACTAATATTCTGAGTCACTCTTCCTAAATATTTTATTGGAAAGCTTAGTTACACCACACAGCTTTCTAGCAGGTGAGCTTAGCTGTGAAGAAAGTGTTAGGAAGTACAGAAGAACATATTCTGATGTTGCACTAATATATTCTAGCAATGGTTGACAGAATACGCACCAGCGTGGCAGTAGAGAAGATGTCTTGTATTAGCATGACTTTGCACCTCAGCTTATTTTATACTTCACCTGGGGCCAACACCCCTGAGATCCTCCTGCAGTCAGTTGAGGTTATGTAATGTTCTCATACTGCTTCTGATTTTAAACAGGAAAATTTAAATAGGAAAATTCTTATCACTACTGTGCATTATGCTGCACAAACAATTCTGATACTGCAGTGAGGTCCTCATCAGACAGTATCTGGTTGCACAGATGGCCCTCAGAGGGATCTTGTATTTATAATGTCTTTGGTAATGCACTAACAGAAATGAGGTTAAAGCATACAGTCTTTATAATAGGCAATGTAATGCATCAGTGATAAGTTTAATTATTTTTAACTGCATCAGACCAGGTTATGATTCTAGTTACAGTGATATAAACACACTTGCTGATGCCAAAGATTTTCATGCATTTGAGGAAGATCAGAATCTTCCTTTCTTTCAGGTACATCATAGATTCTCATTCAGTAAGATGAATCACGCAGAATTTTCAATCTATAATAGCAGAAGTTCTAATATATCCTTAACATGTCCTTAGGCATCAGCAAATCCCTGTGATTAAAACATTCCAAGTACAAAGAATGTTGGATGTAGGTTTATTTTTGGCCTTTTATTTTTCTCCTGTGGTTTTCATCACAGTGCTCTACAGAGGGAAAGAGAGAACTTTGAAGTAGAACTTAGTCACTTAAGTTACCTTCATATGTAATTTTCACAAAGCAATAATAAATTTACCAGAAGATTATCACATTTTCACTTGTTATTTATCAAATATTTATCAATATTATTTTAGCATAGACAAAACACTGTTTTGAAAAGAAGCTTTATGTTAAAAAAATACTAAAAAATAAAAATAAAAAAACCTTTGAAGTCCAGATAGTCAGCATCTTCAACAATTCAGGACAGATCAAAATGTATAAGATAATCAAAGAAGAAATAGAAGAAAAGTAAAATAGGTACAAATTATTGTCATCTGCAAATATAATTTCAAATCATCTCGATTTTAGTGGATACAGCGTTAAGTCTCTAACACAGTGAAAATAATCCACATTACTTCTACAAAGGCTTTACCAATAACAAACATCAAACTTAGCTATGCAACAGATTTATCCACGTTAGCACATTTCTTGCCAGCTGGCTGCACCTGTTTCACTCTAAACTAGTTACAGCTAATTGTTAACAAACGTAAACAAGGTACTCTTGCCATTTTTTTGGCTGTTAACTGGCAAGTGCTCTTGTAGCTTTTTTATTTTTTTTCTTCCTTCCCCCCCTTCCTTTCAAGTAAACTATTACTATATGCATAAGTTTGCAGGAGAAAAAAAAAGAGGAAAATAAATAGCAGTCGTTATTGATCTTTTCTCTATGGTTTCTAAAGCTGGTGTGCAGCTTTTTTGAGTTACTGATTAACGTAATTGAGCCTCAATTAGAAAGACCCTGGTTTTTTTCTATTTTTTTTTTTCCTTCTACTAGTGAAGAAGAAATAGTTGCTTTAGAACAAGAAATAAAGAGAAGGAACTTGTTTGGGTAAGACTTCATGTATCTGCCAGTTTGGTGTTTTTCTCTTTTCTACAATCTTTTCATTTTTAGCAGTGTTAAGAGAAGAAAAAATATTTATTTTTCCCTGAAGACTTAGAACGATTAGTGAGGCTTTTGTCCCTTGTAAGTTGTAGTTTGTATACTTTCTGGTTTTCTTGTAAATGTTCTTATAGCAACAACAAAGTAAAAGGTGCTTTTAAAATCTTTTTTAATTAGTATTCTTAGTATATTTTCTTGTCACTTTTTAGGAGATAACTAGTGGTAAAAGAGAGGTAAAAGCTTTTTATTTTCTTCTACCAACCTGTTATGCTTGTTAGTCACTTTCTTTCTGTATTAGTTGGGCTGTGCTAACAGTAGCGTGAATTCTTAAGATATAAAGGTTGCCATGGACTTGACAGTTAAGCTCTTCTGCAGTAGCATAGCCTCTGAGAAACTGCTCTTTGATTAAAAGTGTGTTTTCTTAAGATAACCCTCTCATCCTAAACCTACTGCATAGTAAACAAGGTTCTGAATTCAAAGGGGATTTGTGTTTTGGGTTCTGATTTAGTTTTATGCTTACATGACAATCTGTTGAATTTCTCTTGACAAATGGAAGCTCTAGTTTTACATGTGCGGTAGAAGATTTTCTTTGTTTCTTTGATTTTTTCCACAAACATTGCAATTACCTTAATATACGCAATCGTCTGTTGTTCTTACACATTCTGTATCTTCCACTGTGTGCATCCTCTTTTACATTGTGTTATATTATTCTTTACTGGATGGTTGCTGCAGCGTAAGGAAAATTCCTCTCAGGTTCAAAATAAAATCTCAAAATTTTTTTTTTTTTTTTTTTTTGTGTGTGTGTGTAATATAGATGTTGGCCTCTATATTTCCTTTTAGTAAAGCACTAGTCATTGTCTTCTGTTCACTAGTTATGAATGTTTGTTGTGGTTTAACATGGCAAGTAGCTAAACACCAATACAGTCTTTTGCTATCCCCCACCTAGTAGGATGGAGAACGGAACTGGGGTCTTGAGGAGGGAAAGGAAGGAATAGAACTCAAATTTTGAGACAAAAACTATTTACTAAGACAGAAAAGGAAGGCAAAAATAACTAATTATAGTAATATTTGAGTGAATGTATACATAATTATGTATTTAGGAGAATAAGTGATGCACGAAACAGCTGCTCACCATCCACTCACCATTGTCTAGTCAGCCCCTGAGTAGCAACATCCATCATTCTGACCAATTCTTTCTGATTTTATATATAAATTTTTTTTATGGATATCATATGGTAGGGAATATCCATTTGTCCAGTTCAGGTCAGTTGTCTTTTCCCAGTGCTTTGTGCCCCCCCCTTATCCCACTTGCAGTCAGGACAGTACAAGAGGCTGAAAGTGGAAATGTCCTTGGCTCTGTGCAGCATTGCTCAGCAACAACTAAAACATCAGAGTGTTAACAGCACTGTTTTCCTCATAAAGCCAAAACATAGCATCATACCAGAAACTACAAAAAAAATCAGCTATGTCCCAGCTGAAACTAAAACAATATTGAAACAAAAGCTCCTCAAATATTAGATGATTTCCTGAGGGGCTCAGATGTATCATTTTAATGTTTTCTTGGTTGTGTTATTCATGTTTCAGCTACCAGGGCTGTGAACAGAAATGCTAGACTTCTGTGGAAGTCCACAAAAGACATGATATCATCAAAATAATTCTTAGATATTTCAAATAATAGTAGAAAAGTAGGTAAATAATTGAATACCATCTGTTTGCTTACACTGAGAATCACAAATGTATCTGTTATTCTATTTCATGAATGTTCTTTCCTCAAACTCTCTCTTTTCTTTTACAAACATTCTTCTTTGAATCTGAAGAGGTTTAAATAATAATAATAATAATAAACCAGCACTGTTTTCCAAAGGCAATTATTTGTATTAAGTGCTCTAGACTTCTTATTTTGGACTGCACAGAATGGCTAGTTTCATTAACCAGTTATGAAGCATGACACAATTTTACTTCTGGTTAGCTACCTCAAACACATGAGAAAACATTTAGTGACTTGTGTTAATACTTGGGTTAGGTTTTCCGAGAACTAGTGCCAGGTTCTGCACCCGGGATGGTGCAATCCTACGTTTATGTGCAGGCTGGGGAATGAGAGGCTGGAGAGCAGCCCTGCGGAAAGGGATCTGTGCGTTCCTGGCTCGTGGCAAGGTGAATACAACGAGTCAGCATTTCCGGGGCTACGTCAGGCTCAGTGGGTTTGGGCAAATTTGGATGCCACAGTATGAGAATGACATAAAACTATTAGAGAGTACTTAAAGTAGGCCCTGAAGATGGTGAACAGAGTGGAGGAGGAGATGTATGAGGTGCCGCTGAGATCCGTAGGCTGGTTCGGGGCAGAGCAGAGGAGCTGAGGGGAGGTCTGATGGCGGCTGCAGCTCTCGCGGGGAGCGGAGGGGCAGCGCTGAGCTCTGCTCTGTGTGACAGCGACAGGGCCCGAGGGAACGGCATGGAGCTGTGTCAGGGTGCGGTTAGAAGAAGGTTCTTCATCAGAGGATGGTCAGGCCCTGGAACAGCTTAACCTGGTATTGTGAAGTATTTATCAGAAGCAATTTTTCTGCTTCCGAAGACCACTACCAACAAAGCTTTTAAGCCACAGTGTTAGAAACTAATTTTTCTTTTTGCAATATATACGACTTCTGTATGGAAGGGAAGTTTTTGTAGCAAATTCTGCTTTGTAGTGGCCTATGAGGTCTTAGTAGATGTAAGGGAACTGCTGAATCACGGCCTGAACCACTGATTGGTCACCTGAGGTGAGCATCGAGTCAGCCATGGGGACACAGGTGGAGGTGATAATACTTTTGTGATTGGAAGGGGTGGAGCCTGGCTCCACCTCTCCCCAAGCCCCATTTAAGGGCTGACCACCACCAGGGCAGGATCTCTTCTTGGAGGTCCCTTCTACGTGGAGTCTGCCGTGAGCCTTTTCCATCTGAAAGGTAAGCCATTTTCCTTTTGTATTATTTGTGCACCATCTGTATAGACCTATCTAAATATACCATCTTCTATACTATTCTTAAGTGCCATCTTTAAGATCACTCACGTTACAGTAGATGCAGAGAGGCTCTGAGTAAATCTGTTTGTTTATACTTTTGAGTATTTCTTAGAGTGATATGTATGTGTTGTAGGAATTTGTGGTGTTCCCTCCTCACTCCCAAAATATTCCTGGGACTTACAAATGAAACATTCAATAATATCTCTTTTTACAGCATCTGATAATTCAATGGCTGGAAGACCACTGTCTGTCAGATTCACCACGTGGACACACTGGATATTACTGGCTATTCTGCTGCTGTGGAGTCATCAAATCAATGGACAAGGACAAGGTAAGTGGAGGGGTTTTTTTTACTTTTTTTTTTTTTTTGCTGTTTGCTGACCAGAAAAAGAGGAAACAAGTGCGAGCCTTTTGAATGTCATTTTTGCTTGCTTGCTATTGCGTATGGNGTCATAAAATAAAGGGAAAAGGAAAAGGTAAGTGGGGGGTTTTTTTTTTTTTTTTTTTTTTTTTGCTGTTTGCTGACCAGAAAAAGAGGAAACAAGTGCGAGCCTTTTGAATGTCATTTTTGCTTGCTTGCTATCGCGTATGGTTTGGTTTGGGAAACAGGTGTGTGATGATGCCTTGAACTTGTGTGAACTTTTTGACAAGGAGTTATATGCAAATCGGAAGTATTTCTGTTGGGGATCTGGGTGCTGTTTGGATGATGACACCTCAGGTCTTTATGGGATTATCCAGTTGCTTGACCTTGTTTTCTTGTGCCTTGTGGCTGGAGTGTCTTTTGAAATGAAATTCTCTTTATCTGTCGCCTCTCTAGGCGTAGAGAAATTGTTGGTGAACAGATCATAGACGTTTTGCATTACTGTGATATTTGGAGTGAACAGTCTTTTCAAAAAGGCTGTTCTTGTCTGCTGTGTGTATTTCCCATGTTGTATTGCAATCTTACTGATTTGTTGCGTAATAACAACTGTAAAAATACATGTAGACAAGGAAGACTTTTCTCGAAGGTTTTTCATTTGTGTCTTTCTGTTCTAAAGATTGTATCTAAGATCTGGTACAGAGAGAGGTAGTAAGAGGTGTTGTTATACTAGAGGTAATTAAGCAATATGGAAAATGTTTACATATTGTGTTAATTGGAAGTAAAAAATCTAGTAAGTTAGAGGCATTGAAATTAAAGGAAAGTGAATAGCTGTTCCTTTTTGTGGTATGTCAGCCTAACTTTTGGAAGTAAATGTTATAGGTGAGAAGCTTTTTTTTGAGTTTGATTTACCCTCTTGAGTAACCTTTTGGGTTATCTTATCTATTTTAGTACAAGGATGATGCAGGCCAGAATATGTGGCTGATGGTGGCTCCTTTCCTCTTTGGACAGAAGTACTAGTTTTATGCTGTTTCAATAATGGTTTACTTTTGCTCGGTACAGTTTCAGGCATATTGTAAATGGTGTCGTGCAGGAAATGGTTGCTGAAATTCAGATATGTGAAACTTGCTGGTGAAAGCTGACTTAAAAACCCATAAAGCAGTTTTGTAGAGTAAGTTATGAATGTTTTGTGGCTACTCATCAGACATTCAGAAAAGTTTTTTCTGTGATATAAACTGTGTTGGGGGGAAAAAGTGATTTGATTTCCTAGAGATGTTCTTTTCCTTGCTTAAAAAAATGCTTTTGTTCTTATAAGTGGTTTTCAAGCCAAAGACTATATTATATTTTAAGATTTCTTGTGAAATTATGTTAAAATGTAACAGTATTATACATTTGTTTTATGAAGTATTTGTGAATGATGAAGTTGTTTGTACTATGTATATTAGAAAGAAATGCTGAGAAGTTAACTTGAAAGTTTTGTGTGTACATGTACTGTGGAAGATTCCTTCCAGGGTTCTAAATATATTTAGAATTTGTGTACAAGAGACATTGAACACTTTATTTCTTAATCTGAACTGATGTTTTTTGCTTCTGGATGAGAAGTGTATTTAAGAATGTTTAGTTCTAATCATATTAGAACTGAGGCAATTTTTGGTCTTGCAATTGTTGCCTTGAAACAAAGCAATAGATCAGTGAATGCGGGTCAAGTACTATTAGACCCCTCATGGAGGGACAAGTCTGGTCATGTAGTCCTATGTTTGTTTTCTGTAGTTACCAGAATATGGCTTAGAAAATTTGAACCTTAAATGTGACTGAAGTGTTATGCTCTTTTGTAATGTAAAATATTTTCCTAAAATTGGCAGTAATGTCTTAATGGAGATGAAAGACGAGAACTTCACATTGCTATTTTTTCTCTAATTTTAAATAACTTGGTCCGGTTTCTATGTGGCTTGAGTATATTAAGAAATATTCTTTTATACTTGCTATGTTTTGGTGTTGGTTGGATTGTTCTCTACTGTGATAAATGCTTTCTCAGATAACAAGTACAGGTTGTTTAGAAGATGAGGAGTTTGTAGGAGAAAATTTACTGTCATATCTTTAATTCCTCTGTGGGTTTCTGTTAGCACTTTCTCTCAAAGTAAAAGGACAAGCATTGCAGGAAACTGTGAAAACTGAAATAATTTGAGTGCAATTGTAATGCTTCAATGTTTGGAATCTACTAGGACAATAAAAAGAAGCAGTAATTATTCTGTATCTGGGCATCAAACCAAAAAGGTTTTAAAGCCATATGGCTGCATTTAAAGAAAACAACTTCTGAGTAGCATAACTTCAGTATGAGTGTGTTGCTATGGAAGTTGGAAAGCCCACATTCATTCTAGTGCCATTTCCAATGTGAATAGTAACTACAAATCAAAAAAATCTTGGTTTTGCAACAGCTATTCCTGCTTCCTTTCGCATGTTACCTGAGCTACTGAATTTTTTTTTTGTGGTCTGTGAATCTGCAGAAGAATGCTTGTGTCTTGTCCTCTTTTTGTGAAGCTTATCATTAGCTACCATCAATTTAACTGATGTAAGTTTCCAGTGCAGAATGAAGGATGCTGTTTCCTTTTATTCAGAGCTCCTGCATATTAGTTAGATATGTCACTCTCCACATTTTGCATCCATTCTATTTTCCTCAATTAATTAAATATTAGCAGTATATCTTATAAGTAATTGAAAAAATATTTTCTCTTAACATTGAACCATGAGAAATCGAGAATATCTTGAGGCAGCTCTACTTGTCTCTTTTGTTAGTAAATTGTGAGAATATCATGGAATGGTAATTGTCTGCTCTTTGGTCAAGTAATCTAAGACTTCAGCGAAGATTTCTCTTACGGCACTAATATTGGCATACAATCTGTAGACAGAAAATGAATAATAGTCTAATTTTTAGACTTATAAAGTGAGTGAATGCTTCATATGTGGAATTTCATGACTGTGTAGAGTAAGAAGATGCTGTCTTTCAAACCCAAAGTTGCTAGGTAAAAAGATCTGCTCTCTGAAGAATGCAGCAGTAGGGTTGGTGATCTTGAGTGTGTGCTTCTAAACATCTTTCTGAATATAGAAAGGATCCTTCAGGAATATATTTTCTCAGAGCCATCAGTGAAACAATCAACACTGTTCATACCTTTAATTATCAAAGATAAAGGCTGTACAATATGCAGAGAGACTTCAGAACCCATACTGAATATTCTAGAAAGTAATGGAAGTAACTGGTGAGCTGAACTCTGATCCCCCTCCTGTAAACTCATCTTTCACCTTCACAGCACTTTTCTCCTTTTTAGAGAAAACCACCTTAACTTTTGGATTTAAATTATGTTCTCAGGTATGTTTTTTTGTTTTCTATTTGTAATTGTGAACTATAACCAACGATAAAACTGGTTATGTTCAGTTAGCATTAATGCTAACTTGAAATATAAAGACTATGTCAGTGCATACTCAGAAGTAGTAGAAGTATGTCTTCAGTGCACTTCGGAGTCATGAGGTTGATGTTTGAAGCTGAAAATAGGCATTCAGTTTATCTGCTTTCCATCTTTTTGTCTGTTCTGCTGAGGAAAAACATATGCACACCGTATGTTTTTTCCCCATATGCTCCACATATACTCCAAAACAATGAATAATGATTGTGTTTTTCCATCCTGAGGTTACTGTGTCTTATGCATGGGAAGAAAAGCATGTGATAGATATCTTGGAATTTTTTCACAGACTAGTCTTATTAACTAATTTTTGACTAAAGATGGGATGCTAAAGTACTGTAACAGTTCCACCTACGTAGAAACTTAAAAGGCTAAGCTTTGGGATTATTGTTGAACTAATCATGTAACTGTAACGCAGCCCATGGATGGAAATAATACATATTTCTAACCACTGTAAATCACTGTGGACTAAGGCAGCTGTGTGCAGCTTTTATACAATGTGCTTGTCTGACAAGGTAATGCAATAAGTCAGTATTTTGTATTGTTGGTGCATGTACGCATATGCACATATAACATTTATAAATGACAAGTGGCTTTTGATTTTAGGTTTCCTTTTTTCCTTAATTTTCCAAAAGACAAAGCTCTGTGTAAAAATTGAGACTTTCAAAATTGGTTCCAGTTTCACACTTCAGCTGATCCTGATGTCATGTATTGGCAGTGCAGTGTCATGGCACACCTCCAACACAGCCACATCTGCCAAGTGCATGAGCCTAATGAGTATCTGTCTCCTGATGTGTAAAGATAGGCAGCTCTGTGGTGTTACTGAGAAGGGCCCAAGTGGTATTGCTGCCTAGAACTGCCTTCTGTATGATGAGGAAGCTTCACTAGTTAGTGGGTCATCCAGCCCCTCCAAAGACTGTAGGATAACTTACCAGTGCATGAGACCTGTGCCTCCTGAGAGAAAGGATGTGAGGTTTGGGTTCCAGGTGTGGGGTGACTAACAAGTTACCCATGGACATTCAGGAGCAACTGTCATCGGAGGTGTTAAGAACTTGTTAGGACAAGGCCCTTAGCAACCTGATCTAACTCTGAAACTGGCCATTTTGAGTGGGAGATTGGATCTTAGGACTTCAGAGGTCCCATTCAACCTGATCTTTTTTCTCTACAGAGTGATTCTCTGTAGTCTTAGCTTATACCAGCAACTCCACTTATATGTGCTTAAAAATTTTCACTTGAATCAAATCTCCTACAACTCATGTCCTCTTTAGATAGGTAGGCACTAATGAAATATCTACTTTTAATGTCTCTCCAGAGATCTTAGGAATGCATTGTACAATGCATTAAATTGTTTTAATGTAATCAGTTCATATCCTTTAGATGAAACTGAAGCTCATTTCAGTAAAATAAAACTGATCTTATTGCTCTCCTGTGAAATGTCCTTTTGCAGAGAGCTGGAGAACACTCACTTGAGATTCTGTGCCTGGTCTGAAAGACCTGTGCTTTGATCCAAATTTAGGTTAAACCCAGTTGGCAAGTTGAATGATTTCTACTTGTTCTCTATGACCTACAGTAAGTTCAAATGGTCAAGGAAGAATAACTGGACATAGGACAACTAAAAGTGTTCAGACACACTGTGTAGCATTACAGTTACTCCTCTGTTCTTACATCTTCCTCACTGAGCATCTCCAGCAGGTCTTGAGTTGACTTGTGTTGAACTAACTGATTTGTGGGCTAGACCTGTTTTATGAATCCTGAAAAGGCGTTTAGATGTATGTGAGTGGTTTCTGTAGAAACCTCTCACCCTAAGTCTCTGTCCTCAAGATCAGGATGTACCTTGCTAGAAGGAATAGGAGGCAAATGTATGGATGATACATCAAGAAATTCTGTTCTCACTTTTGCTTATGTAAATCTGGTAAATTACACTTCATAGGTGGGAGGGAAAGGAGGCTTGCATATGTCTATATTTCTTTGTCTCTGTAATTTCCTAAAACTGCCAGGAAGAATCTTATTTTTGGTTCAGCAGTCTCTGTTGGAGAGTTGAAGCAGGTTTCATGGAAGAACTGAAGCTTCAGCCTTAATGCAAAGTGACTAATGCAGGTCTCATAATAAAGTTCTCAAAATAAATTTTGAAAGTACAATATCAGTGTGTTCCTTTACCCTATGAAAGTACTTTTTTTTTTTTTGAAGCAATTGAACACAATTTAGTACTTAACCTTTATCTCTTAGACATTATGTTGCTTTGCTAATGGATAGCAACACTGTATTTTGAAAGGAGGATTTGTTTTGCTTGTTTTTAATGGAATGGTTAACCTTAGTCACTTCAAAATTGGCAAGCAGTCTCTCTTTCTTAAAAAAGTTAACTAATAATTTACATTTTTGAAAGAGGTCTGCTGTCTTCATTTATCTAAGCAACAGCTTTAGCAATAACCTCTCATGAATTGAGAGAACAATTGCTTCTTTCAAGTATCCTTGTTGGTGCTCTTGCTGCAAGAGTTGTCTAATGTTCGTGTATCCACACATTGGTTTGTAAGGTGGAAGTAGAACTTGCAGTAAGATCACTTTCTGTATTAGTAAAAAGAACAGCTGTGCCCTGTGCTTGCCATCTTTTGAGTCTCATATCCAGTAGTCAGTTGAAGATTAGTAGGGGGATGCTACAGAACTCATCTGAGTAGTGGAAATTTTGATTTTCTTTTTGTTTTAATTGATTCTTCTGTTTGTCTTGAACTTCAAAGGAATGGTTTAACAAGAAAAAAATCCTTTTTTTTTTTTTTTTAGAAAAGTTAAATTTGGATAGTAGGAAACAGGATATGGTTGAAAACTTCATTTACTTGATGTACTGTAAAATAAGTGATATTTGAAGTGTAACTTTCATTTTAAAATATGGTGTTATTGATGTTTTAAACAGAATGTGAAGATTCAAAAATGTTCTTGGCAGTCACTTTGGAAGTAAGCTTCATAAAAAATAATAAAAATTGGCAGTCAGGAGAATGATACAATGCATGCCATATAAAGCACTTAATCCTGGAACCTGCACAAGTACTAAGTGTCCTAATGTATATTTATTGAAATACAGCTTGGAGTCTTATTTATGTTGTATTTTAATTTAAGCATTTCAGGATTGAGTAGACTTACTTTCTTGTAAGTATGTAATTTATTTTTATAAAGTTACTATGCTCATAAACTATTGGATCTTGGAGAGTTGAAATGAATGTGTGATATTCTGGCATTGAGGCTCATAGTTCAAGCAAGCTTGTTTAATATGTTGGATAGCTGAACTAGATTTGTTTTTAAGTAAGATTTCTTTCAGTTTTCAGCTGCTGTTTAAGATTTACTTTCAACATTCAAATAAATAAAAAAGGCAGGGTGAAGTCAATGTTAGTCTCTTTAAAAACAGAGCTCTCTGTAAACAAGTCCTGTGAAAGCTTTCATAAACACAGTGGGTTCTACCACTACTACTTTGCTACAAGATCAGTTTACCCATCTCCACAGTGTCAGCTCCTGTACTGTCTGAGTAATGCTTACAGTATGTATGGTTGTTTTTTTTCTGCTGAATCCTGTCTGCCCATAATGTGTTCAGTAGGTAATGAATCAGACTGGGGGTGAGAATAGGGAAGGAAGGGGGAGAATAAGTGGGGGTGGCATCATTGAGATAAATAATGAAATGCTTTCAGAAGTTATTCAGTAGCTCTTCTAGATCCCCTTTGAACACAGTTAGAAGAACTGAAGACTATTTAACTGCACGTAAATCCATTAATTCAAGTTTGCACTGGCTCCCATGTAGTCCATCTCAGTGCTCGTTTTGGAGATGAATTATTTCTTGAATCATTATTTCGACACCAGTTATGGAATCTGTCCAGTGGTGGCCATTTAATCAAGATTATTTTATGAAAATTGCATTATTTGCCTACAATTTATTAAAATGAGGAGCTTCTCATTAGCACTCTGTTCAGGTAAAGTGATATTCAAAGAGTTGTCTCAAATGTATTAGATAATTGTACAGTGATGTGCAATTTCAGTACAGCCTTTCATTCCCAGTTTAAAAATTGCCAGTAAATTCTCATGTAATTAATTGTGCATTTAACTTTGACAGTGTATTTCTGGATCAGACAGACTTATCACAGCTTTTTCATCTTGTTTAACAATGTTCAGTGCTTCATACTTCATAGGTATAGGATCACAGCATTAAAAATACATGTATGAAGACATTGCTTCATATCTAGTATGAAGTAGAAAATGTAGATTTGTTATCCGTTTTAATGTACTACTGTGAAAGTGAAAATGCTGTTTTCTCAGCCTGTGTAAAATGTGGTGAATAAATGGTCTCTACTATATATATATTTTTTTAACAAGATTAAGCAAATAGTTTTGGATGTGTCTGAACTTTCTTTTCTGTTTTTAACTTTCAGTTTACTGAGAGGAATGTTTCTTTTGCTAAGAAATACTGAAGTGTATAGTTAAAGAGGATAGTTTGCTTTAGACTTTATGTTCTGTCTGCAGTTTGTTTCTTTCAGAACATCTGGCATCAATCATTGCTAGTAATAAATCCCAAGCCTTTTCTTTATAGTAAAGTAGCTGTCTAGGGAAATTTTATGTACATTGTAATACTGAAGTTACACGTGTATATACATGTGCCTAACACTTTCCTGTTATTGCCTGATGGTCTGATTTGCTACATCTTAGATGCTTGAAATTAGGAAATAACTTGTTTATGTGCAGTGTCTGTTCCTGAAGTGCATGTGAAATTTGCCTTCGGTAACAAGACCAATAAATGTGGCAGGAAACTTTTACATTTTGTTAATTTAAACTAGCATAAAGTTCCATGGAGAATAGTAAGATGTGTGAGGCTACAAGTTTCACAATGCTAATAGCGCTTTCCATCGGAAATTAAAGGTTGAAGAGTGCTGTGTGAAAGGCATGTTGCATCTAGATGATCTTAAAGATAATGAGGGTATTTCCAGCTCTAGATGAAAATTTGCACATTAATTTAGGTTTGCATGTGACAGGCAACATCAGTCTGTATTGAGTGTTTCAATGGGCAGTCCATCACCCCAGTGCAGAATGTAGTGTTGCAATTCAATGCTCTACACCACCATCAGCTTATAAATCTTAGCGTTCTTGGATCCTGTCTGATAGACTCTTTGGTCCTTTATGAGATAAGTCATTGAGAAGGCTGTGACTTTCTGATGACAGATTACGTAAGTTTGAAATACTGCTTTTGATTATTATTTATTTATTTTGGAGTGGGGAAAAGACTGTACATTCCTTAATATTGTCTAGAATTGATGAAATCTATTAATTCTCAGGCTTCTGATAAACACAAAAGCAGTAACAGTGAGGATGTTCCTTCAGGATTGTCCAAACTAAGAGTATGTAACTTCTGTCAGTTTGTGGTTTTATTTCTTATTTTCGTTCTTCTTTTTCACAGAGTCGTAGGGTATGGAAGGGCCCTCTGGAGATTATCTAGCCCAACTCCCTGCTAAGGTATATTGCTTAAAGTAGGCACGTCTTTTTCTCAGTGAACCAAGATACGCTAATGCAAACATACTAATACAGTTAAAATGTTGCAAGTGGTAGTTTAGAAGATGTGATTCCTGGAAAGGTGATTCTTGCAAATGTTGTACTGGGAAGTAAAGCATTCTAATTAAATTCTATGGAGAAATCCAGAAAGCATTTCTGTAAGAAAGCTTTACGAGCTCTCTGTGAAGGCAGTAGTTTTTTCACACCATAAAAGCATGAGAACAAATGGTTCTAATTCTTCTTGTTGCTTGTTTTCACAGTAATAACTGTCCTAGGTTAAAATGGATCCATCCATTAGAGCACTTGTATTAGGTTAGCTTAGCTTATTGGGAGGTAATAATCACTTTGACCCAAGAATGAGGGTGAAAAATGAAAGGAAGTGCAAATACTATGTAAGTAAACAAAGACAGTTCAGTTTGTAGCAAAAGCATGTATGCTAAGAGTTGTGATTTTTTTTTCTTTCTTTAAAAAAAAAAAAGAAAAACCAACCATTTTCAATGTAATACCCAGAGAAATTCCTGTGTAAGTACACAAACTCTCCAACTATGCATTCTGATGTAGATTAGCTTACTGTATTATGTTCCATATAAACAACATAAATTATCACTTTCAATTAATCTCTTGTAATTAATCTACTTCTTTCTTAATCTCCAGTGAGTCCTTGTACCTGAAGTGGAAAATTGCCAGAAAACTATCTGATAGCATCTTTATAATTTCCAGAGTTGATGATGCTTTAATCAATGTCTAGTATTTTCCTCCAATAGTAAGAAGGCCTTACAAAGGCATTCAAGGAGAGAAGAAAGCAGTGTGGTTTTATAACCCTTCTCTCAATAAGATGCAACTTCAACTTTCCAATATGTCACATCTTCAGTTATTTTTCTCTTTTTTCCCACCTCTGGACTTAAAGTCAGTACCTACTGTAGCAGCTTGCCCATGCTGTGTATAAAGCATAGTGTTTCTGTCTGACGGGCTTTTAAAGCAGCTCAGTCTGAAAGCAGCATCTCCCTACTTTAGGTGTACAGGGCTGTATCCTTAAGTAGAAGCATCTTGCTTGTTGTCCTGTGGTGCCTGTGATCAGGATTTCACAATTGTTCCATGCAGCTACCATCTCTAACTGTTACACATGGCAGTATGGAGTTCTTGCTGTTTTGATTATGCGAAATAAAGATGCAAAGATATGAAATTATTTATCTTTCACTACTGCAGCGTGTTTCTGGCAGCAGTTCAAAGCTACCTGTCTTTGAGGTGACCAAAACCACATAGCAGTAGCTCAGCCCCACTGCCAGTGCATCTACCATCCTGCTGAGATTTCCTAACTGTGTGTGTGGGTTTTCCCCACCATATGCCCAGCACTTCCATGGAGCTACCTTCCTCACTATCATCTTTTTCTCATAAACATGCGTTTTGAAATTAATGTTTAATTCAAAACATAAAGGTTGTGATTGGAGTGAAGTAGCTGCCTCAGATTTGGAGTTGGAGGATCTGCTACATCAATTTGTACACTTAAGCTAGGCAGGGACTCAGCATCAAGTGTCTTGGCAGCAGACCAGCCAAGCATTACTGTCGCATTTGATTCTTTATTAGAGATTGCAAATGGATATTGGAGTTCAGAGAAAATAAGATCTAGCATAAATATTGGCTTAATATATATGTTGAATGGGTTTACACCAAGGTTTGGCTAGTTTACTTTCAATTAGAAATAATATGGGTAAAGATTTATGTGATAATCCATACCAAACTGCCAGTTACTAATGAAGACGCGGGTAATTCTATGAGTAATTAGATTTCATCTGAACTAATTTCTGGGGTTTCCTAATTTAGAGATCTTTAGCTGCAAACATTGAAAATGCATTTATTTAACTCATCTTTTACTTAGTTTGTTGCATTAGTTGATAAAAAGCAGTCTGTTCTAAGGCCTTTCTCTATGGTGCTCTTCTTCCCACTTTCTACTTAAAATACAGTAGAAAATAGTCTTTTATGCATCTAAGTAGACAAGAAAGCTAGTCAGAATCCAGAGGATATCTTTTCAGAAACAAAACCTGCTTTTGAGGAAAATTGAAATTCATGTATCCTGGATCATGGTTGTTTTTTTTTTTCCCCCCCCAGTTATTCTCTATGTATGTATTATTTCCCAATATGGAGATTTCCCCAGCAGTAGTACCTCCTATTTTATGATGTTGGCCCACGATGTGAGTGGTGGATGTTGGTGGTGTGGCAGTAGAGGTTGAATCTTCCCACCAATATTTTATTATGTTTTATTGCTGTGTGATAGATGGCAGTGGAGGGGCAGTCTATTAGAAAAAAATAGTGCTTTGTCTCTGAGAACTCACTCTTACTGATGTTATTTTTAATAGCTATACTTAGGCCAGTTGTGATGATGGCTGATAGCAGAACTTCACAGCAAGGGAAACAAAGTATATGTAATTTGGTACGTGGTGGGATGGAGCTTTATGGAAAAATCATGAATAGATGGGTACCTGATTTTACTGAAATCTTGCATTTGAGCAAAGCTTATAGATTTTTATATTTCCTAATGCCATAAATAATAATCATTTTTTCATATTCCTTTGACAAAGTAAAGATTTTTGTACTCTAAAGCAAAACAGAGAACACAGCTTATATACTTCTATTTCAACAGATGCAGCCTTATCCCCAATTTTTTATGTTCTTGATTAAATGTTTTATTTAGATGATACTACTTGCAATGTTATTTCCCAACCACTTGTTATTAGAGTGGTAACTTTTTTATTCTGAATGTGTAATTTAGAATCCTTTGCTATGTTGTCTACAGAGTGCAGTGGTGTTCTTTCTTGCAGTCATTTCTGAGTTTTGCTAGTAATGCACTTTGAAGAGTCCAGCTGTTTCCACTTCATTAAAATAAAAATTGCATTGATTTCTTAACTTCCAGATCCAAAATTTAAAAAGCAGTATTTTTTCTTAGTCTTGCAAAAAATGTTTTTTTCAGTAAAATGTTAAATTTCCCCATTTTTATTCTATTTAACTATCCCAGAGGCATTTTACGTGACCTTCTTAATCTGTAGCAATATATCTGCTGTATTTTCATCTTACTACCATTTTGTGTCCTCTTCCCAGTGTAGTGTGTGTATATATGTATATATACTGTACTGTTCTGTCACTCTTCTATCTCCACAGCATTTTTTTTGCAGTCTGCAACAATATTTCAAGTTTCAATTTCATTACCTATATGTATGTTAATTTCATTTCCTATCACGATTCCTTTAACATTAATTAAAGCTTTTTCCATGCGGTGTCCAGACTGATTTGATCATTTCAGATGGCTTATTTTCCATCTTTTTGGATACGGGCAATTCTCTATTGTTTTTTCTCTCTACAAATTACACCCCTGGAAGAGATTGTCTACCTTACTCTTGCACCTGTCTCATCAAGGTGATGATTTTTAAATGATCTTCTGTACATCCTTGATGAGTATCTCATGCATGTAGGCAACCTAGAAATATCAGTTGAGTATATTAATGTTTTTTGCTTTGACTTTCACATTGGAAAACTGGGGGTTTGCTCAGCCTGCAGAGTAGGAGCAGACAATTTAGATGCACGACTCTGAGAAGTACTGCTGCTGAGCAGTAATACATGACGACACTTGATAAAGCTTTGTTGCTTAATTGTGAAGAGCTCTAAAGGCTTATCAGATGTTTCAGGAGTATATCAAGGCTTGAAAGTTGAAGTCAAGTAAACAAGGCAATTACTAAACCACTGAATAAAAATATAAGTATTGAAACTTCATTAATAAATAATAAACAGTGCTATTCAGCACATTACATTTGAAGCACGTTCTGTATTTTAGTAATAGTATTCTGGATAGTGTCTTGCTTGTTGTTTTTTTATTTTTTTCTGTAAAGGTGATACATAGGAGGTATTACTATGTCTATTTAGTAGTGAATCTTCAGAAACCAGGAACTCTCTAGATGCAGATCTTGACTAATTTTTTTTTTAATCAGTACCATTAGTGATGTGTGTGAGTCAACAGTGTGATCTCCATCAGCAGCAACTAGATCTGATATGGCACCCCAAGGATTTTTGGGCAGTTAGTTTCTTGAGCATCCCAAGGTCTGCATCCTTCTGTGTCAGAGCTATGGGCCATCCGTTCAGTCCTGCTCATAACACAGAGACCTACATCACTGCTGTACCCAACTGTAATGCCAAATAAAAAGATAGTGTGCTGTATTATTCATAATAGCTTTGTCTTGCTTTTGGGCTGCAGAAAGTATGTGTGTGAGAAGTTGCTTTGATGAAAAAGTAGGCTTGAGTTTGTGTTGGGAGAATTGCTGAGAAATTTCATTTCATGAGTTAAAGAAATGCTATTCAACATGTTTACTGTGCTCCTTTTCATAAATAATTCACCAGTGGAAATTTCAGTTTTCAGACTTCTCCGTAACACATCTACCAATTTATTCACCTTTTGGCCCCTTTAAAAATCCAATCAGCTTAAGAGCTTTTTAATGCACTTCTGATATGTGCATTACCTGGAATTTTAGATTAAAGTAGAGAAGACGTCCTTGTGACCATTATAAGTGATGTTCAAGGGTTACATTAAGAGTGATAAAATTAGTTTCATCTAACATGTTTTGATTAGAATACTTTCCAATTTGGAAACACATCCTACAAAAATCACCTTCAGTGTTAGAAAGGTTATATTCTGTACTCTCTGGCCTGTTCTGGAGACAGCTAGAGCAGATCTAATCATTTTACCACCAGTAATCATAGAGACTGCAGCTCAATATCTCTGAGCAGGAGGCTGGTTCATAATAGTTATGCAGTGAACTTGGTTGTGTGATCCCTACAGTGCTGTTGATTTTCACGTGGCAGGTGCTCAGATGCTGAGGTGGTGGGCAGCTGTTTAAAACTCATGAAAGAAAGAGGTACATAAACAGTGCAGATTAATTAATTGTATTCCTGCTTTAAGCAATTTCTACTTCCCTGCAGACAAGTAACTCAGTGTTTCATGAAACCAAGGGACATTTCTCTATTTTTCTACTTCACTACTGAGCGTCTTGCTCTGCTCTTTTCTACTGTGTGGATGAAGATAGCACTAGTATGAGAACATTCACTGAAAACATTCCTCCCATGGTCCTTGCTGTAACTGGAATAAGAACAGCAAAATTATGCTCTGAGTGGTAACGTTGGAGTTATATTGTCTTATACATTTGATATTATCACTAAGATAGTTCTGTGCTTTTCAGAGAAGTAATTGAAATGTGTAGGTGCTTGTGGTGTACAGGAATAGGACGATACCCCTTACAGTATTTCACGTGTTCCATAAATGTGGGGGCAAATGATGAGCTCCAGTAGAAATATCTGAATAAAGCAGAACTTTCATGATATCACTGTTGGCAAAATCTCCAGCAATTCCCATTTTTGAATCAAACTGGACTCCTGTTTCTATTTGAAATTCCAACAATCAAAAGAGAACAGTAGGTTTCACTGAAAAGAAAATCTTCTGTTTCAGTTAATTTCTATAAGAAATCTTCAAAGATTTTTATTAGCAGAGAGCTAATAAGTATTAAATGAGTTAAAATAAGATTGTTAGACAAAACTGGAAATAAAAGGCTGTATTAGCATAGACAAATACATACAAACTGATTTTCTTTTCAGGGCTTCTTTTAATGTTCTATTAAACTCTTGGTTTCAAACTTCTAGCTTTTATTAAAATAGCTGTGAAGTGTCGGAGTGTGTACTTCATTTATACATCTTAGTGGAAACTTGGTAGAAAATAAATGTTAACCTGTTGAATAAATATTCAATATATTTTTATTTCTGAGCTATGAGGTACATTTCAATGTTATTCTTGCTCGAAGATTACTTTCAAATCAAATCTCCCTTTCCTTCCACAATGCAATACTACCTTGAGACATGATAATGTTGCATTATTTTCTGTGTAAATAAATGTAACTATTTTAATATGGAAATCAGAACTTGCTGTAAGGAAAAAAAAATCAACAGAATGATTGATACTAGAAATTATACTATTGGGATAAATTCCTTTACTGATAGCAGAACAAATTTGAGTTGCACTGTCCTTTCTGATGGGATGGCTGTGGGTATTAAGGCCCCTTCATCCACCTCCCTCAGCCTTTCTGGTTTAAGACATTCACACATTTAAGTCAGGTTGAATCTGGTCTGATTTACTCTGAATGCTTGAGATAGAAACTGTGAAAATGTGAGAGCTGTTCATGAGTTGTTTGTCCATTTGCTTTGTATAGGGAGAACAGACAATTGAGTATTTCCACCATCAGTCACCTAAATCAAGTTGTTGGCAAGTGGGAGCCTCTCTTTCCTGCATACACTTAGTTGGTGCAAACATAGACTCCACCCTTTGCAGCTCAGAAGGCGTCGAACAGTTAAGCATTCATCTGCAGTTAACCTTTGAGAGCTGTGTAATTCCCATTTATGTCTTTAGAAAAAGGCTTTATGCATATCGGTAATTGGATTTGGTTGCTTCTACTCAAAATTATAAAACCGTATCTTTATGTGCAGTTTTATCTTGTGTGCATCTTACAACTAACCTATGATCTCCATAATAGTCATTTAAATGGGGGTCTTTGGAACACAGAACACAATATACTCTAGTTTGATGATGGGAGAGGATAAAAATTGCATTAGATGAGGCACTCGAGTCCTTACCTTTTTTGGTTCTACTTTTCATCATTTGTGCATTTGACAAAAGAGGAGGTGTAACAGTGGTAAGGCTTTGACAACAAAGTAATTCCTTTGTTGCATTGCATTTATACAAAGTATTTAGTTGCGTACATTGCACCTATTATGATACTGGAAACTGTTGCTGATCTTTAGCTTCCTAAGATTCTTTTTGTTTCATAAGATCCCAATAAGATGGGGGATTAGCGTAACTCATTTTAGGAGACTTGAGAACCCGAAGTCATACTGACACATCTTATAAGGCATGCACAGCTTGAGTTTAAGTGTCCAAGGCTGGTTACTCAAACCTTTTATGAACATGCTGTAGGCTTCCTCTGGTTTTGAGAGGGCTTTGAGCCTCACAAGCAAAACAAGCTCAGTCTAGGGAGACAGATCTACTGTATTTCCTCTTGATGATGGACTAGAGCAGTAAGAAATAAAAGCAAACCAGAACCGTCTCTCCTATTCATTCTCTTCTACCTCCTCCCCAAGCACTGCAGTGGAATGGGGGACTGCAATTAGTCCATTCCACTTGGCTCCTGCTATTTCTCCATGAGAACTCTCTGCCCCGGCTTCACGTGGCGTCCCTCCCATGGGATGCTATCCTTCTCCATGTGGCCTCACACGAGCTTCCCACATGCTGCAGCTCTTCCAGCACCGTCCAAATACGGCTCGGTACCGCGAGTCCCCCTGGGCGGCTACTTCCCACAGCCCTCCCGCCCCACCGCGGCCCCTCCCCTGGGGCTGCAGCTCCGGTCCGGGCTGTAGGGAGCTGCTGGAGCTTCTTCTGCACTGACCTCGGTGCCTGCGGGGCCGTTCCTCCCACATCTCACACCCCCCTCCCAGCTGCGGTTGCACGGCAGCTTCCCTTGTGCTACCTCCGAGCACAGCCGACGTCTCTCATAGCTCAGCTCCGACACCGGCGTGTCCTCCTGTTGGAGCTGCTCTGCTCACACAGGGCCCTCTACAGCTCCTCTACTGCCAGGACCTTGCTACGTAAACCCGGTACAAGGGTAGACATTGCCTTTGGTCTATCTCCTTGTGCATAATTTGTGTACGGTTCATTGTCATCAATTTGGTACTAGCTTAAATGGGACAAGAGAACGTTGTGTTGTTGCATAAATGTTTAGGAATACACTGAGAACAACTTAAATCTATTCTCTTTTTCCTGTGTAAGGAGCTGAATAGCTAGCTTGCTTGCATAATTTCCTTCGTACTCAACTCTATTGGTTTGTTTCCTGCCTTCAGGTCTCTCTGTAAGATCATTTGCTTACAGTGTGTACTGAAGGTAAGACCTAAAGGTCTCTGTCATGTATGTAGTCTGAAGACAGAAAGCATATGAGGGCATTTTACTTAAAACAAACAAGAAAAGTCTTGTGTGGAATAGGAAGACTCTTGATTGGAGTCAGTCAAGTCAGATGTTGACCTTTGGATTTGTTATACTGCCAATTATCTGGCTGTTTCTATTTTTCCCCTTCTGCTTGCCTGCCATCAGTAGCACAAACGTGTTGTCCTATGTATTGTTTGCAATGTTGTTTCCTTACTAGGCTTAAAGCTGGCAGAAATGCACATATTTGCACCTATGTTTCATATGAAAATATACTATTGATATTCATGTATTTCATGCTGGTGAGAAATTCAAACTTCTGCAAAGAAAGTGAATATACCTTTCCATGCTGACGCTTATGAAGTAATAGATTTTAATGAACTATTATCTTAACACCTCTTTATTGAGGAACGGATGCAAGCAATTTGATGTAGTTGTATTCCTTCTATTTTTTCTATAGAAAAAAAGATAAGGTTTATTTCAAAGAAAAAGAATAAAGCAGAACAACTTCATTTGTGCTGACACAAATGTTTGTTGTTTTTATTTTTTTGAAACGATCTTCGAATGGGAGAGACTACCTTAAATTCTGTAAATGGCTTTTTGTATTGTATTATTCCAAACTATTTGTACACAATTGCTACTTTTTTTTTAGTACGATTTTCAGCGAGTTTACAAAGCAGCTACAGTGAATCATTCCCTTTTGAGTTTCAGATGGCATCCAAGCTTGGTAACAGAAGGTACAAGGGATTAATATTTCGCTGCAAAACAACAGTTTGAGCAGGTGGTACTTGATGCTATTACACATATAGGTCACTTGGGAGTGTGCATAATCACTGAACTGAATATTAATTAGGACAGCTTTCCCAGCCAATTTTTTTAAAAGAATTCTTTTAAAGAAAGGGAGGAAAAAATAATAAAAGCCAGCTCCAACAGCCTACTGGAGTTTTGAAAGCTAAGTTTTTATTGGAAAGAATCACTACCCGAATTTGGACTCAATCTTTTTCTTAGATGGACTAATTTTGTGATAAATAAAGGCTGTTATAAACTTCAAGTATGATATAAAGTGTTATTTGATTCATTTTTTTCCTCCACTTCTTTGAAATATGTCTTGATTGCAGGCTGTCATGTTGGAGTGTCTGACAAAAGCAAACACTTGATGTTTTCAAGTTGAAGGTGCATTAGGGAAAAACAATATTTTTATGAACCTTTTGGCCTGAAATCTT
Source organism: Odontophorus gujanensis (assembly GCA_013399175.1). Taxonomy (NCBI): domain Eukaryota; kingdom Metazoa; phylum Chordata; class Aves; order Galliformes; family Odontophoridae; genus Odontophorus; species Odontophorus gujanensis. The sequence continues at coordinate 138,970 of VXAB01013021.1, forward strand.
GACAAGAAATAGGGATTGTTTTATTTGAATTGAAATATAAACTACTGAGCAAAGCAGAAGAGGGGAGCAGCTGACTTCTTTGCATGATCTACAGAACACCACTTTCTTTGGCTTGGTTTTCTGAACAGTCATGCTTTGAATAACTTCAAAATTAGTCAGGACTTTTTTCTAAAAGGTAAACTTGCAAGATATTTAGCTACTGTGATTATAAAACCTGCATCAATCTCTTTTGACCGCGCATGTCTGCTGCAGGTTAAGTCCCCTGAGACACAGAAGCTCACCAGATACATCAGCAAAATTTCCTGAGGGTGACACTATCTGTTGCCTCTGCAGTGTCCAAGGACAAGCAGCTGGCACCAGTACAGTGTATCAAGATGTTTCTGTTGCACCGGTTAAAACTGTCTTTGGAAGCTTAGATCTTACTTTTTTTCCCGAAGGCCCTTCTCTGGAGCCACTGCCTGTTGCAGTGATGAGCAACAAAATTTTCCCTCTGTCCCAGGTAGTACGTACTTGGACCACACAGCCATCTGGTGAAGTGAGTGCTTCGAGACTCTGGTACTTAAGAAAATGAGGCACTTTACCGGAAAGAGGATGTAGAAATTTAAGTGAGGGTTGTCCTGGGGAGGACAGGAGCCCATGGCTTGGGTGGGACCTTACGGTGAGGCTTCTACTCTGGCTATGCTTCTCTTTACCCCCTGGTATAGGTAAAAATCTCCTTTTGGGAGAGGCAGTTTTTACCTTCCCTCCCTTTGCCTTTTGAGTTCAGAGCTCTAGTCCTGTTCTCCACCTTTATTCCCCAGTCAGCTTTTAGCATTGCACTTTTTATTCTGTAATGTGGTGTGTCTTGTGCATGTGTTTTCAGGCTGATTTACTTGTGCTGTGCACCTGTGGCTTTGTCACATGAACATTCAGATGAGATCTCTTAAAGACTTGCAGAACTTCAGACATTTCATTTAAAAAGCAGGGTAATTCAGGAGGTGCTTTACCTCTTTTCTCTTTAAAAGCTTTTCTTTCTGAGGCCTATTAGAATCATAATGCTGCTGTGATTCGTCTGATGATGCATCTTTCCTACATAGCAGTAGTAGTCCATTGGGGAGGGGGGTGTCTGATTTCCTTAGTTGTTCAGTTCAATAATAAATTTAAAAGTTTCATTAAATATTTATGTTAAAAATTAGTATTTGACTCCTGTAGTTAGCTGGAAGATGTGTTGTTTTATTTATTGCTTGCTGCTGTAAATATTTTGCAACATATAGGATAACCCAAGCTGAATGAAGACTATGTTGAAATACAGGTCTTGAGGAAGGAGGGGAAGAGCTGGGTTAAAATTCAGTTTGAAACTGATTTTGAATTGGACCCTACCCAGATGTGAAGAATGTGAGCCATAAAGTAGTCTGTCAAATGTACCTGCATTAAGAAGGTAACACATACAGCAAAAGGTGAAATATGTCTCAAGATTTCAATACAGGTCTGGATAAATAGGAACACTGTGGGAACTGAGTGCTGGGAGTGTTGGTCTTTGAAGGAAGCATTAATGTTAGCTGGTGCATAGGTATTGCTGGAGATGAAGAAGATGGACGTAAGGTGGCCAGACTAAGGAGATCAGGCGAGGGAACTAAAAACTTGAGTAGAAGATTTAGGTACGTCAAAAGAGTCAGTTAGATAGTCTTGAGAGTTGACTGTGCAGTTTTAACAGGAAACAGATAACTGGAAAAAATGAAATTTGATGAGGAAAAAGCATACAACTGATCGATTTGACCAAGTTCAGCTGGGGGAGATTTGAACCATTTGAGAAGTCAATTGCCGAAGGGGCACATGTTCTTTCACAACCTGGAATGGCACTGTGCATCCTTGACTCCTTGTTAGCTGAAGTGTGAAAGCCTTCCTGTCAGCAATTCCCAAAAGCCCTGAGAGCCTCACTGGACAGACAGTAACAGTTGCTGCGTTTTAATCTCCTCACTTGAGGTAGAAGTCTATACCTTGTATAAGAGTTTCAAACGTCGTGACAGAGTGGGTACAAAGGTTATAGGATTTGTTTTGACCCTGAGAACCAAACAAGGTTGTTGCGAGCAGTAAAAAAAAAAAAAAAAACCAAAAATAAAAAGAGAGAGAGAAAAATGTGGTGTTGATAAGCAAGTATAACATCTTGCAACATAATTCTGTCTTCAATTGTATGCTATACGCTAGTCCTTAATTACATTATTCCATGCAATTTTTTTCCTCAAGTATTCTTGCATTATTCAGTTTGTGAGATGGACAGGGCTTGCTTAATGAGCAGATGTTCACTATTTTGTACAACATGTGGCCTTAGGCCTTATTTTCCTGCATTATGTTCAGATCTGTACTCTGAAGTAAAAAATTATTCATTTCCTCGGGGGCTTTTCACAGTGCTCATCACTGTAATATCTGAATAGCTTCTCCTAAAGTAATTAGTTTACCTTTGCAACACTCTTCAGCTGCACAAGTTTTACAAGCAAGCAGTAAAAGCAGAAGGAAATCGAGTATCTCCTCTATTGTCAGAGTGCCTATCCTGGATGCACTCTAAAAGTGAGCCCATGTGAATTTAATGAGGTTTAACAAGGCCATGTGCAAGGTGCTGCAATTGGGTTGGGGCAATCTGAGATACGAGGACAGACTCAGAGGAACTCATTGAGACAAGCCCTGTGGAGAAGGAGGTCCTGGAGCTTGCAAGTTGGTGGGGGAGGGAGGCTGGCATTTTGCATGGTCTGGTAATGATAGGACAAGGGGGAACTATTGAGTAGAAGCCTTTATTATGTTCATTTCTAACTTTAAGCATGGTAGAGATATTCACTTATGTTGTACCACCATGTGCACAAAATGTTTCCATCTTTCCTGGTACCTATTTCTTTTCTGTTTCTTTTTTATTTCTTTAGAAATTAGTAATATAGTGACCTGGTATGGGCTAGCTAATGAATTCGGGCATTTTTTTATGGTTGAAGAAAAGAGAAGAGTATTTTGGAATATCCTCTTCATTCTTGACAAGATAATGAACTTTGTGTTATCTGGAAGGTACTAAATGATAAATCTGAAGTATGTTTTCATGTTACACTGCCATTTCATTAGTAACCCATCAATAAGTCATATTTGGAGGCCTTTGGGAAAGAATCTTTTTCTAGATCTGTAAACTAGATCTGAAATGAAAGTTCGAACATTTATATAAACAACAGTGTAAGTAGTTACAGTTCAAGTATGCTGGACAAAACTTATTATCTCCAGTCCTCTGGAGTCCTCCTCCCATCTTGTATTACTTGTGAACACCAAAGGTAATATCTCTCTTAGAACACTGCTCCAGAAGGACTCTGTAAAACCTCACATGTAGAGTTGTTACTAAAGCAATTCTGCTTCATATAGAATAAAAATTATTTACTTAGTTGTACTGTTAAGTAGAGAGGATGAGCTGTATAGCTTGCTCATACTATTCCTAGAAAATATTACGTCTTACTCCTCATTTTGCTCACTTCCTTTATTATTTTTTTTCAATTGTATTTTATACAGCATGTGTCAGGCAGAACTGGGAAGAAAACGTGTCGTAGCAGGTCCTCCTAGTGAGATCTGCTGTTGTCAGGATAATCTAGGTCCCGAAATATTCCTCCTTCAATCCTCTGAAAAGTCAAGAATGCCATTTTTGTCCCTTGCCTTGTTAGGAATTTGGATGTTTAGGATAGTCTGGGACTTGGATGAACACAAAGACAAGCTCCTCCTCCTGAAGAAAACAATCATTAATGGCTTTTGCAGTACAATTTTGTTCTTCTAGCAGTTCAGCCTGCTCTCTCCATCTCTCTGTTGCACCGACCTGCACTGACGTACTCCTCCCAGTGGCTGAAGTTGTCAAATCTCTTTTCAGGTCACAAAGATGCTCTGAACTTTCTCTTCAGCAACGCTGAATTTTTTCCCTACTCCGATCTGTTGTAGACCCTAACATAAAATATGGAACTTTGGCTGGATTTGGGGCTGTAGTTTGCAGTTAGTGGTAAACTGTGCTGTTTATTTGAATATCTTCTGGAAGAAGTACTTCCAGACTTTTTCCACGTCAGGCATGATCTGTCTCAGAAAGCAGAGCTGCTGCGATGAAAACACTGGCACTAGCACCATTACTTTCAGGAGATTTTGCTTCCCCCTCTTTAATTAGTGAAATGGCTTTTAAGGTTAGTGACTGGGCTTATAGAAAGCGTGCAAAGAAAGCTTTATTCATTATTCATTCTGTGCTTGGTTTTTATGAATTTCAACTTAGAACAGCGTAAGAAAAGGGCAGGACAGGAAGAAGAGATGAATGGTACCCTATGGGGTGCTGGAATAGAGAAGAGCAGTTGTGGATGGGCAGCATTGTGCCTATTTAATAACAAAGACACTATATCTCTGCTAGTACATAAGGAACATGAAAATAGCAGTTCACAACTTGCTTTTTCTCTAACTGAAGCTGTCTTTTGAGTGACTGGATTTGACAAGGTCATGATCTGTGTGTCTTGTGAATTTGACTGATCTTAATGACCTGAAACAGGCAAGCAGAAACTGCTGCTGTCAGAAGAAAGTTATTCAGAAAACCAGAAAGAGTTAACAGCATCTAATATTTATGAATACAGTGGTGAAGTTGCTGACATGACATAAAAGTGTGCAGTGCATTACTTGAGTGGAACATGGCATGGCTGCTGCACCTTGTAGTTTGTTCCTGCTGTGCATTTCTAATTTGAGGGCGAGTGAATGAACTCCACTGGTTCTTTTTGTGACTACCTGCATTACATACACGTATGAGAAATATTTACTTTTTCATTTAAAATGCCAAACAGATTCCATTGATGCATTAGTTGCATTTTTTTTCAAGTCCTGGAAGGTCAGTGGTCACAGTAACAATTAAAAAATAAATAAAAAGGAAGGATGAGGATTTTTCCTCTCTTGTATCTGTGCTACAGAAGTTGCTGGCAGTCATCTGTAACCAATACATCTGGAGGTGATCCTTTCAGCTGAAACACTGAGGAAATATAAACAATGGTGAAAGCTCCTAGGAGAAGAAGCTCTTTGTCTCTGTTTTTCTATTTATTAGCAGAGTGAGCTCTGGATGCTGCACTTGATAAATAACAGGACAGAGAAGATAAAGTTTTGAAACTGAGTTATTTATAATCTCACAGTATTGGTGATACTTATTTTTTTTACAAATTAATTATGAAATTCAGTAGATTTCATTTTGTCTCATTAGACAATGCTGATATTAAGTAAATGTTTGAAACTGTAAGTATTGCACAAGTGTTTTATGTCTGTGATCTGGTGGTGCTATTATATTCTTATTAATTTACTGTTTAAATTCAGCTTTTTCCAATGCTGTTAGGCCGTTTTTTTAACTATTAGTCCAGTGCAAAGATTTGAATTTTGCTTTGTGATCTTATGTCTGCAATGCTGGAAATAACCACTGGATGGAACCATTTCATTTTACATACTTAGTATAGAATTGAAAAACCTCTGTGTGTGTGACTGAGATATGTTCCTAAGGTAATAAGCTTTTATTAACAGCAACATTAATGTCTGATTTTAAAATTATATTGCAACATCAAAACAAATCTTAAGCAGAGAAATTTCTGTTTGCATGTAACTTACTTCTGTCAATTTAGAAGTGATCAAGAAGAGGGTATTCTTTCTTTGCAATCTGTAGTTTAATTATTTTATTTGGAACAATTAGAGTTGGAAAACAGATCTTAGATTGCATGTAAGTCATGAGGCCTTGTAAGAAAGGTGTGCTATGCAGTGAACTTACCCAGCAGATTATGCAACCAGAAGTTTTTCAAGATTTATTGGAGCGCAAGTCTTATGAGGAGCGGCTGAGGGAGCTGGGATTGTTTAGTCTGGAGAAAAGGAGGCTCAGAGGAGACCTTATCACACTCTACCACTTCCTGAAGGGGGGGTGTGGGGAGGAGGGGGTCAGCCTCTTCTCCCATATAACTAATGACAGGACGAGAGGGAATGGCCACAAGTTGCGCCGGGGAAGATTTAGATTAGATTTGAGGAAAAATTTTTTCTCTGAAAGAGTGGTGCGGCACTGGAATGGCCTGCCTAGGGAGGGGGTTGAGGCACCATCCCTAGCACTGTTCAAGAAGTGTTTAGATGAGGTGCTAAGGGATTTGATTTAGTAGCTTAGTGGGTAGGGATGGTGATAGGAGGATGGTTGGACTAGATGATCTTGTAGGTCCTTTCCAACCTACTGTATCTATGAATCTATGAATTGTTCTTTAGCAAAAAAGAAGATAAAAAAACACACAAAAAAAGAAACACCTCACTTTGGAAGATATAAGGCTAGAGGCTTTAAGAATTCATGTTTCAATTACTCTAATTAAAAAGAAAGAAAGAAACACAGTAATTAAGGCAGAAGTTCTATTTTTTTTTTTCTTGCAATCTTAAGTTCAAAGTTAATCTAGGAGTATGGCTATGAGCTTTTTTCCTCTTGCCTTACACTAAGTGATTGGACATGGTGCTTGCTCTCATAACACTGCTATGTGTGGGACCTCTAGAGATGAACATTTAAGTCTCTGCAGTTCTAGCTTAAAGAAATAGCTACTATATCTGGAAACTTCAAAGGATTCATGTCATTTTAGATCAATACCAAAATATTCTTCACATGGTGATGAATATAGTAGCAGAAAGGGATTGGAGTAGAAAACTGCTTTTCTGATTTGCTAACGAAGCATTTTGCTTAAATACAAATGATATACTTGTGTGTATAGCGATGGCAAAACAAATACATTGACTCTCTTGAAACTGAAAATATGATAAGAACATCTCATTGTGGTATCTTCCCCCACAAGTAACATACGGTTGTTTAATCTCACTGGAGTTTCCTTTTAGTTCACTGAAATTTTGGTTCATTTTGCCTGTGATTCAGGAGGTTTCTTTCCTCCATTTTCTGCCCTATGTTGTACTAGTGAGATTGGAAAAAAGGAACACAGCCTGTGAATGTCTGTAGTACATTGTAAATTATGTTGTATTCAGCTTTTTATTTGAGGAGAGAAACAGATGTGTTAAATACATGTAGGATATGTAGGATAACTTTTTTTGAGTGAGTTATACCTACTTAATTAGGCTGAAGAGCACTTGCTAAGCTGACTCTGAAATGACAGAGTACTCATACCTTTTCAAACAATGGAATACGATTTAAGGAGCACGAACAGAAGAACATTGGATGGACAAGTGCAGTTCTATTTAATCTGATTATGCAACTTGTTATAACAAGAGCTGTGTATGAACTACTGAGATCTTGCTTGTATTACAAAATAAGTTACCAAATTTGTATGGGGAAAAAATATCAAGGTTGGGCTAGGTACTTAAAACATAATTTCTTTTGAAAGAGAAGTGCGCACCTTGGAGACAATCTTTATTCACTGGGATTTTGGAATATTTTCCAGGCTCTCTGGGGCTAAAAAAAAGAGGGAAATATCAAAATTGAAGTGAAGGATGTTGTGTGATTCTAAAAATGAATTTGCTGTTAGATGGAAAGTCAAGATAGATGGAAGATGAAGGTAATGATGGAAGATTTAGTCAGTGACTTTGTCCAAGTGCTGTGTTCAGATGATCTGTAGCTATACAGTAGCTATTTCTAGCCTCAACCATGGTCATGACTTTTTCGAGCAAACCATTTGTTGTCGTCTTCTTCAGCCTTGCTTATCAGATGGTTAAAACCCAACAGAGAACAAAAGCTTTCTCCAAGTTACGTTAACTAAATCTGCTGGTCCTTATCCTTTGTGAAGTCTCGAGTGCGAAGCGATAAAGCTATTTGTATCAGCTCATCACAGTGATGGAAAACTATGGTGATTTTTAGTTTGTGAAATTTATTTTAGAAATCATTTAAATTCATTTTAAAATGATTTAAAATGATTTTTAAAATAAATTTCACAAACTAAAAATCACCATAGTTTTTAGATATTTATTAAAACAGTACTCAACTGCTAAGTAAAAGCAATATATATATTTATAGTTATTTTTTATTAAAGTTTGTCACTTGGATTCAATTAACCTTACTTGGACTTCTGCTGAAAAGCTGTACACCTTCTTAATTATCATATAGATATTTGTCATCTTATAAAAAAATCCACCTAGATATCTGCACCTGCTGCTACTTCTGGCTGTGAAGAGTTTTCTTACATGGCTGTTGGCTTACATGGCTTGCTCTTAGATGGCTCTTAGCTTAATAAATGTAACAAAATGCTGAGTAGTACCTGGGGAGGTGAATGGCCTGTTGTTTTGCAGTTCTTTCCATGTGCTGAATATTCCAGTCTACCCTGCTGTGTAGCTTCTTACCTACCTTGCTCTGTTCATATAGAATACCACAGTGTAATTGAGAAATTCAGGTGGTGTAAGGGTCAGAGATTTTATTTAAGCCTTATTAAATATTAGCTTGTTAATGAATGAAAATTTCTAAATCAAAGATCAAAAGTTGGTGCAATTATCTTGAATCTGGTTCATGAAACTGTGCTGTCACTGGTAGTATTGGTAGTCTGGAATAAATGGAAGTAGAAGCAAAACCAAGCTACATAAATAACCCATTAAATCAATTAGGTTTTTTTTATTGCTTCCTCCCCCACCTCAACAATAATGAGAATGGCATAGCAACTGCTACAAGCATTGAAAGCCTGATTAACATCTGAATGTATGATCAGGCTTTTTAGAACCGGGCTGAAAGTGGTGTAAGAATCTCTTAAGTGTATATAGTGAGAGTATGTGCAAGATAAAGGAGGAACGCTGAAGGGAAATGGAAGACACAGAAAGATGAATTCAAGGCAGCCCACAGGTTATGTGTGTCATATAACTATAAATATAGTATAAGCAGAACAAGGTGAAAAAGGCCAAGGTGGATAAACAGATATGAAAACAGATAAAATAAGGGAAAAAAACAAGTGATAGGTATAAAACATCAGATGTGAGAAAAGTTTGGGAGGAAACAGAAGTTGAGGGAATGTGAAAACATACAAGAGAAGCAGAAGTGGAGAATTGAGACTGCCCTTATTTTTCAAAGACTGAAATGAAATGACCTCTCCTTCAGGCGTAAAGGGAGCAGTACAGCAATGTGAGCACTGGGTGGTGAGGCTGTGGTCATTGTGGGTGGGAAGGGTGGTGTGGTAGGGGGCTTCTTGTGGCTGTGCATGGCCTGACTGGGCAGAAACAGTGAGAAGTGGGACATCTGGGTACCCAGTGTCTAATGGAAGGGATTGTACGATTTCCCCTTAGGAACTCCATGATGCTGGTAGTTTTTGGTTGATTCATTTCAAATTAATTCAGGAACAGCTTAAGAAGACGAAGTTGTGCCCTTGGAGATGTTTGTACTGCTGTTATTAAGTACATTTTTTGATGGGTAATACACAAAAATGATGCAGTAGGCGACCATACTGAGGTGCCTCGATGTGGAGTGCCGTGCCCTCCCAGCAACTGAGGCAGGGCTGAGGTGGGGGGTGCACTATGGCTAGGCTGCAGCAGGCCCAGAATGGGTCTGTGGGGTGGTTTGGGCTCCCAGGCCCTAATTCTTCTCTCACCATAGGTACTGGGACAACTGCTCTCACTCCAATTATTCCTACCTGGCTGTAGGGATAACTTATTTATTGAGCAGTGGCAGATACTTGGGAAGAAGCGTTATCAGGTAGGATTCAGCCTCTCAGAAAAAATAGGATCACTGCTCTATTCATGCCAGATGACCTCTGCTTAAAGCATGTTTTCTACTTCTTCAGTAGAGAACAGAATAATCTTTCTACTCTCTTTTTAGGTCCAAACTGCCCTCCTGATTATGAGTACCACAATTACTCAAGCTTTTCCTTGCTTTAGGTGTCTACATGTTAACACCCCCCTGCCCTCAAACCAACTAGTTGGTTAAAACTCAACAGAAAATAAGAATCCTTAGTACAGAGACTTCATATGGTGTAAGTCATTACAATTATATGTGTTTGTCATGATAAGTTAGGTTCCTCACAACAGACTTAGAACAACTTGACCACCTGAGCACATGTTGGAGTTGTGAGGCTGGCATCCCTGCTTTGAAGTGAAGCATGCAGAGATTTGCTGGGAATGGTGTTTCTCCTTTCATGATATTTAAAAAAAAAAAAAGAAAGTTTTGAGTGGTGATCAATTTAACAGTTCTTGTATACTCAAACTACCAAGAATCTATATTGTGTGAATTGATTTGGTGCTTTTTTTTCATTGTTTGTTCTTTTAGCTGTTGCTTTCTTTTGAAAATCTTCAGATTTCACTGTAAATACTTCAAAGCCATTTGCTGCTGGAGCAGGCTGGGGTGAAAGCTAAAATATATGCTTCATGATCCAACCTGTCAGTCATCTGTCACTTGCTCAGAGTTTCCCATTTGGAGGCGGGAGGAAGGCTATCTTTCAGTGTGTGCATTGGTAGCTTTGTCTGCATGCTTTATATTTTGTGGATGTTAGTGCCTTCGTATAGTAACGTGACCTGTAGTCCTCAGACTGTATCTCCCCAGGTAGATGACTGCCATGGACTGATGAACAAGGATGTTTCAGTAACATCTTCTAAAGTTAAACTGACAGGTTAAAGTCATTCTGTGCATTTACTGTTGCATAACACCCAGAGAGCATGCAGGAGGGTCAAACAACAGCTGAAAATGAACTGAGCCCAATGAAAGTCTGTGCAAGCATTCAAATTTTGGGGGAAGGAGATGACTTTCTTAGACTTTCTTTCATAATGAGTATTTAATGGTTATTGTCCTATGAATTAAAATTGTTGTCACACTGCTAATGAGGGGAGGGAAGAAATTTTGCACCTCTCCCCTCAACTTGATTATAGTCTTGAAAACACAAGTAAATCAGAAAACAGTGCTGAAAGTAATTTGGATTTTTTTTTCAGAGGCCTAAGAGAAGAGTGTGGGAATTGGGGTTTTGATCAGCTTATTTGCATTAGGTGTAAAGCATAAAATTTTGTATTGGAGACTTTGAGAATAGTCTACATCAGTTTCTAAATATTATGAAAATCTGGTTAGTATTCTGAAATCTAAACATATACGCCATAGTTTCCTCTCTTCATTTTTGCTCAAATCACTGCTGCAGCAGTGTTAGACTATTGTGCTGCAACTTGCACCACATCCTCTCACTAAGGATCCACTTCCCTACAGAAATGGGTCCCAGGAGCATAATGCCGAAGGTTGCTATAAATTAAAGCAATAAGTATGAGGTCCAGAACATGGACATGAATGGTGCTTTCAGCTTCTCTTGAAGCTGAACATGTTCTGACCTTTAGCTGAAGGTGAGTTCTGATGGTGGAGTTGTTTAATCCATCACATACGCTGACTATTTGACAAAAAGTGTATAAAATGTTGCTATTTGACATTTTCTTACAGAGAAGAAACCTTAAAAGCTTGAAAAAAATCACATGTAGGATTTTTAAAATAACACAATGGAATTGGAAGGTCAAATTTGTTGGTTTACATACTGTTGTAATTCAAAATGTGTGCAGTACAGCAAGCAAAGCTAATTTTCAAATTTTTCTGAGTACATTTTATTACTAGGTACTTAGGAAGCTAAGAGGCTAACAAGATGTACTTTTTTGAGTATTTTTATATATTTTGTCTGAGAACTGAAGTATTTCTAATAAGTAGTAGTCATAAAAACAATTAGAGTGTGCTATAAAAGCACAATTTATTCTACACTTGGTAAAGCAGGATGCAGCTGAGTAACACTAAATAAAATCTAATGCAGTGAATTTGGCAGAGTACTAACTGTACATTTAGATGATTGTGCTATTAACCTCTTCCATATACCCTCTCTAGTTTGAAGGCTACTTTTTATGACAGCAATAAGTGGTAAGGACTGCTGTTAGCATTATGAGTTAAGTAGCAGCCCCCTAATTCGATTTTGTAATTCGAGTTGTTAACGAGAATGACCTATATAGTCTTTAAGATAAAATTAATCTTCGTTCAGAGAGCCAGTATATATGCCTTATGGCTCCCTGAAGTCCTACTTAAGCCTTATTTTGGTGTTTTATTTAGTAGATTTTATACAGCAATTATGCTCAGATTACAATATTGTTATATTTTTTTCCACGTTAGTTTTCTGAGTTGCAACTCATTCTTTAGAAATAGTTATTCCAAAAATGTGGCTCAGGCAAGATGATGCTGAAACTGCTTAGCATAGAAGTTCATCTTTGTTCCTTTGTGCCTCAGGATGAATTTTTTAATTAGGTAGCGATAAGTTCTGCAGTAGGTCATCACTGTGGTCTAAATATGTTTTATAGAAGCGATACAATGGGTTTGTTATTTCTGTAATAAACTTTTTAGAAAACTTCATAATAAGTTTTAGTACATTGATAGTGGTAGTATAATCGAAGTGAAACTGCAGGTTTGTGAAATGTCTCATTAAAGAGAATGATGTTTCTCAAAAGAAGTTTCATATTGAGTTCTTACTAAAACCCACAGAATTTAAGAAAAATTTTGAGTGGTACTGAGACCCAGAAAATTTACCACAAAGTTGACATCGTGTGACATATGTGCCTGAAGAACCCATTCCTCTCTCAAAGATTCGCTTGTGTTGATGTTCCGAGAAACATAGGGTGAATTGACACTAGAGAGTAAATGAATGCTTATTGTTATCCAGACAAAAATAAAGTTAACACAACACAAATAATTCTATAAACTGAACACTGAAAACCAGAGAGTGTTCTGCTATAAAGTATGTATTTTCTTCATGTGAGTTCAAATTATAAATATTTCATCCTTTAATTCCATATTTATTTTCAAAATGCTTTTTTTTTTTCCTTTGATGTACTTACATTTTCATCTTGATGCAGGAATAACCTTTTTCTTTATTGGGCCAAGTCTAAAATGTTTAATGAATTTTAATCACTTTTCATTTTCCCCTAAAGGTTTGAAGTCCGTTACTTGCTTTATGAGAACTGTAGGAATTCAGGATTTTGTTTCTCTTTATATTTAGTTCTCTGGGCAGGGAAGTTAATTAAATGTATTTTTCTCTGTTTTATTTTGAGATTGGATTACGTGTTGTCCAGCAAGATGCAAAGGATGATGGAAAGGCTTTTTTAGGGAACAAATTCTCAACATTTCCTGCTAATGTAGATTCTCTTGTATCTACTTTGGGTCACCAGAATGCTTCCTTCAGTGAAATTGCTAGTGGAACCTCTCTATGTAGGTACCTACTTTCTGAAAAGGAGTGTCGATCTTTTACAAGTGCTTATTTTTTTATTAAAATTATGTAAAGCTACATGTTTTTAGCCTTCTAGTGCTCCACAGAGGTGTGATTTTTTTTGTTTAAAGTTGCTCAAAAGTTGAAGAATTTGAGGAGGGATAGACCACCCATTCCTGTTCCACAGAGTCTTGCAGAGTATGTGAATCTTGATCTCTCATTCCCTCAGGAATCCAGGATAAAAACTATTCCCTTCTTTTAGGTAGAAGCATACAGTAAAGGAACATGACATTCTTTTATACTACAAATGACTTTAGTGCACATAACCTGAGGGGACTGAGAGTGTCCTGGGAATTGAATTGCCTACCTGGTGGTGTAAGTTAGCTACATCTGCAATCATCAATATTGTTTTAGATAGATAATTAGACTTAGTGTCATTTTATTTGTTTGCCAGAAGTTTCAATACTGATATATATCTTGCATTTTACATGTAAATTCTCAGCTTTATTTTTTTTTTCTATTAAGATGATCTAATACCGGGGCTGTTTTATTATTGCCTAATCAGTAGGAAGTCAGTTCATTTAAGATAGTCAGTCTTTAAAACCCAAGTGTAGGTTTTTTGCAGTCACAAACATTTTTTGTGGTCTGTTTAAGGAGTATCTGGATATAGTTTTGCCTGTCCACACAGACCAGCCTCAGAGGTAAAAAACAGGAGATTGTGGTAGGAAAAATACTTCAAGCAGAAGTATTATCCTGGCAACTTCTCTGGTGTGTGGCAAAATCTGAATAAGTATACATGAATTGTAAAGAATACCAAGGTCTAACATGTTTTGGATAAGTTAACTGTTGGGAAATGGCTGCAGGAGCAGGGAAGTCACGGTGATATGTACGAGCATAGTTTGCACAGCAGCACAGACTATATACTCATGGAGAAGTATTAGATGTTGATAGGAGGTCACGATGTCCCTGGACCAAGTGACAAAACAACTCAAGGCAGACATGAACTGCTTCAGCTGAGTAACCCNTTAACCTTAGACTATGAGACCAGAGATTGTAATTTGCTGTCACATCTTTTCCATATTATGGCAACCAGACAGGACAGTTACCTGTTGGCCTCCAAAGGATAGATCTTGAGGGAAATGTGTTTGGAAGGGCCAAACAAAGCAGAGAAAGGGAAGGACCTTTTTAGAATGTGAATACCTTTCCTGTCCCTAGCCATTGCATAGTCCTCATGATCTAAATTTTGCTGAAGAGAAAAACTTGAAACACTCTACACCACTTCAACATGTTTACGTGCATCTCTGCAAATTGCATGGTTCAGAATTGGTTTGAAGCACAACTGAACTCCTAGGTAAAAGAATCTGTACATGTGCAAAGACAAAACTACAGAATGCAGTCAAGATTCAGATTAATTATTTTACAGGATATATGAGAAATGTATTTCACTCTAGCACTGCTCACTGCTCTGTCCAGGTACACAGAACCTGAAAACTGAGGTGAACTGTAATAAGTCTGAGCTTTTGAAGGCAAGGAGGCTGGATAACTGCACAGAACTAAATCCAAATTCCAAATGCATAACTTAGTCTTAGAAATTCATTTTAGGGAAATGTGGTGTAGACTAATCCTGAATTCAGTCATAGGTCGCGTGAGACTGTTCTGACATTTAGTATGGTCCTCAGCATGGCAGGTTTTCAGGGTGACATTTAGATGGAACTCCTTAGAAATATATCATGTACTCTGGAAAGTGCTGCAGAGTAGAACAGATTTATAGAGCTGGAAGCCTATTATGCACAACTGTAGATCACTGCTGTCTACCAATAACACTAGATTTTTGCTAATATTCACCAAGTGTCCTTTGTCTTTCTCCTCTCCTTATTGGAAGTAACAGTTCAATTTAATAGTGTTCCTTTAAAATATTTTTTATCTGGGAACGATTAAGTTCTATCTTGGATCTAATCACCTGCTGAATCTACTAGCTGCTTTTCCTTTAATTGATTCTTACATTTTGCTGTAGGTTGTATGTTTATTTCAAAGTTCAGTTGCATCAACGTATTGTAAATACATTACAATGTATTGTATTGCACACAGTATAGTATACAGTCAGCTGTGTTCTGGACTGGGCATCTACCATATGCCAGTGTTGCATAGGTGCAATTGCAAAGATGAAATAAATCGTGGAAAATGTAATTTCCAACATGCAGTGTTACTGTGTGGAATACAGTGTTGCTCTGAGACAAAGGTACAATTCAGAGAGTAGAAATCTTTTTTTATGTTATTTTGGGGGGGGAGTCATAAAATGGCTGCAAATGTACTATTTCAAAGTTTGTGTAATGACTATTATAAAATAGCAGAGTTCTGTTAATTACTTTGTATCTTCATTACAGATGATGCAAGGTATTTTCTAGAATTCTCTATCCATGGTGTTTAATAGTAAACAGTGTTGTGATTTTATGACAGGAGTGTAGTGTGGCTATGATCTTTTTGGTGGTGTTTATTGTGTGTTTTTCTTTTGGCTAATCAGTTCACAGTTGGTTCTTTTTATAATAATAATAAAGAAAGGAAAGGAAAGAAAGAAAGGAAATAAGAGTTGATGAAAACGTGGCTGATTTTTGCTCAGCTAGTGAATGAAGTCTTTAGAGGACTTATGCAGGATGTATAATACAGGTTCAATAGTCTACTTGTTGGTCTTTTCCCACCTTGCAGGCAAATGTCTTGACTCTTAGCTGAAGGGTATTTTTAGTGTTGTTTCTGCTTTTCTAAGGGAAACACTATGTTCCCACTCTTAAGAGGTCTGTATTGGCTATCATAATATTCACTTTCTCAATGGTTCCATGTTATCAATGATACAAAACTATAAAAGTGAAAAATAATTGAATTCAGTTTTGTGCACTAGACCTTTAGTGGTCTAGAAGGTAGGTAGTACTGTGCAGGCTTTATTTATTCTTGTTACTTACATGCCACTAGTGGAGTGAAATTTGGATGTTGGGTTTTGTGGGCTTCTCCCTGAGTTCTTCCTGTTTTAATCAAGCATCTCAACAGCTGGAAACAAGTACTTCAACATTAAGATTTGCAAGATAACAACAATAAATAACTTTATAGGAACTAGTATAAAGATATATTGAGTCATTTTTGTGCCTAACAAAATAATGACTAGATATAACTCTTAAACTTAGCAACGAAGATGCATTTGTTTTTACACTATATTATGTAATTAGACTGAGTTAAAGGTTATGCTTTCTTGATTTCCTCTGGAATGGCTGAAAGTAAAACTGAACTAATCAATTTCCTCTGCGTATTGAAAAGGAAAGGGAAAGAAGCATGAATATAGAGAGTTTATGGTTGTGAGTATACAACAGGGAATTGTACTGTTTGAATGAGTGGAAGAAATCTAAGAGTTCTGTTTTTCTTGATTGTGTGGCTGTAGCCGCAAATGTCTTAGTTTGTAGAAAGAGCTGACCTTGGTAGCTTCTCTTGTTTTTGCAAAGGCTTGTTTTGCAGGCAGGTATTCCACTTGGGCTCTGTATCACGCACTGGCCACGCAGGTACAGTGTGCAAGTGGAAAACACCCTGCAGATCCTGGGGAGAATAAAAGCAGGAGACAGGCTGCAGTGGGGGCGAGAGGAAAAGTGCACCTTGAAGCAGGGACGCTCTGCTGGTACTACCTGTTGAATCCACCGCCGGCATGTTCCTTCTCTCTCCTTTGTCGCTGTTTGCCATCTCTCAGGGGTCAGTAAGTAATAGTGCTCTTGCTTAGGGAGTTTCTGCTTGCTGCTTACTTGGATTATCTACAGTGGATGCCAATGTGCATGCTAAATCGAACTCGTAACCCTCTGTGCTGCTCTGAGTGCATAGTTTGCTTGCCTCTGCTCCTGAGACATCCTGTCTCTCAGATCTGAATGTACCTTGAACAAAATGGTCTTTAGAAAAACTAATGAGCCAGTGAACTTCATGCTAGAGGTCTTCCTGTGAATAATTTCTTTCTTGTGCTGAAGGCTCAGGATGTTGCAACATTTAATAAATAAATGAAAATCCCTTGAAGTCAGCATGTAAGATTTATATGGAACTACAGGCACGAACTTTCTATTCGGGAGTACAGTGATAGGACAAGGGGTAATGACTTCAAACCAAAGGAGAGTACATTTATACCAGACATAGTAAAGAAATTCCTCACTCAGAGGGTGGTGAGGCACTGGTACACGCTGTCTAGAGAAGCTGTGGATGCCTCATCCCTGGAAGTGCTCAAGGCCAGGTTGGCTGGGGCCCTGGGCAGGGTTGTTACTAGATGATCCTTTCCAACCCAAGCCAGACTGTGTATGGTTCCATGATAATTAAATGTCTATTCTGAAACTAGAAACTACCACATGAAATTAATAAACTATTTGTTTTCTCGATTCTTAAATTATCAAATATTTTTTCTTTTAAATTGTTAACACATTTTTTGTAATATGGAGAAGGAATGTTAATGAAGAGTTCTTCCTTTGCTATGAATGACTTCAGGGTGACCTTATTGCTCTCTACAATCACCTGAAGGGAGGTTGTGGAGAGGTGGGAGTCAGACTCTTCTCCTATGTAACTTGCGATAGGACTAGAGGGAAAGGCCTCAAGTTGAACCAGGGGAGATTCACGTTTGAATGTTAGGAAATACTACTACTCTGAGGCAGTGGTCAGGTGCTGAAATGAGCTGCCCAGGAGGGTGATGGAGTTGCTGATCCTGGAGGTGTTTAATAAATGTTTAGGTACTGTACTGAGGGACATGGTCTTGTGGGAGCCATTGGCAATTGGTGGATGTTTGGACTGGGTGACCTTACAGAATCACCAAGGTTGGAAAAGGCCTCTTTTTCTATGACCAGAACTGAAGAGTTATTGAGCTGTTGAAAGCACTGAGGACAGAGTTGGACAGAGTTAGCTGGCAGCTACTGTGGTGCATGAAAATATGCAGTGTTATTATCATGACAAATCAGTAGGACAGAGATGATAACATGCATATAAATTTTTTAAAATTACAATTGAATTAACAAATGCAACAAAAATTTATATAGATTCTCAGTTGCATATTAGAATGCTTTTTTTTTGTCTTCTTTCTAACATGATCAGTTTCTTTTAACATTTAAAAAATCATAATTTGTCTTAGTGTCATGTTTTTCTTTTGAATACTTATTTATTAAATAATAGTTCTTGGTGCTAAAATGCTCCTGACATGGATAGTGTACGTCCAACATTTGTTAAAATATTGCAGTGTGCTTGAAATGTAAGTGCTATGTTTCATTCTAGAAAGTGGATCGCGTAGGTTATTATAACTTACTGTTGTTATGATCAAATCAAGCAAAGATGTGTGACACAGTGAATTTCAGACTTGTTTTTTAATCTATGAATGGATTGTTGTCTGTTTTTTAAAAGGAATTCCATTTGGAATAATTCACTCTGTCAGTTCACATGGCTTGCTTTCTGCTCGTTTATTGGGTGATATAATTTTAGTGAGTAGGAACAGATTCTGAATGAATCCCTAGAACTTTGAATTCTCGTAGGAGGCAGTTAGAAGAAAAGGAGGGCATTTGATAACGAAAAATTTAGTGCTCAGGCCGAATAATGGTGAACCTGCTAAATCTATTTTTTTTGTCTTTCTTTTCCATTTATGAAGTGGACAGACTCAACCTGTCTTAGTTGCTTGTGTAGAATTTCAGGGTAGGAGGGAGAATTGTCAACTGTGTATCAGAACAATAAATATGAATTTATTTCTAAGCTTAACTGAGCAGGTAATTGCATGCTTGTCTGTGCATACATCTACAGAAACAGTAGATAGTCCAATAAAGCTGCTCCTACCAGTGTCATCTAATACAGTACATATGAATATATGATTTAAATCCCTCTCTTGACTTTTATCATACTTTTCTACATTTTCCACTTTTTCCTGTCAAATATAATTATTTTTATTTGTATTAGAGTAGAATAGCAGTTATTAACTTTTCTATAGACTATGTTAGCTCTATCTGGCAGAATGAAATTAAGGAATGAGAGTACTACAAAAACACTTCAATAAAAACCTGTCTAAATTAATTATTTGAAACCCATTAAATTAAGAAGGAAATAGTCCAAATAAATCTGTAAATATGAGTCTGCCCAATCCTGCTGAGCTTTCATATATTTAATTTCATTCCAAATGGCATCCAGACAAAATTGGTGTCCATTACTCAAGAAAAGGTTAGAGCACAACTAAGTATTTGTCTGATACTTTCTGTTGTATTTGTGATGTATAATAGCTCCAAGATTTAGACTGTACTGGAGGAATCCTAGATTTGCATGTATTGATGTTGCCTTTTAAGGTGGTGAAAGCCACTGCAGATATCACAATTCATCTCTTGGCTTTAACGCAAATGTGACATGATCTCATTAAATTTCTGCCATGAGGCTTTATTGCTTTAATAATTTGTTGCAATATTTATAGAATACTATGATGAATCACATAGAATTGAAGATATTACCCAATAAATAACATGACAGAACAGTAAATCATTCATGTTTTAAAAAAGAGTTAAAATGGTATCATCTAAAATTCTAAATCCAAGCATAATGGGAGAGCCACTGAAAATGGAAGTTTATTAACATGAAATTTTTCATGGTAAACAGATTATTTTGGGTTTTGATCAAAATGCCTTCATATAGTCTGGTAGTTGACAACTCTTTAATACAGAATATTTTGGTGATGAATTTTGTTGTCTTATATATCAGATACACAGGTTTAAAGCAGGAACATAGAATAAATGACCACTTGACACCTTCAGTGGAAACAGCTCATGTCCAATGCTGATTTCCATCTTTTAAATTAGCTGAGCAGTAGTGACATCATCACCAGAACTAAAGAAGTGGGATGGAGAGTAGATGAACAAGGAATAGGGTAATTTGAGTTTTATGCTCTTTGTTTTTTGATGGCTTTTCTAGCTTAAACTCTATTGCATGCTTTCTAATACAGCTGGAAATTGATATCCACGCATTTTACTAACGAGGACAAATGAGAAATGATAGTTCTTAGTTGGAGGCGTAGGAACTCTTAGTTCTAAGTTTTCCCATCCTTATCTTTCCTTTTCTTTCCACTTCCTTCCCTCTCTGCTCCTGAATTAATACAAATACAGAGACTCAGTGTTGCATGATAAATTTTTTCAGGTATATACTTTTTTGAGGAAGTATGATTTCCACTGAAAATAATGAAATTTGAATAAATAATAACATTTATATGGTTAAAAGTATCTCAATTCTTTTAAAATGTTTTTCTGACATACCCAGTTTGAATCTAGTTTCTTAAACGTTTCTGATTTACAATTTCAGTTTTATATTTACAAAGGGTGAAGGTGATGGATCCTAGTGCAACTGTCTGGTTAGGTTAACCTGCTCTCCCTAGGGGAGTAACTACTGTGCTAGCTTCCATGCTATAGCACTGCAAGCACTAAGACTTATCTGGGTATGTTTTAGTGGTTATCCAGTCAAGCTATGCCTTTCAAAGAGGACTTCTAAGTATTATCAAAAATTCTAATAAGCAAATCTTCTTTAATGAAAATTAACTCTACTTGAAAAACCATTAGAAATGCTCTAATAGCTTGATTTTTAAGAATATTAAGTTTTACACATTTGCTCTAGCTGAGCAGTGCCATTTTTTGTGCAATATTTTTTTGTCATTGAACAGTCATTTTAAAGATGAATTCTGTAAGAATGTGAAAGAAAAATGTTGCTTAATGCAAAATAGGCATCTATACAATTCATACTCCAGTTAATATCCTGAATTATTACAGACAACTGACTTAAAAAATATTTTCATGCCAGAATCTGCGACTTTCCTTTTGTTCTTTGTAATATAATCATTCTTGGAGAATGTATTCAGCTAGATGAAGGTATCAGAGTTTGTTGGGTGACTGCCTGGCAGTAATCTGCTTTATTTGCTGGCACTATATTGTACACTTGTCACTGTGGCTATGATTGGAATACATAACTTCCTTATATCCACTGAG
Source organism: Odontophorus gujanensis (assembly GCA_013399175.1). NCBI lineage: Eukaryota > Metazoa > Chordata > Aves > Galliformes > Odontophoridae > Odontophorus > Odontophorus gujanensis. Next base: position 160,106 of record VXAB01013021.1, read on the forward strand.
GGTCTTCTTTTTGCTTAGCCTTCATGTGGCCTCTTTGGAGAGAATTTAATAGTGTTTTAAGGGCATAAATGCGGTTAGGTTAGAAAGTGTATGCACAAGTGTGCTGGGAACTGTATGGACAGTATGTTTGAGGCTTCAGTTCCTTTCAAGGCTGTGACAGACCATAGGGTTAACTGCAATGGGAGCAGGGATGTTGTGGACAAAAGGCGCATAGAGAAATGATGCAAATCTTGCAAAACTTTCTTACCTCGCTACTGTAAGGCAAAGCATTAATCAAGGAGTTTAACTTGCTGATTCTTCCCTTTCCACACTGTAAGAAAATATGTATATAACATGAGTATTAGAAGAGTAAAGAATCATTAAAATGAATGGTTTATATGGTATTTCAAAGTAACCATGCAAATTCTCTCTATGCATTGGTATAAATAAGAATTATACCCATAAATTATAAAGGGGGTTTCTGGAAATCTAATTCAGACTGTCAAAGCTAACAGTATTTTATAAATCTAACAATCTCATTCAAAATAAATAAATATACAAACCCACTGACTGAAAGCTAATGCTTTTACCCTTGGGAAATCCTACAGTATCACTTTAAGTGAATAAGTAATGGGAACAGAGCTTAATCTCTTACAGTTTGTCTAAAAGTAAAGAAGATCAAAGGCAGCGATCAAGTTTGTCAGTTCTGCTGCTCTTTTGAGACTGGGAAATTAAAACGATTTGCCATAAACTTGGATTTGTAGTCCTGTCCTGAAAAAATATGTTCATAAATATATGGAAAGTTGAAGAAAAGAAGAATCTGTCACATCTTTAGAGAAAACTGTTACCTTCTTGAAGAACTGATTTATCGATTTGCAGATGGTCTGTGAGCACAGTGAGATTAGCAGCTGGATAGCGCTAGATGGAATTTGTTCTCAGGAAGTTGTTCTGTTTAAGCATTTGTATCTGTTGAAGATGCAGTGTGTGAACAGTCTGTGCCAAGTGCTTCTGTGGCTCCAAACTCGCTTAGTAGCCCTGGATCCTCAACCTTGTGAAAAAAGCCCTGTTACCCAAGGGTACAGACATTCTTCTTGTCAGTGGTGGTGACAGCAGGCCTTCTCACAGGATTTTCACTTTCTGAAGCTTTCTCTAGTTAAGTCGATCTGCTACCAAAATGAAATGTGAAATCAGGTCTCTGGATTCAGAGATTCTTGTCCCTTCTTTGACCATCCCACACGCATACATTCCTGTGCAGATCTGGAGATCTCATTATTCAATGCCTCTGCTGTTGTGCCAGGGCTGTGTTTCCCTAGGCTGAGTTCCTTGTATTGATTGCAAATATCTCACTCTGCACATAGTATCTGTTGTATAAATCTGTATTTATTTATTTATTTTACACTATGCACTGAGAAGCAAAAGTAGAACAAAGTAGCTGTAGCAAGCTGGAGGAGAGAAATTACTATTTATATCTACTTCAAGCAGAAATAGAGCTCAACACAGTTCAAATTTAACAATGCAAGCCACTTAGAGTATAAGATATAGAAGGCATTTCATAAAGAACTGTGAAGGCATTTTACCGTGTATGCATTCTTTTTATAGAGGGATATTCCATTTATCCATTCTATTGAACAAAATCTAGGTAGTAATTAAAAGTGTTTAACCCACATAAAAAAATTTATGTGGGCAGTACTATTAATTTTATTACAGAAATTGCATTTAGCTTAACAACTGATGACTTTATCTTAATGCACTAATGTATTTTTCATTAAAATGAAACACCCTGTTAGCCAGGCAATATCCAGAAAGAAAGGAAGAGATGGAAAAGGTCCACAGTATACCATGTACAACATCTGTCTTAAAGAAAAAAATAGTAATGTAACATTTTTCAATTTATTACTGTGTCAGATTGGAAAGTTTAAACAGTAATTAAGTGGTTGGGAACTACGAATACACTGTCATTTTACAACTTGGATGGCTTCTACTGCTGAGCTGTCCTACCTCCTTCAGTAAATTACAGCTGTTGCTTGGTCTTTTATGCATGCTTTTACATGTGGGAAATATTAATCATCGAGGAAGATTACGGAATGCATTTTCAGACATCAGGACAGCCAATATTTCTCCTGTCAAATCTAGCTTACACCGGTTTGCTACAATGCTATATGTTTTTAGGGACTTCTTATTTGTTGTATGCTGATAACTTCCTCAGAAAGACACATATTATTGTCTAAGTGACTTAAGCTAATAGCATCGTGGAAGAGTGAATATGTGAATGGTACTGGCTTTGCTGTCATTAGGTGGTTTTGGAAGTACAGGAAACAGAAGTATCATATTAGTGTTTTTAGCAGTGTTTCTAATGTCATTGCCATACTACCAGTAGGAGACTTATATGTAAAATGTGAGTCATATTCATGGATTCCATAGAGAACTGTGTTCAGTCAAGGACATAGCTTAAAAAAAAGCTGCACTGCTTCTGCTCAGAAGTAGTGAAAATGCTCCGAACTTCTGCAGCTTTACAAGAGCACAAGTCACAGAGAGCTATTCTGTATGACTGCTGGCTAGGCTAATCATTTTGGTGCTGTAGTTACATAAACTTATTTGTCCAAAGGATTTGTCTTTCAGATAAGACTCCTTGAATCTGAGTGGAGTTTGACTTCACCTAGATATGTGTTTGGGGTTTTGGTGTGGTGGTGCCTGTGTGTCCACATTTGTTTTTATTTTCTTATCCAGTTTCTGATATACACTTATAGTAACATTACCCGTTACAGTAAGATTAGCTACTTTGTGTGCAGAGTGTTAAGCTGTGTCAGGATGACTAAACTGAGACAGGTAATGATGCCGTGTTAGTCTGAATTCTGAGGCAGGAAGGCACCTGTGGAGATCATCCTGCTCAGAACTGGCTTACTCAGCTATGGATTGGCTTTTGAATATCTCCAAGAATGACTCTGAAACCTCTGGGCAGCCTGCGCCAATATCTGTCTACCTGCACAGTATAAAACTGCTGCCTTATATTTAGGTAGTATTTCCTGTTTTTCTATTTGTGTCCATTGCCTTTATCTGACGCTGGGCACCCTGTGAGAAAAGTTTGACTCCCTTTTCTTTACACATCCAAGCTTTTAATCCACTTGGATAGGATGTCCCTGTGTTACGTGCTCCAGGGTAAACAGTCGCCAGCTTTCTCAGCCTTACAGGTGCTTCAGCCTTTTAATCAACTTTGTGATCCTTCCCTGGTCGTTTTTCAGTGTGTGCAGGTCTCTCTTGTACTCTGAACACAGCAGTGGGCCCAGAACTTCAGATATGGCCTCACCAGCCCTGAACAGAGGTGAAAGATCACCTCCCTTGACCTGATAACTATGCTCTGTCTAATGCCACCTGAAGGAAAGGCTGACATTGTTTCTACAGAGGAATATTCTTGGCTTATGGTCAACTTGGTGCTCACCAGGAGCTCCAAGTCTTTCTCTACACATCTGCTTTCCATCTGGCTGGACTCCAGCCCGTACAGATACATGAAGCTTTATTCCTCCCCAAGTGCAGGACTCTGTGCTCCCTATTGGTGAACTTCAGAAGATATCATCCCATTTATTTGACCTCTTGGGTTCCTTCTGAACAGCAGCACTACTCTCCTGTGCATCAGCTGCTATTTCTGGCTTAGTATCATCTGCAAAAATGTCATGATCTGATCATGAAGAATGAACTTTTGTCTCTATTGCAGAAGTAACAAACACAGACGCTGATGAAGCTAAGACTTCTGAGTGCTGATCGACTGTTCTTTTTCTTATTTTTTTTCAGTAGTTGTTTTTTTCTGTTTTGTTTTCAGTAGCTGTATGCCAGAATAGGTATTTTGCCATAAAATGGCTATGCTCTTGTTGGATACCCCAAGTTCCTTTGTTGAGTGATGTCCTACAATAACAGAATTTCAGTGTTTGTATTTGCTATTTGGTAGAAAGGACAATCCATCACAAACATTAACAGTTTGGAATCAAATTTTTACACTTAAATATTTCATGTAATAATGGGAACGTATACAAAGCTTATGGCTTTTTTCAGTTTCAGCACCATCCCAGAAAATGTACCAAGCTGTTGGGAATGTGGTGCTCCCAGTAAATATGAGATAGTGGTTAGCATCAAAATTCTAGCAATTATTTTAACTTCCTAGGTAGTGGGCAATGAAACGACAGTCATAAAATATTTTTAATTTAGTGTTCAGTTTCCCCTTTAACTCTATTACTGAGGATCTGAAAGCTTTTCTACTTCATACCTGTCTATTTGCATGTGATGTGCCTGTGAAAATTCTTACTCATAAATGTAAGTTATCTGCTTGTCTCTTGCGGATACGATGGTGAATGCTTCAACTGTAAAAGATGTATCACGTGGGAGGGAGTCTGTTCAGACATTTGCTGTGAGATACAGCGAAAAGGATGTACTGGCTGAAACAGAAGGTGATTAAAAGAGTAGCAGATACTTTGGTGGTATTATAAGGGTCTAAAGCGAGACTCGTGGGGTCTCATGGAGGATGAGGCCTCAGGAGCATGCTGTCAACTTAGGTGGATCATTACATGAAGTCTGGCAGCCTCAGACCCCAACACATGGCAGATGCTTTAGCGAGAAGCAGGAGACTGTGTAGGCTACCAATACATTGCTCTTGCTGCAGATGCATAGGGAGAGATACTGAGGTAATCTTTGTACATTGTGAGTTTATTTTTTGTCTTTTCACTGAGATCCAGAACGTATTTTTAATTGCCTCCAGGGTAGAATTAAGTAGGTTATTTTAAAGACCATTTCAAGTTAATTTAATCTGTTTGACCACCTCCTGGAAGAAACTGAAAGCGATCTCACAAGAGTCTTTGTCAAGGTACATGTCACAGAAATAAGTAATAATGACCCTCTCAACTGTCTTTAGGTGAGCAAATGTTCTCAGTCCATCTCAAAATGAAGACCAACAACTGAGTCTGGGTCTGTCAGAGAGTGTTCGAACTGGCTCATGTGATATTGTCCTGCGGTGAACTGGAAGTACTTGTGCTATCAAGGGCAGATAAGATGTGGATGAGGAAACTTTCTTTGCTTTTTCTTTGCTGTTTCTCCAAGTCCTCTGTACCTCAGCATGTTCCTCACTGTTACCAGAATGCATGCTAATCCATCACTACTTACACATCTGGCATACTAGCTAAATGAACTTGAAGTTCAGAGGTCTGGAACTTAAGTGTGTCTTATCCTCTGGGCTGAGGCAGACTATTCTGAAGCAGCTTGTTAAATTTCAGACCAATCTTCTTAAAAGGACACTCAGTCCAAGCCTGGCAGCAGAGCAAGTACCTGGTTTAGCCTGACAACCTAGTTAAAAACCTATTGAAGAGTGTGGTTGGGCATTGGTCGATAGAGGCTTAGAGTTAGAAGAGATGCAGCAGATTATGCAGGAATGACTGCTCTTGTTTGTTTTACAATAAATATTGTTTTACAAAAAAGAAGCAATTTAAATGAAAGCTGTATCTGTGTGACCCAACGACACTGATTGCTAGACTGCAACTATAGAGGGAGCCTGTACTCCACGTAGGGAAACATACCTTCCTGTACACTGAATTGAGAAGAAATATGCTTACTTCTACTGACACATCAACCTGAACCCCCTGGGTGACATCCAAACTTATGTAATTGCAAGACCTAGATGACATTAATCATTCAACCACAAATTGAGTTTCAAGATAAAGAAGTATTTGTCTTTCTTTCAGCAAATACACCAGTCTTGAATACATAATCATTTCAAATGTTTGCTGGGCTTTGGGAGAGAAGGTGAGCACAATGTACGAGAAAGTACATACTGAAGGGGAAAAAAAGAATAAAAGGAACAAACCTGCCTGCCCAATTCACTGTTTACTTTTCTGAATAACCAACTTTTTCTGATCTTAATAGTAACTGTTCATCTTTTGAGACTGTTAATTCCTTTAATGCTTTTTGTGCTTACTAGCGTATAATTCACAAAGTAAATCAGCAATAGAAAAAGACCCCAATTTTAAGATTTTGCTTGAATTTAAACATTGAAGAAAGTCAGTTACTGGCAAATAATCAAGAAACTGTAATATGAAAGCAGACCTTCATCTTGTGCTCTTTGCATCACATATAAAGATGTTTTAAGAAATGCAATGAGCTTCTCATACAACTGCCTGCCTGCCTCAGTCTCAGGTCGTGTAACTAGAGGTGAGCAAAGTAGGTGAATATGATAAAGAACATGCACAACTTTAGGTATATGGTTCTATTGGAGGATTCAGATCCCCATTAAACACCCATGGAGGGTGAAGAGATATTGAAGAGAGATGCTTCAGTTTTGAATATTTCATTATTAATGTCCTAGTGAAGCAGTAGTTGCCAGACAGAATTGTTCTGAAGGTGGCACAAGCTACCTGTTCCCCCTGAGAGGCACCAAGCTCTTCCAGTTGAAACGACTCCCTTTTCTTTTTTTTATCATCCAGGCTATGCTTTGACATTCATTATGTTCTCTCAACTCCTGCAGATAAATTTAGAAATAGGAGGCAAAGCTGCTACTGATGTAAGAATAAATAACAATTACAGGGGAGGAAAATTATTGAGACTTAAGCAGTTAAGAAGCCTTTAAGGACACTGTTTTCTGAAGCTTCAAGGCATGCTGGCTATTTTCTTAATTTCCCTATAATATCCCTTTCACTGATGGAGATTATTATGTTGTATTTGCTTTAAAGATACTAAGTTTGATTAACAAACTAAATAAGTAAGGAACAGTCAGTGATGCATGTACCATAAAAATTTTTGAGTTTTTTCGGGACTCTGAACTTCATTGTCAAACTGTTCCAATTGAAGTAATGTGTAGATATTCTATCTTTCCATTTTAGCAATGGTGATTGAATTTCTTAAATTTTATTTTTCCTTTGCATGCTGTATTTCATTATGTATACCAAATTAATTTTAGATTGTTCTTTAGGATAGACATTGGTATAATTTGATTATAGAAACTTATCAGAGACCTAAATAGAGCACCTCATTTTATTATCTTTCCAGTCAACTACCTGTCATGCTGGCTATCCTTTCATTTCAAGTTCCTGGAATGATTATTGCTGCAAGTAGAATGCTGTAATTTTTGTTTTGATTGAGATTTATTGTGCTTACATTTTTTACACCACATAGGCTGCGTATATTGTTGTCATGTTAAAGATTCCCACAATATTCTGTCTTTATTTATAAAAATTTTTTCCAGCTTTAATTCTTCAGTTAAAAAAAAATCTCTGAAAATAAGCAATTTAGTAAATGGGAGGTTAATGATCTTTGCATATAGACCTAGGCTTCCAGTGAAGTTTCCTGAAGCATTGTAGAATTCTTTGAACCTTCTGAGTGAATAACTTCCGTAGGGTTATTAGAATTTCTATTTAATGAAGGCATCTGTGGGTTGGACTGCATCTTGGAGAAAGTTGTTTGCAGATGTAGCTGAAGAACAAGCCATTTAGTAAGATGGAAACTATAGTAATGAATGCTGTGTTTTCATCCATTAATAAAACATTGTTAGCTTCTTGGTGTCTTCTACTTAAAATCTTGTCTGGTACATGTAGAGATCACGTGAAGGGCATAAGAAAGGTGAATTGCTAATGAAGAGGAAATGTTGTATTGCATATAGACATTGGGAAGACAATAGAGGACATACTTTGAAACAAGTTAATTTAAATGTATTGCTTTTGATGAGAAGATGAGTAGGATTGAAATCAGCATGCCTATTGAACATAAAAAAATTAAATTACAGGTGATGCTACATGCTGATTCAGGTCCATATGTTAAAATAATTTGGGGGAGGAACTGAGTCCCTTTCAGTGTTCTTTTCAAAAGGGATGCTAACTTCTTGACACTGCTATAGCTCAAATGATAATTAAACAAGTCTTGAAGCAAAGAAGAGATAAAAACGTGTGGAGCATTTTTCTTCTCTTACTGATACACGCGTAAATCTCATTTAAACTTCTCATAGTTACCTAGTAAAATCTCTCATTAGCGAGATAGAACAAATGTGCTATCTCGTATCTTCTTGTCAGGTTGTAGTAATCTTCCTAAAGACTTAGTATATAAAACCTGTATGTGCTACAATGTTATACCACTCAATAAAAATAATCATTTTGTGCTTAAAGCCATCAAAGCATAACATTTTTTGAAATAACTTGTATTGTTACTCTGTTTTATCTAAGACTGCATCATTTTGCTGTACAGGGTTCTAAATAAGATCCTACTTGCAGAGGAATAGATTGTTACTGGAATCTAATTGTCATGGATTAATTGTTAATCAATTAGGGAGATCTGCTTGAACCTGTTGATACCTTCTTGCTGTTGTGTTCACTGTGTGATACGATATTCTCAGTATGGAAAGAGAATAAACTTTATGTTGAAGGTTATTTTTCACAGTTCACTGTGCAGTGTAGTTGAGGATCATGGCAAGTTAAAATCCAGAACATCCCTGGAAGGTGAAATTACTAAAATATCAATGCATTAGTTAACCCTTGTGTGAGATTTCCAACAGTCTAAGGAGAAGAAAGGTCTTTTGGGAGAGAAAACAATGAAATAGAAATGTTGTGTGTACCATTTATCAAGGTCTTTGTTTAGCTGGAATAAATCTGTATGAAATGGCATCATTTAAAGGACTACATAATCTGTGGGAGTTGATGATGATGAATTTTTAATTTGAGAAAGACTGGCTTTTTACAAAATAAGCCTCATGATCTAAGATGTAATAACTACAAATTGCTGTTTTAAATGCCAAGGCTGTGGCTTCATTATTTTTTTGCACATTAAATAATGATTTTAATAAAAGTCTAGAGTTCATGTTCTCTTCTGAAAGCTATTACCTCTCAGCTACTGGCACATAGCTCTTTGTCTAGAGGGCAAAGTGAACGTCATCTCATATTTTTCTAGGCACTATATGAAAGCATTAATTTCCTTCTGATGCTTTGATGGAACTCCAGTGCTGTGGGGCAAGTTAATGCAAAATGATCACATTTTCACTTATAGTCAATGTAGCTGTGTGACAGTAGGCATCTATTTTTCATTTCAGCATTCAGTAAAGTTGAATGATGTGTGAATTTTCTGTAAAAGAATCCTTTTGAAAAGCAGAGATGGAAAGAGCATTTTTATCAGGAGTCTGAGTCACTTGGATATTACTGAAGTTGCCTCCCAGCAAAGAAAGATCTCTGTTTTGTTGTGCACAGACACTTTTCCCTTATCGCTTACCTGTTGCTTTTGAATAATTCAGATACTTGCTATTTTATCTAAGAAACAAAAACAACCAGCTGTCAATTTATTGCTAGGTTTAGTGGTTTATATACTAGTGGGGAAGCTTGTACTGGAAATGTGCTATAGTTTTCTGCCGTTCTAGAGACGCACAAAAATGTTATTTGCATTATTGAGTACTGTACATCCGAGAAAAAGAAGCTAACTTAACTGTTAGTTTGAATAATGCTTCAAATTCAAAACTATAGAATGTTATTTTGTGAGGTACTTTGAAAATGTTTAGGTAGAGGATATTAGTGAAAAAATATTTTTACAAAGTTTAGGAGTTTGTTGTTGTTTATATTTTTTTGGAACAAATGATCTATTTCCTGTCCCTCAGCCCCAGTTGTGAACATTTATTGGGATTGCACTCGATCATTCTTATAATCAAGTGACCAAGGGATATGTTAATATATTGTCATCTAATTGCTCGAGAGGAAAAATTAACTATTCAGTAATAGAAAAGGTTAAGGAGAGAAAAAGAAATGTCAGTGAAGTAAGTTGAATTGCAGATGTTTAAAATTTCATGTGTAGACTTAAAATTAAGGCAGTCGGTAATAAAACTTCTATTCCTATACTGGTTGGAGGATCCTCTTGAATATGAATGGCAAACTGGTCTGCTGAAATTCTGCCATCATGTAGAGAACAGGAGATGTGAATAGAAAATTAAGTTTAAAAGTGAAACAAGTGTTGGTTTTATATTAAAAAAAATAAAAAAACCTAAGTTACCTCAGCTGCCAGAGATGTAGAACTTCAGTCTGAGCCTTAATGTAACTGCACTGCTGTTGTTATTTTACTGTAAGATAGTTTTAAGTATTTCAATAAATGTTTATGAATGAAAACTGTTGTCTTAAATCTAAGAAGCCAAAAACCAGCAGATCAGAAATCTTATAATCCACCAATGAGGACGTGTTAGCTTTACTTTAGAAGTCTATTTCTGTTGAGAGTGCAAAAGATCTGAGTTCTTTCCTGAAAACATTCAGGTGTAAGATAATCCTTAAAGCACAGTATCATGCAAAGGTGTGTGGTAGCATATGAGTGAAAAGAAAACAAGAACTAAAAAGCTTTCCTCACTCTGAGAAATCAAACTTTGGCATTCTGAGGAATGTAGCTCACCTCTCAGGCACGTGAAAAAGCAGAACGAGACCCCTTTCTGACTTTCTGTTTGTAATTGGGACCTTGAACTTCCCTTGCAACTTAATTGATATCTGTTGCTCAGCTGGAGATATGTTAGCTTGCTTCCTGTTCCATTACCTGGAACACTGAGCAGTATGGATCGATCCAAATATGCAGCTAATCAGTCTTGAAATAATGCTTGGGGTATTTTTGCCTTGCAAAAGTTGTGTGTGATATCTTAGTTACATGAAGTTGTCGGGCAAGGAGGTTACCACATGAACTGAGATAACTCTGACAAGCACTGCTTTACCACAGGACTTGCAGATGCATTAATGTGATGAAGTGGTGCTTGTAAATTTTACCTGTTCTTCAGAGTGCTTCTCCCTGCCAAAGCACCATGACCCTCCTGTTATCTGGGCTGCATGTTAGCCAGCTATCTCCTCTTCTGGACTCTTTTTCTTCCATAATAATGAATTTTCTCCTTTCGAGGCCAGAGATAGAGGTCTTAATCACAGAATCACAGACTTGTAGGGGTTAGAAGTGACCTCCAGAGATCATCTAGTCCAACCCCCTCGCCAAAGCAGGCCCAGAATACTGTTGATTTTCTACGCTCTTGTAACATGTGTTTCATTACTTCATTTGACTAGTACCGAAGTGATGTGACAAGGTTTCAGGCTTATGAGATATGACAGATTAGGCACCCTCTAATTTAAATAAATAAAATCTTGACAGCAAGATGTGAAAATGGTTTTTCTTCTGCAATAGCTGGAGGTCTAGCGCTCTTAAATATATATGACCACTGATTTGTCATTGTGAAAGCGTAATTGTTCATTGGGTGCCATCTGTGAGTATGACTAAACCTTTCTATGACTCTTGCTAATTGCATCTTGAAGAATATTGGATACCCTAATTGTTAAACTTTGCTTTCCATGTGCTCAGTTAAGTCTGTATCCTTAATATTTTCCTGAACTAAGGAAAAAAGTGCTCTTCAGCCAGAAGTGAAGGAGCAGAAGCATTGCACACTGAATTTTCTGATGATTTTCTGGTGACTTACTTTTTTTTGTTTCTGAAGTGACATACAGAAACCTTTCAGTGTCCACTGTAGTCAGCTCTTTTATTTCCCTAGGACTCACATGTTGGGAATACTGAAATATCAAAGTAATTCTGAAAATTAATCTGTAAAAAGATTGGTTGTGAAACTTCTGGGAGGAAACCTTGGTTGGTGAGAGAGGCTGGCATTGAAAGCATGCTTGGAGCATATTTAGCATAAGCAGAGTCAGGATCCCAAGGTAAATAAAAACAAGGTTATCCATAGGAAATGGTTCAGCAACCATCCTTTATGAGCTGGGTGCTGCTTTTGGGGTTCACTTTTGCTGGTCACCGTAGTTGCAGTGACTCTTGGCAATTGAGTGTTCTGTATTGGGCTGTTTCTGGATGATTTGTATGGCAGAGCTTTTCTTAGGGAAAAACATAGGAAGGTTTTTCTGAATTGGTTACCTTCTTAGCATAATGTTTCTGTTTTTCTTGTCTTAATAGTTTGATGGCAAATGTGGAGATTGTCATTTTGTTTTAAAGAATCTGTAGACTTTCCCTTAAAGTAAACTGCTTCCACCCCCCCCCCAAATGTTCTTCAGCATAAATAAATAAGTACAGTATATACTGCCAACACTTCTTTTGTACTGTAAAGAAACTGCAATTGTGTTTTTAGTCCATCTGGAGTGCCTTGCTAATCCTTCTGCATCGGTAGAAAATAAAATCAGCTATTTGACTGCTGCTTAGTGTTTTCACAATTACTAGACAGATAGTAGATGGATTCCGCAACTCTACTTTCTTTGTGTGGGGTCTTGGTACTCATTCTCACTGTGTGTGCACAGAAAAGGATTGGTAGCCTCTTCAAGCTGGACAGAGTCCAGAAGAGTTAAAAGGCCCGTGGTCACTGCATGTTTTTAAGTCAGTGACGGATGATAACACCTAAGATACTGAGAGTCAGTTTCTGCACCTACCTGAGAAGCAGAAACTGCCAGCACTGATTAGTATGACCAACCGTGACTCCTTGAATTTATCCACTTCTAGTATAGGCATTGGTTTGTTGTGATAGTGAATATTCCACCTTTTATAAGTGAGTACACTTGGTGACCATCTGTGGCAGCAGACCCCAGAGGATAGGGGAAAAACGCCTAGCTGGGAAGGAGCCTGACCTGTGCCAGGTTCTGATGTCACTTGTATCTCCTTTCCTTCTTCATCTCTGTCGACTAATGTGAGCGCTGAAACCAGTTTCCCAGTACTTTCCTTGTGAGCTTTTCTGCCCATTGAGAGATGTTGGCCTCCACTCAAGGCCATTTCATGGTTCAGCTTCATCAAAACTGTGAAGCTTGCCACGCTTCACAGTGATGCTGACTAATGCTACAAGACGTGTTTTGTCCATTGTGAAGAATACAGATTTAACATTTAATTTCCCTCTGTAGAAATGAATGTAACATCTTTATTCTTCACACTGTACAACTCCTGCTGCGAACATGCATTATTTCAGGGAATACCTTCAAGTCCAGAGGCCGATTTATTCTCCTTGGATGAGCATCAGGATATGTTATGTCATTACAAAAGGAAGCTAACCTCTTTTCCACTTGCTGTCAATGATTTCTAGTAGAAAATATATAGGAACTAAATAGGATTTATGCTAGTTCTAGATACAGGATTGATGAGGTGAAGTTTCTTTGACTTACAGTATAAAATGTTGGAACTGTATTAAATTTGTTAGTAACAGGTATGTTGTTACTGACACACAACTCTTGCATTACTGAATAGTAGCTGACAGAATTGCAGAAGCATAACTTAAAAGAAGTTTGTGAAAGTAGGGGAAATTATAACTATTTTAACACGTGAGAGTATTTTCTCACTTCTTAGAACATTTTATCCTCCAGCAATATTCATCAATGAACTTCACCTTAAAATTCATTGTGCTTTTCCTATTTCTTAATTTTTTTTTCTTGTTCATGCATATTTGCATGCTCGTCTTGACTTGAAACAGCTTTTTGGGATTTCTGTGAGCTCGTGACTTACACATATTGTTCTTTGTTCTTTTCTTCCCTCTTCCATCTTCTCCCCTTGAGATCTTTCCTCCTTGTTTACAGCACTAGCTCCCCTACCCCTTTCTTCTCTGTCACCATTCCTTTGCACTTGCAATGCCCTCATACCTGGCACTCATATCCTATCAGCATCCTTGCCTTCTGATCATTTCCTTACAACTGTAAATCACATTTTAGAAGTTTTATCCACCACTACACACAGATCACTGTGTTCTGCACTGTATTATTATTGAATCTATAAATAAGGGAGTAAATCATTGATTTCTGACTTAGAAAGCATGTGCCATGACATATGAAAATATATCAATTTTTAATACATTTCTGAAGGTGACCCAAAAGCAAATGATCACAATGAAAGTAAAATAGAAATACGTTTATAATATAGTCCCTGATGAGGTATTATATTTTAAGAGAGCGTGCAGGATTTATGATTCCATATTTCTAATCTGCATATGTGTCATAAATGTTTTTAACTTGAAATGCTGTTATTTCAGTCATGTAAATAAATTCAGTGGCTGCTGCTGCCATCTCCTGGTCAATATCTAAAATTAAAAACTGATTTAAAAATTGAATCTATGATGTTTATGTAAATGAGAATTTCAAGGTGTTCATTGCTGAAACGTGACTTGAATCAAGCTTTAGCTTTCAGTATAGGACCCTGGAAAATGGGTAGATAGATTTTTGTGATTATAATCTAGAAATACTTAAAAGTATTGCGCTTTGCAATTGCAAAAAGGAAGGCCATCTGGTGCCTGGTGAAACGTTTCACAAATAAGTTTATGATTTATAACCATTTTGCTCCATTTTCCTTCCCCAATCATTAGTTTTTTTTCCTTTTATTTTCTTCTGCAAACATTTTTGCTTTAAAAGAAGCTAAATGGGTAAAATCTGTTTAATTGCTGAGATAGCTTGAGGATGAGCTAGCTGAGCATGCTTGTTAATCTGTCCATGTTCCCTATTTTAATTGATGGTGACTTTTCTTCTGTTTCAGAGCAAATTTCACAGCTCTAAGTGCATTTCAAAGCTATTTCTTAGCTGTGTGCTTTCTAGCATGCCCAAAGCCCATTAAGTCACAGTAAACTTACAGGAGAAGGATGTTTCTTTCTTCAAAGCCTGTAGTAATAGCATGTCATGCAAAACTGATATCCCTTCTTTCTGCTTATCTTTTTAGTGTGTTTACTTCATTTTGAATCAAGAAAGTGAAAAAAAATCAAAATAATTGTTGCAGTTCATGTATTAATTTCATTTACACAAAGACTGTTTTAATCAGTGTTACAGGCCAGTAGATGTGTGCAGGGTCTCAGAACTAGTTCTGCTGGCAATTTTTCTTTCCTAGTTACTGCTAACTTAGAAAGTTCCTGTTTAACACACAGTTGTTGCAGTGATATTTGACTTCTTTGCAACATATCAGCTGACTAATACTAATGTTAAACAGCTTATTGACTCATGCATGCAATGAGAGGAAATGCATTGAAGTTTTGTTTCTGTAATGTCAGTTTCAAATTCAATAGAGTCACTGTAGTTCTATAGGTACTAAAGCAAAGGCCCACAGTTAAAGCTATTTTGATGATTATACTTCATGCAAAAGCTGAACTGGTCAGACAGCTTCCCGCATCACTGTTTTCTGTTTTTAAATTTAGCAACATGACTGGAAAAAATAGATATTTTATAAAAAAAACAGGAGGAAAGAGAGCATTCATCTGAAGAGCAAGTTGATAAAAATCTATCAACTCTGATGAATCTGATTAAATGCAGAAATGGATTTAATCTCATTGGTTTCTTCTGTGTTCTGGCTTCAACATAACAACATGGTTGTCCCAGAACACATCAGAATGTTACTACTAGTCATCCAGTTTGGAGTAGTGTGAACAACATTAAATGTTAAAGAAATCTTTATAAACATAGATGGAAAACACAAGTCTCTTTTCTATTTGCAAGTTTCTGGAGATTTTGTCAAGCTTTAAATTTCTCCCTTTCTTGTGTTGCCATGCATCTGAAAAACAATTCCCACACACCTGCTCCCTAACCCTTTCTTTCTAAATCATTAGCTAATAAAAATGTTGTGCAGAATGGCAGTTAAGCCAGTCCAAATCTGAGCAGTCCTTCAAAGTTACGATTGCCTTGCTGAAGATTGAGATTACTTATGAATATCTATGCAAAAACTAAAAGCACAGGGTTGTGCATGTGTGTGGGAATATTCTCCATCTGGTTCTGAATAAACAACATTTCTTATTTAGCAGGGTCACTTGGAACTTTTCAGATAGATCCAGCTTTGGATCTATCAGCAGGAAATTTTCCCTTGTTTTCAAAAGAAATAAATCCATTTAGATCATAAATTCACAGGAAGGATAATCTTTCCTGCTAGGAGTTCATGTGGTGCCATCCATTTTGGATGCTATCAAACTGATTTGTAGATGTATGGCAACTGTTATTTTGGATAGAGTTGATGCTTGGCGTAATGGCTAGGCCTCGAAGAGTTACAAATTATTTGCAGTGTAATCGTTCCCTACTGTTACCGATTACTTTGAACTACAGCTGTGTTTATTTTGACAGTTAGCAAGTCTATCCTTTGGAAGGGAGTTGTGGGCAAGCTCATTATTGGGTGAATCGGGAAAGAAAATAAACTAAAGGACTCATCAGACCCAACATCAGTCTTCAACCCCCTCTTCTTGGGGGTTGGACTCGATGATCTCTAGAGGTCCCTTCCAACCCCTACAATTCTGTGATTCAATTAAAAATTAGTATTTGTTTACTAAAGCTGGTGAAACATTGCATTGCAACTACTCCTTAAGTAAGAAATAGGAGGGAATGGATAATCTTTGAAAATAATATGGGAAGACTGATTGAAGAACAAAAGATGAGTGTGAAGCTCTGACCCTGGGTTCTCATGGGATAATGATGGGGTATGGAGATATGGTGACTTGCAGTCATACTTCTTAAAGTAGTGGGGGGAAATGCAAGGCATATAAGTCAGGCTAGCTTTAGGAACATAGCTTCAGGAATACTATATCTGTATCACTGTGGGGCCTCATTTTTGGGACATGATGTTGTATTGCCATTCAGTGCTCTTACTGTCCCATGTAGTACTACCAACGTGCACAGAAATAAATGAAAGATCTCTGTGCAACAGTCCTTTGGATTGTGTAAGCATTCTCCAAATTCCACTCCTTGCCTGGTGGTGTTGATTTAAAAAATAAAATCCATTTAGAGTATCTATGCTATAGTTTTTCATATGCACAAAAAAACTCTCAAATTTGCTGCAGCAGTAAGTCTAATTCTTTTCTGTAGATAAAGATTTAATTACGCACATCTAAGCATGAGTTCTTAGTTCTAATGGGTATCTTAAGGAATCTAATCTTAAAGGCACTTCCACCTCACTCCCACTTTTCTACGAAAGATTGCTATTGCATTGAAATATTCAGCGTTTGAGGGAATAATTACTTAAATTTACAGCTAAGGATTCTGTTACCCAAAACCTTCAGACAATCTGCAACTGAGGAGTTAATTGTGTTTGCACTCTACAGACAGATCAAATATGTAAGAAATTGAATGATTGAAAGACTTAGAAGTAAATGGATAAATTATGATTTTATTCTACTGAATCATAAACTTAAAGGAATTTCATATATTTGTGACAACTATGACTGTAACCCATGAATTTAATGCTCTATTCAGTAACACTTGAAGACATCTTGCATGATTGGAGTCTTGCATTTGCACACTCTGTGGTGGTATGCATAATTGACTAATGATGTCTGTAATTTGCCTGTGTGATTAATTCATTTGAAGCTATAAATATTCTATATTAAATTATGCAGAAAGTTGGTAAGCTTTTTTCACTGATTTATTGAAATCAGAAGTAATTCCTCTTTCTTTTTTTTCACAAAATAAACCAAGGGTTAAAGGATACCAAACAGCATTTTCATGGGGAAATGACAAATTGTAAACGATATAGGTAAGCAGGTTTCCTGTGATATGAAGAATGGGAGAAAAAAGAAGTTTGCTTTTACCTGACTTTTAGAAACCTATGATGTCATTACACAATCATTCCATTAGCTTAGGTTGAAATCTAGTATGAATCCAACAGAACAACATCATGTCACTTGTTTTGTGAGTTTCTAAGAGTTCTGTATGAAATAATAAAGATGCATTTTCTTTTACTTTTATGTGAAATTAAATATTTTTTCTCTTTTTCAAAATTTTTTTAAAAATCTGAAGAATATTAATGAGGGAGTAAAAGTTGTCATTGTTTATTTAGTGGACTGATGCATTTTGTTTTATTTGAACTTGAGCTTACATAAGCAGCCTATCACATGAAGATTGATATTTTGTTCAGTGACTTTATTCTGTGTTTATAGTGATTACTAAGAAACCCTGATGCCTGATCCAGTAACAAATGGTACTAGATCACTAGTATCACTTGTTACCTGGGATTTTTTTTATTAAACTCGGAATATTCCAAACAAACTTAGCAAAAGAAAAATGGTTTATCATTCATTAAACGAATCATCAGTTGAAGAAAATAGTTTAGTGGCAGCTTTAAAAAATACAGAGATTAATGAGCTAATGTCAGGAAGGAAAATGTGACCTGATTAATTCTTAAGGAGTATTTCCCTGTCTTCCCTCATTTTGTGCTCAGGCACACAGCACATCATCCTTGATATGAATTGACAAAGAATTATTTTCCACGCTTTCATCTAGCAAATGTGAGGCTCTCTTCCTTCTACTTCTCTTCCTTTGGCAATGCAAAAGGAGCAATGAGTAATCCTGGACCATCATTTCCATGCATAGGTACACACAGCCACTGTTTGCACTTTAAGATAAAGTTGTGTTTATATTTCAGAGTCTCCTAAATAATTTTTTGAAGAGGTCCACAGTGATGTAGGAGTGAGTTTTCAGTATGAATGAGATTTTACATTCATTCATATGGCCTGACTTTTGGTTAATTGGAATTACATTTCAATATTTGGCATCCATTGGCTTGAATCTCCTGAAGGACAAAGAGGTATGAAAGTGGTACTAAAGCTGAGAATATAGATGTCCGGAGGTACTGTGTGCATCTGTGTGATTAGAAAATGTCACCTTATCTGCGACCTTGGAAGTGTCACGCACACCAAATCATAAAGACAAGGGTGCTGGATGCCAGTAGACTAACAGCTGGATGTCCTAGGGTTTCATTTGAGGCTGGCAACAAAGTCGGGAAAAGGGAAACATGATGTTTCTGATGTCTGAAATGCAAAGAAGCCAAGAGCAACAATATAGACATAAGTACCCTTTTCTGTCTGGCAACAAAACCACCATACAGTAATGCCTGATATTTTTCTGTGATAAGTTATTTCTAGGAATAAGATTTTTGGAGTAGGAGGTGTTTTGGAAGTACCTGAAACTGTTCTGGGAGGAGGGGAGAGAAGTTTATAGAACTTCTGCAGAGCTGTTTTCATGAGAGTGGTCTGTGTTGTAACTGGATATTGAATGAATAATTCAACTGTGCGAGATTTCTGTCCCTATATTTAAACTACTGTATTTGAAAGTGTAATTCAAAGGAAGACTAGTTCATCTTCGAAAGTCCAAGCTGGAAAAATTATATTCTGAATTTTTTCAAAGCTGCTGATGTTTACCATAGAGCTTTCAGTTTAAGCCTATGTCCTACATAAAACGTTAAATGAATAGCACTATTAAGAGCTGCAACAACAGTATGACATTAGAAAAATTGCTGCGCTAATTGGCACTGCTTTCACAGACCTTAACATTGCTGCTTTAAGTTCTCATTGTTCACTTAACTGTTACATTACAAATCTTCTGATGAATAGCTTTTTGTACAGTACTGTCAGATTCTGCTTTGACAATGCTTTTAATTTAGTGGGTGTGTAATTCAGATAGGTTAACTCCAGAATGAAAGGGTCATCTTGAAAGTATGAGCAACAGAAAGCAGTATTCCCTGCATCTGTTACAGTGAGTCAGAAGATTGTTCATATCTATGGAACTGGAAATCCTAGTTTAAATCATATTATAATGCTGCAGGTACTTGATTAGCTAGTGTATAATTCATGTTGTATTCCTGGCACTGTATAACCACAATAAATGGTGATTAAACTAAATCAGTAAATTAATCTGTTTTGCATTGAATGACAAGATGTGAGATTTCATCGTAAACTGAAGCAAGAAAAGTACTCAGTGTCAAATCAGCCTCCCATGGAAAAATTTAATTATAACTTTTTTTTTTAATGAAAAAGTAGCAATTTGTAAGCTAATCACAGTAACCTCACTTTCCTTCCTAAAATGTAGCATTTAACAGATGATTAACTCTTTTATGTGGATAGGATACTGCAGTGTATAGGAAAATGTTTGGGAAGATGTGACAGGTACAGCCCTTCCAGCATCAACAAAAGGGTGATAAGGGGATGCTTGAATATTTTCCATTTTCCCCTGTGCTTTAGGCAAAGCAACCCATCCTCTTGCCTTTCTTTGAACCAAACTTCTCCGCAAAAACCTATCTATACTTATTTTCCATCTGTCAAGACCAGTTGTATTAAATCCATACCCATCTTCAGTATTTCTGACACTGTTACCAAGGTGATCTCAGCCTTGTGTCATTAGTATAGTGGATGTGGGACAGCTCCCCTACAGTTCTCCAGCACCACCACCCCCCCACCCTACCCTTCAACTGCCTGTGCAGTTTGGCTTTTCCTAATGTCACAACCCCATAACCATCTGAAAAGGCCAAACTCTCCTCTCACAGCTGTCTGTAACTTCTGCCAGCTTGTTATGGCGTGAGCTGTCACCTCTGTGAATTCTCACACTGTGTCCAGTGATTTCTTAGACTCTTAGCCTGAGGCAGGGTCTCAGCAGTAACCTGGTCACCTGGCAGCAGCCCTAACACAATGTCTTGGCTGGCACATCACTATTCATTATATGCTTGCTTTGGTTGCATCATGAATGATCATCTTAATTTCTCCTGACTTTGCTTCAGTTATAATAGTACCTACGGGTAGAGTACAATTAATGTTTGTAGGTATCTCCACTAGAACACGACAGAAGAAAATTAAGAGGGGCTATAACTTTTTGTTTGCATGGTTGAAGACCTTTGTGTATTCCAGCTCTGCATCAACAGAAAGACCTGAATTTTTTTTAGCTATTTTCTGTGCCTTCCTTCCCACTCTCAGCTTCCTGAGGTGCTCTTCAAACTTGTGCTTTGGTGGCTTCCTAATCCAATTGCACCTCACCTAAGGTGGGAGGTGGCAACAAAGTAGTGAAAGGGTGAGTTCTACGGACAAGGCAGGTCTTGAACATCTCCAGAGAAGGAGACTCCACCACCTCTGTGCAGCCTGTGCCAGTGCTCCATCACTGCACTGTGAAGAAGTTCCCACGCACATTTATGCAGAACTTCCTATGCATCACTTTGTGGCCATTTTCCCTTGTCCTGTCACCACTTATTGCTGAGAAGAAGTCCAGCTTCATCTCTCTGCCTCCTACTTCTTAGATATTTATAGATGTGGATCAGATCCCCTCTGAGTCTTCTTTTTTCAAGGCTGAATGTTGCTCCTATTTGCTATTTATTATAGTATTACATGATGCTTTATTTAGAAGGGTGTCTTTAGTTCCATTTTGCAGCACTGAGCATGTATATTTGCTTCTTAAGTATTCTCTAAAGAACAAGTAGAATTATGACTAAGAAAGACAAAGAAAAGAAGAGGATATCTGGAAATTTTGAACTCAAAAGTATGGAATAGTGAAATAGTTGTTTGTTTCAGTATAAAACCAGTGAAGTTCATAATTAGGTCACTATAAGATCAGACTAAAGTGTTCTGCATCTCAAAAGTAGTAAATTAAAATTATAGTCTTAAGTTTTTGGTATCTCTTTTAAGTGTGTGTGTACATAGAAAGAGATAATATATTTTTATTATAGAAAAGATTTTGGAACGTTTGCATTGAGATTCAAATTTTTGCTGATAATCTACAATTTTTAAGCTGTCTTCAAGAGATCTCTACTGAAAAGGAACAGTTTCTGAGAAGTGCTCCATCTGATTACAGAATCAGATGTTCACTAGAACTTACGATGCATCATTAAGACTATTCTTCGGTAGTAATGCTACTTGAAAGTGAATTCAGTGAATTAATCTTACTTTCACTAATTTACTTGTTTCAGAAAGGAGAACTTGAAAGATATGTGTGTGTGTATATATTTTAAAGTGATATTCTCTTCTGTGGTGGTGGTCTTTATATGCATACATATACAGATATACAGAATCATAGAATGGGTTGGGTTGGAAGGGAACTTACAGATTGCTCGGTTCCACCCTGCTGCCATGGGCAGGGCTGCCCCACACCAGCTCAGGCTGCCCAGGGCCACATCCAGTCTGGCCTTGAGAGCCTTCAAGAATGGGGCAGCACAGCTTCTCTGGACAGCCTGTGCCATTGCCTCACCAACCTCCAAGGAAATATTTTTTCCTAACATCAAAACTGAATCTCTCCTCTTTTGATTTTAAGACATTCTCCCTTGTCTATCACTATCAGACCATGTAAAAAGTCAGTCCCCCTACTGCTTATAAACTCTTTTCAAGTACTGGAAGAGCATGTGTGCGTATATATACATTTGTAGATATGTATATATAAATGAAACTTTAAAGGTATATCAGCTGGAAATGCTAACAATTAAAATTAATGCAATAATGAGCAAGAACCAAAAAGTCAATGCATGGAAAGCAGTTTTTTAAGACTAAACAAATTTAAAAATGTTAATTCGTTTTTGAAAGTTTAGAGAATCTTCTGCAAGAATTAGAGGAGGTGATAGTGATCAATTTTTTTTTTGCTCTTGCCTTTTTCTGTATTTATATTTAGCTGATTTCTATTGAGTAGCTTTTAAAAAAATATCAGCACAGTTTTTACAGCTAATTTTCCTGTTCATCTGTTAGTAAAAAGACAAACACAATCAGTTCTACTGATGAGTTTCAGATGTTGGAGTTATTGTCAGTAAAGATAATAGAAGGATGTGTTTTTATTCTTCTGAGCACTTCCTGTCTATGCTAAAAACTAATTTTCTTGAGGTAATTAATTGCTGTGAAGTGCTGCCTGTGTTGCTCTTAAAATCATGTCCTTCCTAGTGACAGCTTGCAGCTTACTACATCTATGTGAAACAAAGATGTAAATGTGAGCATTCTTATGGTTCCTCTGCACAAAGATTGATGTAACAGAAACTGCAACCCATAAGTTTTATGATTCTGTTGCTCTTTATAATATTTTAACTTAATTTTTAATATATATATTTTCCTTTTTCTAAATTTGTTATGCATTAACTATATTATATATTTTATATGTAGCCCAAGACAATTCCTCTTCACTCTATGGGGCCCAAGCAAGACAAAAGGTTGGACACCCTTGAAATATACCAATCTTGACAGTGACTGCCATAGTCTATGATCCTGTCAGTTAATTGCTGTGATCAATACTGGCTTTTATTGCAGCCAGTGCTGTGATAACTGTGATAAGCCACATGTGATATCTGAAATAGTGGTCAGTGAAATATTTTGCACTATAGAGAGAGTTAGAGTACTCTCCTCAGCCTTGGAATACTTTAGAGTTTAGTTTTTCATTCAAATGATATTTAGCATTTCCCTTTCTCCCGACAGTGAAATTAGTCTTACTAGAGACAAACCCTTAGTCTTAGACACATTGTTCTATGAGACTCTAAAAACACATTTAATCATGTTTTCCTTCCTTTCCTGAAGATGCTATTTTGTTCAGTTACTAGACTGAGATTATTTCTTTAAAAACACAACACCTGTACTTTTAAAACAAGAAATTGACTTCTTCTTGTAGTGTATGTCCAAAACCAACTCTTAAGTTTCAAAATGGTTTGTCAACATATTGCTTCCATGCTTGTCACTGCCTCTCTAAAGCTGTTAGAATGAGTCAGAGAGTGATTTTTCTGCCAGAGGAGCCTGGCAATGACTACAAGCCTACTGATGCTTCTGCTGTGCACAAAATTATTATTGATAGTGGTAAGGATAAGCGTGATGAGGGAAAATATGCTGAGCTGAACAGTGATAGGAGGAGGTGAAGACTTTGATTTTTATCACGAAGCTGATGCTGGTCATGTCCAGCAAAAAATACCTTTTTTATAGGACACCTGGTACTAAAATGGACAGTCTTAATTCTATACCAGCTGTTTCCCTGCTGTTTTCAACTACTTTTCTGAACACCCTATTAATTCTATTAGAGTGTGTTGATCAGAGGGTGTCGGAAGATACACTTTAAACTTGTGTACAGACAGGAATTTTCTCACGGACAATAAATTAGAGTTTTAATATGAGGGGACACTAAACATATTAGAACTTTTTTTAAACCTTATATATTGTCCATACGCATATAGCATACTGATGGCTTTTCTACTGAATGTAATGCTCTTTTTCACTACTTTTTCATTACAAAAAGGTTTCTCTTCTAGGGTTATCTGTTGAGCAATATCAGGAAGTATAGTGTTAGGACAAGTGGGAATTGCTTTAAACTGAAAGAGGACAGATGGAGGTCAGTCGTTAGGAAGATGGTCTTCCCTCAGAGGGTGGTGGGGCACTGGTACAGGCTGCCCAGAGGAGCTGTGGATGCCCCATCCCTGAAGGTATTCAAGGCGAGGCTGGATGGGGTTTGTTGAAACTTGTTCTAGTGGGAGGTGTCCCTGCCCACAGCAAGGTGTTGGAACTGAATGATATTTAATGTCCCTTCCAACCTAAATCATTGTATGTCTCTTAAAAAAAAACAAATAGAGGGGGAGATTCAGAAAGGAGAAATGAAAGGATTAAAAGAAAAAATATCAAACTGAACTTTGTTAGAATGTAGGTACTTCAGCTGTGTTTGTATTAGCAAACTAAACTGGGTCTACATGTAGTCTGAACACTGGGATGTGGTTTGTTAATTCTGTTAAATTCTTGAGATGATCCGTGATGTGATTTGGGTCCAGATTTAGTGATGCTTTTCCAGAGGCTGTCTGAGCATCTTTTGGGGGTGAGAGTAGCATGGTCTGGGACTGCTCCTGGGGGCCATGTGTCTGATGGTAGCGCATCTGGAGTTGGGGGGGAGGACTGAAGACCAGGAGTGTAAGTGTGGGGCTGGGAGACCTTGGGGCTGCAGAGCAGGCTCAGACCTTTTTATATACACTAAGTACACAACCCAAACTTATTTAGTTTTATCCTATAGTTAAGTGTTGCTCTTAGTGTTACTGCGCTGTATGTAACCTTGATTGTCTGTAAATCTTCAGCTGAATTGTGGAAGAAGTCAGAAACAGTTCACTTTCTTAGGTTTTAAAAATTATTTTTCATGCAGAGTAATAATCCTTTTAATATTGGTGGTAGAACAAGCGTGCTGTGTTTTGACGTATAGTGAATGTGAATTCATCTGTAACATCTCTCTGCAGTGAGACTTGTGTTGAGGTCAGTGTTCCCAGTGTTTGAGGAAGATGACCTTTTTATTAATTTTTTGTTGTTGTTGTCCATGCCTAGCAAAATTTCAGCCAATACTGGAAGCAAAGGACATTTAGAGTCAAAGGAACACGAACGGGGAATACCCTAGTAGTAACCTCCTTAACCATCTACTTAAACTTATCTGAACATTATCTGAGTTTCTGCTGAGCTGTATCGCTGTCATTAGATTAGGAGGTTATGTCCTACTGTGAGGTTAAATGCTCTTGTAGCCCCCTTTGGAAAGATGCTTACAATAACCCAGTTCTAACAGGTTACTAATCTCCAATTCCATTAATCCTAAAAGTGCTCTCTACAATTAGGTTAAATTTGTTATATCTAGCATTCTCAAAGCAACTGAAGTTCTTGCACCTGAAAATTCTTCCCTTTTTGTTTTAATCAACCAACCAAAAGCATAGTTTGACAACAGTGATATTGATGGGATTTTTTTCACATTTTCTGTGCTGCGGGCTTCTCCCATGCTCTTTCCCACAGATGGCCTATGCTAACTCATGATTTGACCCATCACCCCACAAGTGGCAGAAGCAAAAATAAATGCTGACCTTTAATGCAATCTGTGCTCCTTTTTCTCTGTCCTGTCTTCTGACCCAGAATTATCCAGTTTGGTTCACCAAATGGGAAGAAAGCTAACCTAAACTAATATGTGTTTGTTAGCTGTTTGCTTAGCAAATTTAAAGAGCTGATAGCAGAAGCTGACAAGTGCCAGAAGTGCTAGAAATGCAGGACTGCAGCAGTGCCTGTTATCCTGCCCTTGGCTGCCAAGGAAGAGCAACCTGGAAAGAGAATGTAATTCATTTATCTCCCCATCTACTAGCAAATCAGGGTCTTCCTGTTGTGTTACTGTATTGTTTTTTTGTAGTTAGTTGTCACATTTCTCAGTCCTATCTATAATGTATTAAGACATTTTCCCTGCAGAAAAAAACCCCAACAAACTGTATAAAAACAAGAATTTCAATGACCACATTCCTGATTTTACAGAGTATTCAGTGATCAATTTACAACTTTGCTAGGCAAGAGCAAGAGCAATCCATATTTAGCTGTTACACAAGGATGTGAGTACTTACTAGATTGTGTTTTCAGGAAAGCATGGTTTGTGGATGCGAGGCTGAGAGCTTTTTAATTATGGTTCCACTTCTCTCTCAAATAGTAAGTAATATAAACTACCTGAATGATGTGGAACAAAGAACTACTTGGGATTGCATCCTTTGGAGATAATAGATGAATCTTTATTCTTGGGCCCATGACATTATTTCAATGCTAGAGTAAACATATTTTCAATATGAACATAAACTTAAAGGAGTGCCCAGCAAATGCAGCCTCTTAGCTTCTTGAACAATCCAAGCAACTAGATACAATGCCTCATGTAAATCCGATTTAAAAACTGATTCATTCTGGAGTAGAGTTTGTCAATATCTGAAATACGTTTATGAAAAGCTTATTTTATTCTGCTTTGCTATTTCTATGCCATCATTATCTTTGTCAATAGTTAAGTACCATAAATTAGCAGCCATCTGTCTCAGCAGCACAGCCGTTGTTCTGTTGAGGGATGTCATGCCTTCTCTAGGAGGACGGTTATTGAAAAATTCCTTTCTGATATATTTTAATTCAATTGTTGATTAATAGTCTCTGTTCCAGTACTTATTGTAGTGTTTCTTTAATATTACGTATGAATTTGTGTGGATTTTTTCCTGTTATAAATATGACATTGGAAGAAGTTAAACTCTTTCATGCATGAAGTTCATGCTCAAAATTTTTCAAAATCTGTGTAGAAAAAGTGACAGATCTGTAATTTAGGTAGTTCTCACTTTTCCACCTCGGTACTGTTCAGTGTTTGTGCTAGAACCTTACAAAGACAATTCAATTATATTTGCAAAGATCTTTTCATTAAGCACTGAATAGCATTGTGTATCATAGCAGAGGAAAAATATTGAATTTATGGTGACAACAGAAATGAGACTCAGATGTGTGATTAGCTCTGAAAGAAAGGAAAGAAAATCTTCTATCTGTAGCTACGCGTATAGTGAGAAGTCAGTAGATTTAAAATTCTTGTATCTTCTCTTTTTGTCAATATGAACTGTTACAAAAGATTTGAGAAATATTCACAGAGAAAAAGAATTCTCTATTTGATGAAATAAAGTTTGCAAGTAGAAGCCATTTTAAAGCTCTTTTCTTTGATCCTTCCAAATGTTCAGTAGGAAGCTGGCCTGTAGGATGAGGGCTTTGAGGAAACTGTTCTGGTTGCACTGGAAGGTGCATCTCAGTACCCCAGCCCTGCCAGTGGAGCAGGCTGTACACCTGCTCCTCACCCCATTGCAGTGCAAATTTGTGTGTTTCAATGTGCTCAAGGAAGGTAACTGGATGTAACTCAAGGAATTGCACTGACAGAGGCAAGATGTACAAAGTGCTTACTGCCACTGAGTTACTCTGTGGGGGCTGCAACCTCTTGCAGAAGGGTAGAAAGAGAAGGGAAAAAAAAAAAGAAAAAAGAGCTGAAAGTGATAACATCTTTCTCTAGCACAGCTAAATTTGCAAGGTGTCATCGTTCAGCACTCTCATTGCCAAATGCACTGTGCATTTCTTCACTGCTGTTAAATAGCAGATCCTTTTTTTGTTCCTAACAACGGGCTCTGCAGATGTAGTCTTAGGGGATATTTAAACTCATAATTTCATACATCTCCTTTGTCCTTCTTGGTTGCAAGAAATCAATTCTAACTTGAGTTGAAGAGGATTTTGCTTGTTTTTGCTATTGTTTTCACATTACTGTAGGAAAAAAGTAAACTGTACAGAAGATGTAATCCAATTTTGATGACGTCTGGATTGCCTTGTTTCAGGAAAGGCAGTTGCTTTTCATTTAAATACTTGATAGCTGAGGAAGCTGAGAGACATCCTAGGAGATAATGTTCTGGGGAAATTCTAAGGAAAATTTAAATTGGAAAAAGTAATAATATTTGTAAAGGATCTTACAAACATACATAGTATTCTACATGCTCTGAGATTATATGATGGACCCTACTATAAACGTGTATTGAAATTAATGGAATTGTGAACTTATACAATGACCTCTTTAGCCAATTAATTCAGTCTTTCTAAATATAATGATGCATCATGCAGTCATTTCAGAGTTGACAGATTGAGGTGAAATAGTATCTGCTTCTCCACTGAAGCGGGTTGTTTCCATCTCTGTGAAAGAAAAATCACTTACTCTGAGTATAAACTTCCTCTTTCCTAATCTATTCCTAGGGCTCTTTGATGCAAGATATCTTCCTGTTACATCAGCAATTAAAGGTGGTTATATTTAAATTATTATTATTTTTTAAAAAACTTTGAGGAATTTTAAGGATTTGGTTAGGGGGAAGGCAATGTCACAGAAATGAGTGTTGGACTGTTAAGTTTCCACAAGGTAAACATTACTTAAAAATGGAAATAGTACTCTTGTGGTTGTTTAGACAGGTAAGCAGTGTGTAGGTCAGGCAACATTTGATCTTCTGGTCTTGGTGAGGCCTCAGATGAAATACCACGTTTCATTTTGTAATATGGTCTGGTAAAAGCTTGAGGCAGAGTCAGTGAATATGATTTTTGAAGGAAGGGCTGGCTGCTCTCATGCTAACCTGTGTTAAGGAATTACAATTTTGCTGATAAACAGAACAGTGATAAGGAAAAAGTTGCTATCACTTCTTTTCCTCGAGACCCCCCATTGGGCTATCTACTGAAGTTTTTAAAAAAGTAAATATACATTTGATACAGAATTTTCAGGATGTGCCTTACAAAATTGT
This sequence comes from Odontophorus gujanensis, assembly GCA_013399175.1. Taxonomy (NCBI): domain Eukaryota; kingdom Metazoa; phylum Chordata; class Aves; order Galliformes; family Odontophoridae; genus Odontophorus; species Odontophorus gujanensis. The sequence continues at coordinate 188,792 of VXAB01013021.1, forward strand.
ACAAGTGACTGGCACAGACTTAAAGTCAAGACACAGATAAAGGTAAAGGGATCAAAAATAACAGTGTAGGCATCTCAGTGGAGTGCTGGCACAGCACATAAGTGCAAAAATGCCCCAAAATGCTCTCAGTTTTTGCAAGGGCTGGGGAGAAGAAGACTGATGTGGGAAGGAGAGCAGCAGCTGGTAATAAAGAGGGGAGTGCTAATACCTAGCTTGAAGTTTGCCCAAGGTGACTTTTAGGGACATGGAGAACAATTTTGATTTATCTTCTGAAACAGATCCTAGGGGAAACAATCTGTTGGAGGGTGTTCCTGAGGAACTGCTTCTTGTACAAGAGATGAGTTTTTCCACTGTGTAATTCTGCAGACTGTGGGGTTTGAAATGATCTGAAGCACGGAAAGTCATATGCGTAACCAGAGCACTTCTCTGTCATAGGTCCTCAAGCTAAGAAGGAGAAAGCTTTTCTAGAGAAGCACAACACAAGTTAAACTGGGCATTAGTTTGTCAGAAGAAATTTTACAGACAGTTTGAAAGCATTGTTCAACAAACAGCGTAACAGTAAAAATAATATAAAAAATGTTAAGAGTATTGCGAGACATCTTGCTGTTAAATGGAGAACATAATTTGATGATTGAAGTGGTCATAAAACTCCTCAAAGAACACTTTATAGCTCTGATTAATATAATTTGTTTAATTAAAAAATATAATAGTGGAGATTATGGAAAAAATGTCTTGGAAAATAAAACATCTCTGAAGAGTTCTCCAAACTGTTAGCCGGAAATGTGTTAAAGGACACAGAGCATTATAGACTAGCAAATGAGTGGACCAGGAGGTCTGTTCAGACTGCAGGAAGAGCTGAAAATAACAGGAAGTCTCCTAATGCTGTGTCTGCTTTTCAGGGGGAGATTCAGACAAGTGAGACCAGAATACCAGCTATTTCTGAGATAGCTACGTTTAAAGAGTTCCTTCATCAACACTGGAGCTTTCTGTTCTGTCTGATTAGGTGTTTGAGGTTGAATTCAAACAGATCTAGCATCCAATTCATATGGTGTAAAAAATAAATAAAAACAAATAAAGGAAACCTTAATAATGTGATAAATTACATTTTTAGTTCAACAAGTTTGAATGCAAAAACTAGTTAAATGAAAAAAATGTTTCTTCATACATACAGAATTCTACTTGACACTGCTTCATGTGATGTGCAAGAAGAGCAGAGTAAGTTGTCAAGCTTGCTGTGTCATTTCCCTCTAATACTGTAGTCTAGAAATTAGCATGCTCACAGTATGTGAGAAACCAAATTTCATTTCCTTTTCTGCTGCTGGGAATGTGATTCTGCATACTTCTTTCTCCCAAAGAGGATACTAAAATCATCAGGCTACTTGTTATTTCTGAATTCTTGTGGTTTCCCTTTGCATAGTAAGTGAATATTCCAGCACTGGCTGGAATCCATCTGTTTCAGATGTCTATCCTGAAAGTGTACTCTGAATAAATGAAATATTAAGGATTAGGAAACTCTTCTCAAATATGATACCCAAGTTTAAATGTATTTTGCCTTCATTAAAAGCAGGAATGTGAACATATTTTAAAGCACTGATAACAGCACCCTGACTGCACAGTGGTAGACAGTCTAAGTCTGTAATGACACCATCTGTAGTTAAATTACACTCACCTGAATTGTGTTTTCAGTGAACATAGCGTATGATTTCGTCTGCTCTTCCCTTAACAGAAGAAAATTACTTAGCTCATTTCCTAATACAACTTTTATTGAGAGTACTAAAGCCAACTAATTATTATTTATGTAAAACAAATATTCTTGTTTAAGTGAGGAGAAAAATGCTGCCCAAAATTCCCTAGGTAATGCTGCTTTTGGATGTTTTTTTTTTGGAAGACCTCAGTTTCTAACTCCTATACGTGCCTGAAACTTAATGGTACAGCTACCTTTTCTAACATATTAGCACAATAATCAGTAAACAAATAGAACATATAATACAGCAAGAGAATAGCCTAGAAAAAGTATTACACATAGGCCAGAATCTGAAGATCTCTATCATTCTAAGTATAGGCACAGCCAAGGCAGCTCTATAGCACTTTGTCTGTTGGGTAGAAGATGGTTTCTAAGATGTATTAGCTAAAGATACACTAAAAGTAATGAATAGCTTCCTGGTGTTGGAGCTGTACAATTTCTCTTCAGCAGGCATCAGAATCTGAAAAATGGAGTCCCATTCCCACCTATGATGCCTCTTGATGTAATTTAGGAGCTGGCATGCATCCATGTATCGGAAGGCTTGTATTATTTTCAAGTTTAGTTCATACATCATTCAGTTCTGCTCTGAAGCTCTCTGTTCAGCCTTTTTACATTGCTAGGCCTTCCAGCTGCTAGCCTCCATTTATAAATCTAAGAAACAGAGAGCTTCCTTTGTAATTAATAAACTTGGTGCTTTCTATAAAAATCCTTTTGAAATCCTTGACTGTATAGATAGCAATATTTCCAATTTTATCCACATCAAAGGCCTCCATAGTGCTTTAGGACTTCATAATCTATGTTCCTGGTACAAGGTGGCACCTGTTTAGAAAAACTACATAAGTTCCAAAAAAAAAAAAAAAAAAAAAAGTGTTCCTAAGGGAATTCTTTAATTGATAAATAGCACTTTTCCTATTATGCCTGGGTAAACAGATTTACTTATTCAGATGGAATTAGCATCATACATGAACCATGGGACAATGTTTTGGCAAGAAATGAGGCTTGTCGTCTGATTTCCAATAAAGATTTGAGATGAAACATTGTATGATCACTTAATCTTGTTAAACGTAGCACGAAACACTAAGTGTATTAGAGCGTGTATTTAAATGATAACAAATCCTGCTGTTAGACCCAATAGAAAACAGTCCTTTACCCACCCAGCTGCAGCTCCTAGAAACAACTCTTTTCTACTTCACGGCTACTTATTCTGCCTTTTTGTTGCTGACCACGGTGTATCTTGATGTGTACATTCAGACACTTGGTTTTAACTGTTTGCACTTATATATTAGTATGAGTTTAAAATATATATGCATACATATTGCATAAGGATTAACATTGTTACATGCTTTACTAGATATAAGATGCATTGAGTTATGTATATTGCATGTAATATAAACTTTGCAATGCATTTAATTATGTATAATGGTGTATAACAACAATATTCATAACCTATAGATATAGCTCACAGGTAGTGCTATGAAAGAAAAGTTGAAATACCTTTGTGCATTATAGGAAGAACTGACATCCCTTCCACTGCTTCCAGGGACTTATTTTTTTGTTTGTTTGTTTTGCAAGAATTTTACTAAGTGAAATGTACATTGTCAAACTTCAGTGAGTTCTGTAGGGGTTCTGTATAAAAACTACTTCTGTTGCTCCAGATGAACATAATGAACAGCACAAATTCTTCCTGCAGGACCAATACAAAAGCTGTTGTCTAATGGCCATTTCTTATGTACTGTGGAGGGTAGCTGCATTATACATACTCCTGCCCTACAGATGACGTGGATGTCATTCCCCCAGGCTGTCCTGCTAAAGAAGTTGGAGCTTTTTGTGAGGTGCAAAACCAGTGAAGGTTATCCACACTTGAAGTTGTACTTGGTTGTACGAGCTCTTTCTCTCTGGTTATTGGCACCTAGTGCAAGGGCAGTTGCTGGCAGAGCATGATCTAAACCTGAGCTCTGAACTTGCTGATAGCTTTCTATGCATTAGTACCAAAACACTTTCCTGTTTTTGCACATTTACACCATTTCTGAGTATTCAATTGTGTAAATACGGCATATGTAAAATCTCTATTCTCTGTCATGACAATCTAGGGAATGTTTGTGCTCTGAATCTATTTGTTGTGGTTTCAGTGAAGTTCTACCACCTGCTTAAAACTCATTGCTTTCAATAGTACAGTTTTTACCTTCACTGAGGGATGAATTTAAGTTGGTATATTCTAACGTGATATTCTAGAATTAAATACAGTTGTAAGGGTCTGAAATAAAACTAACTTTACACAACTCTGAGTATCAGGCACACTGCAATACGTAAATTCCTTTTTGTACTCACGTTTTGGGCATTTTGGTTTAATGCTTCACACATTGGCTTTGTGTGTTTATTCAATGTTAAGCTGTAACTGTAAAATATGTGTATTTATATTAATGGACATATCAGCACATTCTTTTGATGAAGGTCTGTAAAATGTACTATTACAAAATTATTTGCATTTGAGCTGCTGCATGCTCTCTGGATACTTTCTCTTGTCCTTGTTCACGTCAAGTAGCTCTGTGTGCACACATCCCTGTAATTTTCGTCGCGTCAGTGTGATTCGTTAGCTGCATTGGAAGAAGAGACACGTCAGTTGCTGCAGAGTATAAATAGATTAATGTAGAGGTTTTATCTAAAGAGGAGAATTAATGTTCTGGCAGTAAAGGCACAGCTGCCACATGTAAGCAGAGTAAATACAAGTCATGCTGATGAAGGGCAGAACTGCCATAGATAGGCAGACACATATCTTTCCTTTGTAGAGGAAAAAAACCAACAACAGAAAAAAAGGATTGTCTGGCAAATAATTGTGTCTATACCTCCAGCACTTTTGATGGTGTGATGGTACCCTCTGAGTCAAAGCAGAGTAATGACTACCATTGTTCCAAGGAAATTCCCACCTTGTTTATGAATGCAAATCTAGAACAGCACGGTATGAATTGTATAATGTGCAGTTGCTTGGTTTGATACCATCCAGTCCTGCCGACTTAACATAGCTCCAAATGAAACTACTTGGAGTTGTGTCTACAAGAAAAGCTGTGTTGAGAATGTGGTAGTTACAAATAAGTAGAAATCCCACTTAAGGGAGTGTTCAGATTGGCAAGCCACTCAGTGTGGTGTTGGGAGAGGAGAAAGAAAGAAAATAGGTTACACTGTTGAATAATGTAATTATGAAGGGTGATTTAAATTTGATTGTCTGTGAGAAATGCTGATAAGGGTAAATCTCTGTGCACTTGGAGATCTGAATGCTGAGGACAGATCAAGTCTCTGCAGACTTGCATGGAAAAGTACAGCAATTTCATGACCTCCTTGTCTCTCCCATTAGGCTCATGCCTTGTAAAAGCAGGACAGATTTTGGTCTGCGTTTTCTAAAAGCACAAATGACCAAGTATTTCAGGTAAAGCTGAAAGAGGTTAAGTTTTTTTGTTCACACCTTGTGAAAAGAGATAAGAAAAAGCTTTGGAAATCAATGTAATGAAAGCAAGTACAGTAAAGGTAAATATATGTATTTTATATATGAACAATGTATCAAGGTCTTATGTTACTTCAGTAACAAACAGACACAACCTATTATTCCCTCCTCTCCACAAAAAACAACAACAACAAAAAAAGCCACAAAACAAATAAAATAACTGAAGTCTTCAAAAGCCAGAGAATAAGATTCTGTCTGTAAATAATTTCCTTAAACTTCCTGGGCAGTCCTAAGGAGTCTGTAAACTCTGATCTTCTTTCTTAATGTATATGTCCATTTAATACATTTTGTCTGGAAGGGTAGTTTATACTAAATTTTTTGTGGCTTGTAACGAGGCCTTTCCTGACTTTTTTTTTTTTTTAATATCTATGGTAACATTTTGGATATGTCAGCAACAACCTTAAGTTATGTGACAACAATCGTGTTAAGGTCTTCCATTGCAAACAGACTGTCTGCACAATCACAGTACGCTGGACCTGTCCCTCTTAGTTTGTGGAATCCCATCACAAACACACTGTGATATTTCAGGCTCCATTTATTTCAGATTTTTCTAGGGTTTATTGCCTGGTCTTAGTTATAAGGTGACCGTCCAGCAAGCTGACTAATAGATAGTTTGCTCTCCTTGCCACTCGTCTCCTCCTTTGTCTTCCCTGTATGTCCTGCACACCTGCAATTCCAGTTTATTTTGGGCCACCTGACTTAGTGGATACATCTCTAAACTCATGTGTTACTTCCTTATTCCTACTGAAAAAGAAGAGAATAGGCTATAGCTATTCTTGTAGCTCTCCAAGCTCCAATGGGAAATCTGGAATAAAAGGCAGGAGTTTGTTTCTTTTGTCACAGAGCACAGATATGAAGTAGCAGAAGATATGGGACAATGCATGTAATCATTTCTGGATCAGCGTTCCTCTCCCCTGCCCCCCCACCCCCATGCTAAAGTCCGTGCTGAAATCTGCTCAGAATGCAGTTCTGTTTAGCAAGAAAACTATTTCCCATAATATTCCATAATATTTACATCTTTGTTTGTCTTCTGACTTTCTGTTTGAGATATGTATGTTTCCTGGGACTTTAGAAGAGAAAAAAATCAATTCTGCTAGCTTCCTTACTACTAGTTATTGTGTGGAATTCTTTATGTGATCTAGAGAAATGCTGTTTTTTCCTGCTTGCTTTAGGTACCACTGCTGTCTTGTTGGCAAGAAAGAAAACTTGTCTTGAGAACTTCTCATCTGTTTTGCTAGTCACATTAAGCTTCTTTGCACTAAAAACTGTGAAATTTACTGGGTATGTAAAGCTTGTAACCAATCCTCATGATGAAGCAATTTTCAAGTAGATTAAAAAAAAAAAAAAAAGTAAATGGAGGGCTAAAAGAATGTGGGAAGTTTGCCATCATGTAACATGAGTAAACTTACAGGGCGAAAAAATGCAACATACTTTAGTGACAGCACTCAAAGATTAATATCAGTTTGTGATTGCAGATATGAGATGAAGCATGGCACAAAGCCAAGAAAATGTGTCATTTAAGCATTATTGCTCATGTAGAGGATACTGGGTAGAATATATATTTTTAAAAAACATATCCCCCACAAGTACATTCTGAAATGCAGAGTGGAAGCTTATATGAAATTGTGAAGTTTATCTTAGCAATAATTTGTTAAGAATAAAATTGTAAATGAAGAAAAACATGAAAAATGAAGCATCTACTTTTACGAGCAAGTTTTTAATTGTCAGAGGTAGAATGTCTGTCAGTTACTAGAGCATGTTGACCAACACTAGAAGAAATATCTCTTTCAGAAAAAAAAATGTACTTATACACCTTTGACCTAATTACTGAATATGAAGCTAAAAAGTCTAATCTCTAATATATTTAATTTTCATTTGATTGAAAAGTGACGGATGTTCTCATTTTATAGTGCCACCCCTATGTGACATGCACATCTTTTAACATTATATTTACTGAGAGAAGCAAATGATAGACAGATGAATCTTAATATTACTCCTCAACCAAATCCTTAATGAGTCGCACTTTCCATTTCTTTGTACCTTTTGAAGGTAAAGGAAGGCTTTGCTGTGTACTCCATGCTGACATCTTAATGGCATTGACTTTTTTGGTCAGTGAAACAGTATATCTGGTTTAAAGGAAGGAATTCAGTTGGTGAAATCACTGGTGGGAATGCTGTATTGTGCTGCTGGTTTTTTTTTGTTTGTTGTTTTTGGTGGAAATTTTTCAGTTTGATTGGTTTTCTGCTGTTATTGTGGTGCAAGATTTCTTATCTCAAATGCAGTCAGCGCATGTAGTCTGCCTATTTTTTTGGTTGTCTGTGGTCAAGTTTTCTTTCCAAGGAGCAGACTGAATAAAAAAGGTAATAATGAATACATTTAGAAATGAAATGGTTAATGGTTTGTCAAAAAGAGCTAGATCCAGAACCATGGTGCAGAAAGACAGATATATAGCTTGCTATTTTATACATTTGTTATAGATAGATGAAGTTGCCAGGCTATCAACAGGATCCTTCTCACAGGCAATACAATTTAGATGAAGATTAAACTACAAATAGTTACACTATTAGAAATACTTGGGTTTTTACTAGATCTTGTATTTCAGAAGAGTATGCTTTAGTTTTATATCTTTCCTTAATGCATCTCTTATGTTATGATGGGTTATTTTTCAGATTCACAGCCTAATGCAACAGGGTAACCCTGCAGTGGAATGCTCTGTATGTCTCGTGTTCTGTAGGTAATTAGCTACTGCACTTTAGTTCATTACTTCATAGGTGATAAATTACTTTGGGGAAAAATGCTTTTGAAGAGTTTGGCAAGTTTAATTAATCTATTAAAACTTTGATTCTTGGATGAATTTACAAGAAAGTCTGTCTTGATTTCTTCTCCCTTTCTACCTATCTCTGCATTTCTTCTCCCTGTCTACCTCTCTGTCTTTGCATTTCTTCTCCTAAAGTCTGTCTCTCTGTCTTTGCATTTCTTCTCCTGAAGTCTCTCTGTTCCTTTTTACATTTTCTCTCCTAAACTCACTGTTTCTCTTTGCATTTCTTCTCCCAAAGTCACTCTGTCTCTCTTTGCATTTCTTCTCCCTATGTATCTACGTTTACAGTTATCCTCCTGAAATCCATCTGTCTACCTTTACGGTTCTCCTACATACCTTTGCAGTTCTTCTCCTGAAATCTCTCTAGCTTTGCATTTCTTCACCCAAATTCTATCTCACTTTGCATTTCTTTGCCCGAAATCTATCTCTCTCTTTGCTTTTCTTCGCCCAAAATGCAAAGATTTCTAAAAGAAATGAAAGTAGTATAATGTGTTCTTCTGTCTGTTACACGAGGCAATAAAAGCACGAGCAGGTATATCTATTTGGGCATTCTGAATCAAACTTTCATCCCACAATAGAAGTGTCTTACTAACAGGAGGTATGAAAATGATAAAAGCTGCAGAATGAATTGTGTGTGAATTTCATGTTTGTTTTATCCAGTAGTTTCCTTTATTTATAGGTTAGACAAAATAAGAAGTCAGCTTGCCAAGAGCTAAAACTGCAAAATTTTTTCTAGCTCCGTCTTCCTGCATGAAGTTGTTATGTAGAGTTCAAAGTGAAATGTCTCTATCCATTGAATCATATGTACCAAACAGTATATTGACAAGAATATTGAGTCTACCATCTAAATGTATTAACGCATATAAGACATTTCTAGCTATTGATTGAAATTGGATATAAAATGAATAATGATCCGCTTGGTGGCTGGGAGTTCCTAATGAGTGACTCACTCTTAAAACCTTTCCTAGCAGGCCACAATAGCATTGATGTTGTCCTGTAGTATTGTGTTCAGACACAAATGCATGAACACAAAGTGGCCTGAGCGTGTAGCTTGCTAATTTGTTAAGAAGCGCTTTCATTGTAAGGTATCGTATTGCCATGATCATTGACAGTGTTAGGAGATCTCTGTTCACCCCACAGACACTCGCTTCTTTTGTGCAGCTACAGGTAGAACAAGAGAGTGCCTGTGTGGGTTTCTTCTGTTTGTAACTCATAGAAGGCCATTTGCTTCATTTTGAGGAGTAAAAGGTCTTCACTGATACTTGCATACACCCCAAGGCAAAATATTTTCTTGTAGCCCTATGTGTCTACTTTTAATTCTGACTATTCAAAATATTTAGGACTTCCTTTGTAACGTATATTAACTGTGTTGCAAAAGAGTAACCCAGGTAACCTGACAATCTAGCCCTTAGCCTGCCTACAGGCGGTCAACCCCTACAGAATAATAATGATAAAAGGCCCCTCACAGTGCTAGCAGTAAACTCAGCAGTGTTTTTGAAAGGTGTGTGTCTGCACTTCCAAGGGAAAGCAGAGTGGAAAATAGGCAGTGTGACTAAGTGCTAGTTCTGTTAGGCTCACGACAACATCTTTGGAGGAAAGCTGTGTGCTCTGCATCAGCAGGGTGTATTATTTATACCTTAGTCTTTAGGGCAGCAAGTGGGCTGACAGTAATCCCTGCCTGTAACATAGCCTTAGTGGAGAGAGTTGCTGACATTGGTTGTACAGTCTATTTGCAGTCTTCAGATTTTCCTGATATCCCACTGAAAAAATGCCAGCCTGGAGCAGGCCGTAAACTGGTTGAACAGACTCGCTAGACTCAGTCAAGGTATCTCTGCAATCATCCCATATCCTAAAGACAAAAAAATTAAAAGCTTGGCAGAAACGAATTTGTTAGGTGAATGGTACAGAAAACATTACTGGAGAACTGCTATACTGGAGATACACTGCTGTACCATAAGGAAGACTTATTCTAAGTTATCTTTGCAATTAGGAGTCTATTTTACGCATTTCTTAGGGCTGTAGACTTACCAGGATGGACTTCAATCTACTTCTCTTTACTTGGATTTGTTCACTTGCATTCAATTTTGTTTTTCCACTTTACTGATCTAGTTCATGTTCAATTTACAGTAATGTGTGCATGTTATTTAGAAAATTAAATTTTCACATTGTGCAGAGAGAGGCCTGAATGTAGTGAAATCAAACTAACGCTGTTGGTTCTCACTACATGCAGACATGCAAGGCATTTATTTTTCATAGTAACCTTGGAAATTTCTGTTCCTTAAAATACGCAGACGTATTCACCTGAGTGTCCAAACCATCTGCATTTTGCTTCTCTTCCTTCTTCTAGGGTGTTAGATTAAGCTATTGGTAGGAATTTCCAAAATATAAAGATGTCAGAATGTGTGTATGTGTGCATGCACGTGTTGCATCTGTATATGAAGGCAAAGGGAAAGAAAGCAAGGTCTCAAAACATAGAAATTTTAATTTTATAGCCTTATAGATGCTTTTGAACTGTATTTTACTGAGTGAAGGTTGTGGAGTTTTTTGTTTGTTTGTTTGTTGTTTAAGAAAAAGATGCTGTAGCAGATAGTACAGAATTCTGTAGGAGCATTTGTTATGGAGGTCTGTAAGAGAAAGCCCTTTGGACCCCTTGGTGAGTGCATCAGCTCCAGGGCCTCACCTCACTCTTTTATTATAATTGAAATATGTAATAGCTCGAATGAAATTAATGAGCTGAGTCAGACAGACCATTGTGATGCTGGTGGTTTTTTTGTTTTTTCTTTTTGTTTCTGTTTTCTTTTTACAGTATATGATTTTCTCTGTAAGGAATTTTTGAATTTCTTTAACTAAATATGTAGCAAGTATAAATCTATAGAGCTCATATTAAGAAGCCAAAACATTACCAGATAAACGACATGAATGAAGCTTAATATGAAGGTTTGAAATGTATGTTCAGCAATGACAGATTTTTCCTTTGGCATTTATGAGCTGGTAAAATCCTTTTTTTTTTTTGAGAAGCTGAGATTTTGAAGTGACTTGAGATTCACAACTCAGAGAGAAGATCAAATACAGTGTTAAAATAGCTGTGAAATCCAACAGCACATGATTGACTGGAATGGATTTGGATCGCTCGCCCCCTTGAAATTGATCTACAAGCTGAACAAATGTAAATTATATTAAAAAAAATTAACAGCAATGTCAGCTGCAAATTACAACATGAAAATAAAATAAAAACATGTCTGCGTGGCTACAGCGTTTTTTTTCCCTTTTAAAACTGTTGCTGCTGTCTATTTTTTCGATCAAAAAATAAACTTAGAAAATGTGATTTCTTAAATAGTTACTTTAATGTGCTGTGGTATAGTGTTGTATTTAAGCTATAGGCAAAAGGCATACTAATTTTACTACTGAAGTTGAGCTGGATCATTTTACCTCCACTGGCTCGTTGGTACTTAAAAACTCTGTATTTCTGACAATCTTTTCTGGTAATATTTTGCAATATGTTCTAGCTGAATAAGTAATTTAGGATTACTTTTTTTCCAGAGGCGAACCTAATAGAACCATATCAAATATTCCAGTAAGTGAAATCCACTAGTTCAGCGCATATAAATCATAGGTAATAGCGTTCGGGAGCACTATAAAGTGAAAACTGGTAGACAGTCTAACAGAACTGAGAAATGTGATAGTCAGGCTGTGATTTTGTGCAGTTTGAAATGATATGAAGCAAGGAGTTTATAACGTCATTTATCTGAAGTGTGGTACTGTAGCAGCAAAAGAGTTTAATATTGTTTTTTAATGAAAATTCTCCTTAATAAAAAAAATACTTTGGATAGCTTTGTGTTGCCTCTTAGTTGAAAAGCTGTGAAAAACTGCACAAGAATGGCAGTAACACATCCTGTACCTTCCTTCTGTATGCCACTGGAGGAGTAAACTGAGTATACTTCTATAAACCAAAGGATCTGAATAACTTACAGAAGAAAACCCTTGAACCTTTATATTGACAGACTTGACTTCAAATTCTTGATCCTTGCTTGTGAGCTTGTCACAAAAGTGGAGAACCTGAAATTTTGGTTTTCTTGTATTTTTAAAGAAATCTGAGGGCCCAGAATTCAAGGCTGGTGCTCCATGTTGTGGAATGCTGGTTAAAAATCTGGAATTTTTTCTTAGCAATTACCACCTGATAGTTTTCTCTTCACCAACCCACCATTTTATATCAGATAATGTGGTAGAATATAGTAATCTACTCCTGCTAATTAGTTCAAATTGCTTTTGAAGTGCTTAGCTGTAAATAATCTCTTTCTTGCCATTGGAGGTAATTTTCTTTTTCTTTTTCTTTTTTTTTTTTTTTCATTTTTGTTCATCTACTCACTTCAACTGTGAAGTCACCTGAGTAGGAACAATCACATCAACAGTAGGTGGATAAAATCTCTTCTAAGAGATGATGATGTTTCAACAAACCTGTGGCTGAAACCACCCTTCTTTTATTTCAGACATTCCCTGCTCTTCTGTCAAGCACTATGAACGGCAGAAGCTACAAAATGCTTATTAGATTCTTATCCGGCTTCCATATCTTCAAGTAGAGATGCTATTTATTAGATTGCTTCATTCAAGATTAACACTCTTTAGAGTGATAATGCTCACATACCTGCCACACATTGCAATGTCATGAATAATGTGAAATGAATCATTTGTTTTTAGCAATTTAGGTAAATCAAATTATTTTATACGTATTTATCTTGATACCAGGGCTATGATTTTTAACCACTCTATCCTCTACATCAAGAAATCACAGTAGAAACCCAGTCATACAGTGGCTTTATGTCTGCTGGCCTGTATGGCTTCTGTCAAATGTTTCAGTACTATGAGATAACAAAAAAGAAGCAAATTTTGAGGGTGTGATACTTGATTATCTTGAAGTAAGAACAGCCTTAGGTACCTGATAACCCCAAGCAATATTTTGATTTGTCTGTTGATTAGGTGAAGCTAAAGGTCTGTATCATTGTCTCTCTGATGGTTGCATTGTTTTTACCCTTGCTGGGAAGTAATCTGTTCTTGATATAAAAGAGGCCTTTGTTTCAGAGCATGAAAAGCCGAGCATCTGAAGCAAATCTCTATAAACAGATACCAAACTAGCTCTCATGGACAGAAAAGCAAGACGGGGAGAATAACAGTGTTCTGTCCAATCAAAAATTATCAGCCAACACCCAGCTACGTAAGCCATACACCAAGGTCATTCACTGAAAAATGTGCAGAGCTATACACAAAATATTAAATATGGAAGCAAATATTAGTTTAAGCACATGAACTGTTGAAACTTTAGTGAACTTATGTGAAAGGTTAAGTTCAGTCTTATGAATACAGTAGGTTGTAGTTTCACTGAAACTAAATATGATTACTTGAAATGATCAAAGTTCAGACCTGCTCTTTAGCAATAATCTCAAATTATTTTATAAAAGCAAACAATGACTCTCAGAGGAAAGTTCTAATGAATAAATGAAAGCAACTAAGAGTTTGGCAGGATGTTTAGGACACTTTGCAATCCAAATAATAGTGCAGTAACTAAATGATACGTGGAGGGTCATAAAATGAGTTGTTTATTGATTATGGTTTGCTTTGTATTGATAATGCTTAGATGAAGTAAGTGCACACAAGAAAAATTTTTAAGTCCATATTAGAGATATATTGTGAGATTGTTAGGCTAATTGTAACCATTTTCTTAATTGATTTCCCCACTTTCTTTCCCCTACCCCACCTCCCAACTTCACACATTTAATTTTGCAGTAATACAGGCTAATCATTCTAATAAGAGTTAGAAAGGGACTATATCTTGGAGTGCCACGGACAGCTTCCAAGCAGAGTGTAAACGTGAGTTGAAATGACAGGTTTGAGCTGTGGCTGGCGTAGATTTTTGTGTTCTTTGTACTGAGTGCTATTGAATTCACTTTTATCCACTGGGAGCTCTTCAGGGTATCGATACTTAATGCATCAACCTTTTCAATGCAGTATTTGAGAAGATGCTGTCAACTCTTCATAGATTCTTGTGCCTTCCTTTCAGTCGATCCATGAAACTAGTATTATGAAAAGATAACTGTTTTTTGATAGAGTGGGAAAGGGTCAATTTTAATTTGGATTGTGCAGTGACCTGAGCTCAGCAGCTCTATGGGCTCTAGTCAATGGAGCAGTGAACTGCAGGTGAGGATGAACAGGGCAGTGGCTTGAACAGCAATCTTCCATGTGAATAGATCTGCCCTCTTCTCTAGCATCAGCATATCTCCTGTGAGCTGTCAGCTCACACCATGAACTATCTGGGTACATCTGAGAACTTATCCTTTAAATAGCTTCTGTCCTGTAGGATTTAAAGAGAGAAATGTTGATCTAGGGCAAGGGTCTCTTCTGGCTTAGTTTTCTGCAAAGTCTGGCAAAGCACTTCTTGTAAACTTCCAACCCAAACTGATGTAGAAATACCATCTCATTTCTACCTGAGCACTAAGCTATTTGAGACAGTTCAGTCACTGCTGTGTTGCTCCCTTGGAGAACTGTTTTTCTACATGGAATAGGTATGCCGTTTCACTTGACTCTAAGCAAACTCATTCACAAAACAGAGGCAAGTCAACAACAGAGGATTGTTTCAACTTGGCTGCATATGTTAAATTTGTGTTGCGATTCTTGTACAGCTCATCCTGTCTATATGTTAATGAAAATCAAGGGCTCACCACTAGTCATGGAGATAAACTGGTTAGAAACATTACCAAACTAGGCAATGTTTTTCTTCTTCCAGATCTTTCTTAGCTTGGGAGATGAAATCTGAGAAATGATTTGGATTCCCTCTTTCTGAATAAAAGTAATACCGGATGTGTACTTATTTAACACAGGAAAGGACAGACATAATGTTTTAACATTTTCTATGTAAAATGTCTAAATATTCTGACACCTGTAGAGTTGTCAGATTTCGTAGTGTAGATGAGATCAACTGCTTTTCATAATTTCATCTTTGAGAGAAACAAGGGTCAAGGCTCTGCTGCTTGGGGCAAGAGTTTTTTTTTTAATTATTTTTTTAGATCCAGAGTGTCCCAGAAGTTAAAAGCAAGCCAGAATGAGAAGAAATTCTAATAGAAGATGAAGATATCCTTCTTTAAACTTTTCTAAATGCATCTGCCTTATTTTAAGTAATTTCTGAAGGAATTTATTGAAATCCATGTTAGCTGAGAATGGAAAGTGTCTGAACGTAATTAACAACAACATAGATATAACTGATGGTGTTTTTGATAATTTATTTAAACACAATTATTTAAAGTGGCTTGATATGTTATCCTTATGTAGTAAGTGGGAAAATAATACCAGTATCCAGATTTTGTGACTGATATTTCACCACTGTCCTGTATTTCAACAGCCTTCCCAACTGTGATGTGTCGTTCATACATTGGGACAGCTTCCTCTTACAGGGATTCTTTTCCTAAGCATCTATCTATATCCATTTCCCTCTTTCTTTTTCTTCTTTGCTCTATATTTATGTAACATCTGAAACATTAGGGTCTTCAAGAGAGAATCTTAGGCTGAATGGGAAAGTGAAAATAATAACAAACTTGTTATCAATTTAGTTGTAGATTGATGACGCTCATTGAAAGATTTGAAATGTTAGAAGATTCTTAGCAAGCATTTTGTTCCGATGGAATAAAGGTGAGGAGCGGCTACATGCCTCATAAAAGAAGACTGAGATTTAAAATAATCTTGCTAAAAGGGATTTTAAAAGATCTGTAGAAGAACAAACAAAAATTTCCAGCTAATGAGGATGCACAGTGAGCTGTGCTCAGACTTGCATTCTACTTTCTCTCTAGAGAGGAATGTTTTGTTTCCAGAGTGTTTGCAGTTTCCTGGTTTCTGTTTCATCTCATCAGCGGTCAGCTTCCTCTTTACCAAGGAGGTCTGGAGCAAGCACATTTTCTGGGGCATGTGATTCGTCCTTACTATTTTCTGTCCATTAGCTTAATTGCTGTTGTTATTTAGGATGTTTTGCTGGGTGAGGCGTGGCGGAAAAAGAAAAGGGTGGGTGGGCTGTAGGAGCACCTTCACAAGCAAGGTCACACTTGTACAAACATGCTACAGGAACATTATCTGTATCTTACAAGGAATAATAATTCTAATCTGCTCAGTACTACTAATCTGAAACAGACTTTTGATGGTTTTAGTTTAAAATGTGTAAGTCATGGAAAAATCCACTATGAAACACCATGAAGGTCTAGTAAATTTAGAAAATTTGACCATAGGAATTACTGTTGCAGAAGCACTTATTTGATCTAGGGGAGTGATCAGAGTAATTAATACTTGAAACATTCTCTTTCCCCTGTTTCTCCAAGAAGGAGAATGAAATTAATCCTTCTGTAAGGACAAAAATGATTTTTATATAAACAATCACACTGTCTTCTGAGCAGGAGCCTTGCATACTGTCACCTGCACTTTGACTAACCTATCCAGCATGGCTTGAATCCAGCTGACTGGCTGTAGAGCCTAGGAAATGGGCAGGGCTCCTTCATCAATCAAGCATGTGGGCAAGAGGTTTTTGAATTACCATGGGTCTCTATTAGAAGCAAAGATGCAATGCAGTAACAAACTATTCTGGAAAGATTTAATTTGAGAGTGTCAATATGTAGGATTTGGGAATGCTTGTTTTAAGAATGCTGAGTGGAGAGCAAAAGTCTGTGCACAGCTGTTTTGGCTTTTGATAGGAAAAATTCAACTTCCTATTCAAAGCCAACACACTTTCTGGGGTTCGCTGTTTTTGCTAGGTTTTGCTGGCAACAATTCTGATGGAAAAAATAATTTCCTAATTAATTTTGATTGCTTGGTGTGTATAGTCTGTCAGGATTGTGCTGGAATATCTCAATCCTATTTGCAAATACACTAACAACTGATTGTTTAACTAGCTGTTATCATATTCTTTTAGCCAGCTGGTCTCCTGCTATCACACCCTTTCATAGTCTGTCCTTGGTCTTCCCAGAAACATCTTCCCATGAAACTGTCAGATAACTGCTGTGTCTTTAGATGCATGGCAAGATCACTGTCTAATTTATCAGACTGCTTTCGTGTGGGCAAGTAATTTCCTTATTCCTCACAATACCATGTTTCTAACTAGGTAGTTTCATCACTGGTAGGTTTCATTTGTTTGGCATGTGTTACCCGTAATAACCATTTTATTCTTCTTCTTTAGCGTTTTACTTTTACTCGGTTGATTAGCTTCTATTTTTCTGCTGTTCATTACATATTTTTCCCACGCATGGTCTCCTTGGTGGGTACAGCTTATGCTGGTGCTTTGATGTGAGTTTGAATTCCGGAACTTCAGTACGTAACTGGTGCTGCTATTTGAGTTCAAGTGTTAAGCAAAGGCATACATTTAATTAAAAAAGTAATATGTGAAAATCAGACATTCTCTTACTGTTTATCATATAAAATGTATAGATTAAAAAAAATAATTACCAAATAAGAGTTGAAGGTAACAATGAAAGAATATGAGCTTTCTGATGCAGAAGCAGCTTGTGACAGACATGGAGTAGTGGTATTACATCTACACTGATCAGATACAGTTTGTTTTATGGTTGTGTAACTACTTGGTTTCTTAATGAGTGTCAGCAAGAGGCCTTATTTCATGTCTTTTGGAAATCAAAGCAGAATATATAGTTTACTATCCTTTACCCCTTGGCTTATTGTGTCCTTTAGAGAAATAGGCTTTCACACACTGACGTTGGAGAAGATATTTAAGCTCTTCATTATCGTATCAATCTGTGTTAGTTTATCTAGGATAGACATGAAACTCATTCCTGGATGGTCCCTGAAACCTTTAGAAATTCCTACATATTTGCCATCTGGGCAATTAAAGCAAGAGGTTACAAATAGAAATAATGGTATAGCTGTTTTATCGATGAGCTCCACTAGAGCTCAAGTAAATCGTGATGATTAGTCACTGTCCAACTTCCTAGTTTATTCTTCAAGTATTTGTACAGATGTTTTAATTTTCTTCAATGCATTCTCTGGAGAAAAACAAATGTCAGCATGGGAGTGTTCTGCTTGATAAATCCAAATATGACAAACATATTTGGATTTTTACCGTTTGATCTCAGACTGCTGTATTTTAAATGTCATGATCTGTTCATCCTCCAGACTCTAGCAAGGTTATGTTCCTGATATGCAAGAAAAATGAGTATTTATTAAATTTTCATACCTTCTCAAAGTTGTTTCTCCCAAATCCAACCTAGTGTTTAAATTGAAGTTGTCAACAGTTGTATTCCTCCATTACTTGATTTAGACATAACTTTATCTGCAAAACATGCGTTCTCCCAAAAGCGTTCTCATGTGGCTTCTGCACAGAGCACCTTTTACTGCTCTCATAAACTTTTTTTTGGAAAGTTGGAATGCATTTCCATTGAGTAAATGCACTCTGTTCTTTGAATAACTTGAATCTTTTACATAGCATTTTCTCTTTTTGAGAGCCATTATTTTTCTGTGCATTATCTCATTTTAAATTAAACTCCACTGTAGGTTTTTTTTTGTGTACATCTTGCAAGAGCAACAAAACTTCAGGTACATTGCCATCACCTGTGGCTCCGCACATGCATTTTGAGACAGATCCCCCCCATGCTACCTCAAACCAGTGCCCAGAGTTTCTTCTCCACTGCTCAATCCACACAGTTCTTATTGATAACAGCTAGAAATCCAGCCCCAGCATCACAACTGAATGTGATAATTGCACAGCTCAGGTGGGGGGTAACTGTGGCTCTCTGTTGCTGTTGCATTTTCCTGTCTTTGTTAAACCCCTTGATCTCTCACAGTGTGCTACAATCACTGCCATTTTTCTGTCTCGGCAGTTGGTAAGACTCCATAGCTTTCTTTGCTGTGGAGAGGCTTAATGAACTAGAATATATACACATACATACTGAACATACAACTTGTATGTATTTGTAGATGTATGTATGCACACAATATTACTCAAAAAAGGGATAAATCATAAGCTGTTACAGTCTGCTTTCAGTTTTCAGAGCGAAACTACACATTAGATCAGTGCTGAGAATTATCAGCAGGTCTAAAATAGCTATCAGATTCCTGTTTGTGCATTCCTGACTTTGTGAACAACAGTGTCCTTGCTGGTTTTAAAGAATTGACCTTCTATTCTTTCAAGAGGAAAAAAGACAATGCTTCAAAAAGAAAAAAGTATTTTTTTCTTCTGTGGATTTTTATTGATTTGCTTCACACTTATCTTTTCCAGTTTTCAAAACAAGTGTTTGTTTTTCATATCACTTTCTTGACAAATTTCCTATACTCTGTTCTTTAAGATTTCTTCTCAGCTTTGTTGGGGATAAATTGTTTGTTTGTTTCTAATTTGGTATTCTAGTACTGTTGGGAAATGGCTGCAGGAGCAGGGAAGTCACGGTGATATGTACGAGCATAGTTTGCACAGCAGCACAGACTATATACTCATGGAGAAGTATTAGATGTTGATAGGAGGTCACGANAATACATTTTTAATTCCCCTTAAAACATTTTGTATTTGTCTGATTTCCTACTACTTTAAATGACTGTCTGATCAGCTAATGATTTCCATATACTCTGTTGTTCTTACCATCATTCTCAGAAGTTTTGCTGCTGTTGGGAAAGATCTTGCACAACAGGGAACGATCAAAACTTGAAGTCATTCCGTAAGAAATAGTGCAACAAAGTAGAAATGTGCCAAATTGCTCAGAAACAATTTGGATGGCTGGCAAACAGGGTAGCCTGCTGGTTTTTGAACAGTGTGGGTAATTTGCCACTCAACTCTCCTCTATTTGCTTCAATAAATTGTAGGGTACTTAGTACCCTGCTATCTGTTATCTATCTGTGTTTCTCTGCACTGTCAGTGTCTGACAAGTAGTTCTGCTCCATTTTGCCTGTGTCTGTCTTTCACTCTCAGCTTGATGGAAAACCTTTAAAAATCAAGTGGTGTTTTGGGGGCTGGGTTCCAGCAGTTTATACGTAATAGTGCATCTGTGTAGGGTAATCAGAAGATTGTAGTTGAACAAGAATAAAAACACAAATTTAATACACCTAAAACAGTTCATCAACACAATCAACAGTAGTCTCTAATACAATACAAACAGTGTTCAAATCATATAATTTTCAATCAACAACCTCACAAACAAGGTGTTATAAAATATCAGCTGCATCGGAGCAGTGTGAAGACTGTTTCAAAGGGCTGGTCAGTTACTCTACTTACACCGCAACTGTAACTCCATTTAATTTCAGAGAGCGTTGTCTTTTTCCTTTTTTTTTTCTTTTGTTGATGAAAAAGAGAATATAAATTAATAATGTAATGGATAAGTTGAAGGAAAAAGAGAAGTCCTTAACTTGTTTTAAAATGTATATGGAAGTTCATACTTTCACGTTTTCTATTGCTTACCTTTGTATCCGTATTCACTGAATACACCATCGTGAGCTTCATAGCATCATAGATTTCTGAAAGAGTGTTGAGGAGTTGTTTTGACTAAGGTTTTTGAGGTGTTTTGAGATTCAGATAATTTTGAGATTCAAATAATGCAAGAGTCCTGCTCTTTTTGGTATGGGAATGTATTCTTTTAAAGTAGTATCAAACACGTTATCCAGATTTTCTTTGAAATCAGCTATGCTATCCATTAGTGTCTGTTAGGTGCTTGGATAGATACACGTACGTTTTTGGTTCTGCAAAATTTATAAAAATATAACATTATCACCTGAGCAATATTTTGGACCGAATACAGTAAATCAGTACTTTGACAGGTATGTTGTTTTAGTTTACTTTGTGTGGGTAATCAATTGACAGTGTATTTTACAATGCATTGAGGTTGTTGGAAATAAGTCTTTAACAAGATGCTGACTACTGACAGATTTCAAATTAAAAGATGTTGATTATTTTTTTCTCCCTTATCTACATTTTGCTTCTGATTCTACCCCTCTGCCTACTGTGAATGGTACTGATTTGTGTGAGAAACAAAATGATTACTTCAGATTCTTGACAAGGGATTAGCTTTGCCATTTGATGCTAGGTGAGCAGCTAAGATGCTTGATTTCCTTAGATCAATCATATAAATAATAACAATGCTAGAATAAACTACCTACTAGTGCTACTTTTTTTTGTGTGTGTGTGAGGGGAAATAAATATATCAAGCATCATTATATTCAAGCAAAAATAGGTAGTAAGTATCAGTAAGTTGTGCAAAAATGCTGTTTGCAATGCACAAAAAATGGTAATACACTTGGAAAATCTTATTTGATCTAAACTGTTCATTCCTAGGAAGATAATATAAACCGTGATAGAATCATATAATGGAGAAGGGAGATGACATATCTTAAAATGAGGAGTTGTATTAAAGCAGAGAGGTTGGAAGAATCAGAAAGGAGATCTAGGTATTACCTAAATCTCACCTTTCAGGAATTTTCTTTGCTGTGGTTTGGCTGTTAAAGTAGGTAGTTTGAACTACTAATACCATAACAGTTTTTTAGACAAGTATTCAAGAGTGGAACATGTAAATATCCCATGTCCAAGTTTAATGAAGTAAACTGTTTGGAAAACAGATTGGGGTAGAGAAGTCTCTTTTGGAGTTGCAGTCATTGGTGCATAAATGGGACTTTTCTGTTTTAATTTTCTTCTCTTTGAAAGTGGTCTTGCAGACATCAGAGGTAATATTTTGAAGTAATCATAAATCTCTTTGCTTATTGTGTGTGCGTTAACTGTCAGAAGCTATATGGCTGTTGAAGAATGGCCCCTATTGGCCTGGGCAGGGCCCAGGACCAGCACTCTTGTGCTGCTTCCAGCCTAGAGCTGTGGCAGGCATTTCTGCCTGGCACCCCCCTGCATCATATCCTGGAGTTGTATTCCAGTATCTGAACACTGGTATGTTTCAGATGTGCATACCTAAATTACAGCTTTTCCTTCTCTCCCCTTCTGCTCGAAGTCATCCATTAAAATGAAAAAGCAGCTAGAAGAAGATGTGATCTGAGACTCCCTGAGCTGGGGGATGGAGACCCCACCAAGCAAGCCCAAACTGCTGCCTCTCCAACTCTGTACAGTTTCCCCACTGTTCCAAGTTCTGTGTGAATAATGGTGGCTATGAGATTCTTGCATCTACTACATTCAGGCTAACCTGATAGAGACCCTGGGTCTTGGAACTATGGATGTGTACAGCAGTAGCTCATAAGTTGTGGTCAGAAGAACAAAAATAAAGCAAGCATGGGGAAACTATATTGCAAGTTCAGTCTTTCTGGGATTTGGAAAGGCTTTAGGTTTTCTAACAACCTACACAAAGTCTATTTTCTTCGGCATGGTACAGGGAAGCCTTAATCAGCAATATCAAAATGACATTCAGATGTATACAATGGCACCTAAGGTATTTTTTTAATGTTCTTTTACAAAAATATAGATGTAATAATATAAAAATACTCTTTTACAGCTGCCAGGCCAGCAATACTGTGTAGCTTTACACTCAGTCACATTTCATGTGAGAGTATTGGAGTTCTTCTGTGGATGTTAAGTTTCTAGCTGGCACTGCATGCACTATCCAATCCACGTGCAGACACCAGCAATAGCAAAAGCTGCAGGGCCAATGCTTTTTCAGGATGTGGTGATCTGTAGGGACACAGACAAGGTTGGGTGATTCTCGCTGTTAGAGGGAAAGAGGATCCCAGCTCATCAGTTGAAAATTAGTTATGTGGCATTCTTTTAAACGTTGCACATGCCAACAGTCTAGCTTCTTTGCTAAACAACATTGTGATGATACGAGGAATTGTGTAAGACAAAAATACCATGCTTTCTTTTATTTTAATGATATACAAAACCGAAAGGTGATATTATTATATTATGTGTTGTTTCTTTGTTTGCTTTCAGATAATGAGCAGCAAACCTTTAGTGAAAAAAAAAACAAAACCACAACTGTCAGGATAATTAGAATTTTTCTTTCAAACACTGCTTCTGTTTCCCTTCAGATTTTCTGTGAGTAAGAGACCATTATCTTATCACAGCATCCCATTTCATTGCTGGACTCTCCTAATGAAACTGGAATTTCTTCAAGAATCTAGGAAATCACTAACAAGAGATTCACTGAGCAATAAGGTTTCCAATTTCTGAGTTCTAGACACTTCTTCAGGGACTCTCTTGACAACTGTAAACTTCTTTTAAATAAACATTGACATGCCAGTTTGAGAAGTAATGAAGTCTCTTCTCTTTGTGCAATATGAAACAGTAAAAAAGATGTGTATTTTCAGTTATTTTAATGGCTAGAATTGAAGCTAAAACAATAGGTAGTTTGATTATACCAGAAATTTAAAATGCATTACTCTGTTGTTACTGATAAATTGGAATCCTGATTTGCAGTTATCTAGAGCAGTAAATTATCCAAAATTGATATATATATATCTACTCTGAGTGATATGTGTTTCATATGAGGTTAGATATTTATTTATGATCATACCTCATTTTATTGGTCTGGTAAATGTAGCTATTTAGCAGATATTTACTGGTGATTATAATTTTAGTAGTATACGTATATAATGGAAATTTTAGATGCTAGCCCTGGGAAAGTGCTTTTCTTTTTTTTCTTTCTTTCTTTCATTCTTTTTCATTCTTATTATTTGTTTTATTTTATTTTATTTTGTTTTATTTTTGTTTGATAATGGTGCTTAAAATAGTCTCCAGTCCTCAAGAAGCTGGATTATTGTCCTCACAATGAGAAATGAATTTTCTCTTAAAGCTTTATATATTTGATAGTATTAGGTGTATTGACTGAAATACAAATGTACAGATACTGAAAACAACTTTTTAGATTAATAAAAAGTTTAGCTCTGCCGTGAAAAAAATGGAACTGATGAAAAATTCCAGGTAAATCTCATTCTTTGCTCTTCCTTCCTATATATTATTATACCATGTTACTGTAATTATATGACTTCCATTGATTTGATAGACATAAGCCTTGCTTTATAAGGAGAGAAAAGTACAACAATTTTCTACGTGCAGAGTGATTCAGTTCTGACATTGTTAGAATTTAGGATCACTGGTACTGCACAAGGTATGTAACAAATATTTTTCTTCACAGTAATTGCACATTTTCTGATTTTGCATTTTCCTTGAATTCCGTTAATGCAAAAGAGAATTATCTACTACAAATTAGACAGTATGCTCTGCTTCTGACACAGGCTACTTTTGTACTGTTTCCTCAGATGTTTAGTTTTGCTTCTAGTAAGGCTTGTGAAGTATTTTTATTCTTTCTCAAGTAGATAAAACTTCAATTAAATTATTATTATATTACTTTCCTCTGTGAGATCTGTCCTAGTCCAGTAACATATTTGTCCCATTTAAAGTAATAGAAGAGTACAGATATGGAAATAAAATCAGCAGCAGCAATAACTAAGCAATGGGAGTGATTTTCATTACTTTTCCAATAAATTTGGAAATTGTTTTGCTGGATAGTTCTTAACTTCTGCAGGAATCTTTACTTAGAATCATAGACTTCAGTTTGAAGGAACCTTTAAAGTTTATCTAGTCCAACTCTTCTGCAGTGAATGAATGCGGTTAAAGTCCTTCAGTTACTGTTCAGTTCAAGTTTGAATGCCCTATTTATTGTGGAAAATAAAAATATGGCCAGGAAAAATAGGAATTGTGACTTTCTTTACAGTAATTGAGAAATTATTTGAATACTTTTTATATGGAAATAAATGTCTTTTCCATTTTTTGTTCTTGCTTCTTGTGTGTGTGCTCTTAGTTTGGCAAAGTTATGCTAGGAGATATTGGTGGGCTTTCTTTCTTTTTCTTGAAAGTCATTTAAGAAAGGATGTTGACATATTCCTTAGTATGGATGTTTTTTAGCAATATAATCAGTGTTCTAATAGTTTTTTTCTGTTTAAAAAAGGAAAATATTCCAAACTGTATTTCATCAAGGAGTGTGTTTTTAATATTTCATTCTACAGTGATTCCAAGTGGTTATTACATAAGGATCATAAAATCGATGGGAATTGTACCAATGTGAGCACTGTATGCTTAAAGTCCGAATATTACTATGTGTAATCATGGCTACTTATGCTTACCTATAATTGCTTGCTCTGAAATTTTAGGAGAGCATTTGCCATAAGAATTGGCATCATGGCCACTCACTTTAAATTCTCAGTTGTGGTCCAGTTGCTTGAGGGTGGGACTCTATAGAAGAAAATTACCTTAGGAGTCAATATTGGCTGTTAGAGGAAATGTCATAATATGTGGAGAGGGTCAGGGGTGAGGCTAACTGGGTAGGAGTATGTACATTTCAAGATATTGTCAGCGCTTCATTCAATCTTACAGGCATAGGCTGCATCTTTTCTATCCTACAGCATCAAAAATCCTTCATAGTGGAAGTGGGAAGTGAGTGGCTGCAGGAATTTCCCCCACATCCATGAAGGATCCCAAAAATGATCGGAACTCCCAGAGCTTTAATGAAAGACTGTTACATCCTGCATACTGGTCAAATTAGAGAACAACAGCAATTATCCAACATGGGTCCTACTCTTCCCCTGGGGTACTTTGTCTTTTGCAGTGCTAGTGCAGGTACCAGTTGTTGCGGCACAGACTCACCTGGAGACTGCCGTCAGTCTACTCAACAATAAGTAGAGCTACTTGCTTGTGTTGACAAACTTTCAAATAAAGGAAAACAATAATGCAAGATTAGCTATATTCCCTGTTTGAACTGTTAATCTCTGTCAGGCACTTAGTGAAAGGTTCTATGCATGAAGGGTACCCACCTGCCTACGGATGCTGGCTTGAAACCTAGCTCCTACTCTAACAGTCACTCTAAGTTGGTCTTGTAATTCTGATGTTTCAGAATTGGACCACATCAATATTGAGTTCATAACTCTCCTAAGGATATATATATATATTTCATTAAATTCAATGTTTCTACTGAGGTACATTACAGCCCATTTCACTTTAGCTCCTCTCCAACTAGAGCATAGAGAATATAGCATGGGATGGGTTTATGAGCAGCACACTGAAAGCAATTATCACTGGAATTGAATCCACATCAGGATACCGAGGGGTGATTATACTATTTAACAACTGTTAAATGGTGTTAATGGCTAAATGTAGACCATAAGTCCAAAAGATTAGTACACAGAGAAATTCAGCTGGCATGTAAATTAAAATGGCATGTAAGTTAAACAAAAATAGATAATTTAGAAATATATTTGCCACTGAAAACCCACTGAAAAGCTGTATATTTTAGAGCAGCACATTTAGATGATGCTAGTTATCTTAAATTTTCTTAAGTGAAATACTGGTGGGGTAAGGAAGAACATTTTGCATATTTTTAATGTATTTTAAATTGAATAAAACAATTAGCTTAAAGTACATTTGGGAGTATGTGTTTAGGCGCATCATATTCATTTCTGTGTTCCAGAGCTATGGGCTGCTTATTGTTACTTTGCTGCATTACACACAACTTGGTTTTAGCTGGATGATAGAATCCAGATAACAAGAGTAGGCACTTCAGTACCCAAACTAAGACTTTGTCTTGGAGATAACACAGTATTTTAGAAACAAAATGTTTTTGCTTCAGTTCAGCAATTCAGAATATTTTTTTGTAACATCACCTATCTTAACAGAGGAAGCTTATTCACTTCTGATAGAAAATGTTCTTAAAAATTATTTAAAACTTTTTTTTTCTGTAGTAGCTTATATCTCTCTAATGATCACTCTGAGAGAATTTAAGGGTATTATTCAAGTTTGCATTGATTTTTACCTGTTCTATCATCTACAGTAGTTTATTTCATATTTGCCTTACCACCAAGGAAAGACTTTCCTAAAATCCCTTACTTAAAAGCAGTTTTTCTGAAATCCCTCAGTTCCGTACTGTGGGAACATGAAAATCTGAATCCTCTGTTCTGACTTAAGCAATATAAAACCAAGAAGATGGTGCCCCAGTCTGTCTGATGGGAAGAGATCCCATGTAGTCATTCTGAGTTAAGCTTCTTGCAACTGACCTACAGTACATATAGGCTACTCCCATCTTTGGCTTCCTGTGTGCCCAGCTCAGGTCCTGATAACTTTCAATACTGAAGTCTTTATGACATGGAAGCAGTGATAAACATAGCAGAAAACTGTGAAACATTTTGTAGAATCTCGATTTATTGTGATAAAGATGGCTACCTATATTTTTTTATTATGTCGATGATGAATTTGATACTCCTTTTGGAAGGTATAATCTTCACTGAGTGAAAAACTAGCTGAATGGCCAGGCCAAGAAAGCGGTGGTGAATGGAGTTCAGTCCAACTGGCAGCAGGGTCCAGGTGGTGTTCCCCAGGGCTTGGTAATGGGTCACATCCTGTTTGGTATCTTTACTGATGATCTGGATGAGGGGATTGAGTGCACTCAGTAAGTTTACAGATGAGTGGTGTGTTGAACAGGCTGGCTGGGGAGGTAGTAGAGTCACTATCCATTCGGGTTTTCAAGAAGCATGTAGGTGCAGCAATTAGGGAGATGGTTAGTGGGTATAGAGGTGATGGGTTGGCAGTTGAACTAGGTAATCTTTGTGGCCTTTTCCAAACTTAATGATTCTATGAAATACAGTCACAGCATATTGACGTATTAGACTCCTTAACATTATTTATATTGATTTTTTTTCCCCTTTTCCTACATTTTTTGAGATTTTTCTAAGATCTTTATGTAATCAGTTTTAGAGTTTGTCCACATGAACTTCACTGGTGTTGCATACTTCAGGAGGCATTCTCAATAGCTAAGTATCTACTTAATATGGGCCAATTCCTTAAAGATCTTTGATTGCCTTTAAATAGCAAATTCCATTAGGAGCACTTAAACACAGATGGGATATTACTCCAGATAGATGGGTATGTGTAAGATTCATTAAGCATATAACTTTTTATGATAACTGTAAGGATATAGGGTATCTTGCTCAGAGTCCAGGTCTCACTTTCCTTCCCTTAATTCCATGTTATTAAGGTTTTGGTTTCTCAAGAAAACAGATGGCTACCAATTTTAAACAGGTGTTCACACATCACTTTTTAAAGCTTAAATGCTGAACAGGTTTAGGTTGAAGTTTGCTTTGGTACAAAGGGAATTAGTGCTTTGAAAGATGTCTGAGTAGAAAATCATTTTGTGGAAGTAAAATAGTTCCCTGGAAATACAGTTATGTATATTTGTTCTATGAACCTTTGCTCCTATAGAATATGATGAGAGCTAGAGGCTTTAAAGGGACAGTTTATTTTCAAATCCTGTAGTGTACATCTTGATGAGAACATAGACCTTGCTGTAAATGAAAGAGGAGCAAGTCAGCAAGCATTTACTTTTAAAATTCTTCCAGATTATATGAGTGGGTTAGCATCTTGCTGTCTGTTCAGAATGCAAATACAGAGAACTAGATTTCCTGTACTTGGAATCCTATGCATATTTTGTAATTTGTTATGTATCCTCTAGTAAGTGGTTGTAAATTTACTTTAAATCTGAAAAAGAAAAGCTTGTTAAAATAGTGTATGATGTCAAATTATAAAACAGCATGGTGCTATTTAAGGCACTGAAGTTTGACACTATTGTTCAGGGTAGGTGCTGTATAATTTCATTGTTCTGCCAATTTTGAGTTGATAGAAATATAAAAAGTATCAGTTAATAATAGAACAGTGTTGGGCTGTTCTCACACAAAGTTTTTTCTTTCCACTTCTCATCAAAGATTCAAGAAGTCACTGTTGCAAGTGAGATCTCATGTGAAGACCCTATTATATCTTACACTATACATATTTCAGCATATATAGTAGTATCAAGAGTACAGATAATTTAAATTAATATACATTGATCAAAAGAAAAACGTGCATTTCCATGCTTGTTTGTTTTCTAATTAGCAGATATCTATATGCAAATTCTAAAAAATGAGGTGTACTAGCCACTTGATTTGCTCTCCTGTATGGATTCTGCCACCTCGTGGCACTCAGCAAGTGGAAAAGATTAGCAGTTAAAATCTCTGTCCGTTTCTTCCCATGTTGATGTTCTCTGAATGATTGAGATGGAGTAATTGAGCAGAACCTTAACTTTCCTTTTGGCAGCCCTTCCAGGGTACAGGAGACTTTTCTTGCTACATTTTGTGATAATTTGTACAATATTTTCCCTCCAGAGTGCACAGTGAAACGTACTGACAGATAACATTTGTTCATAAATATGAGTCAGGGACATAGGTACTAAGGATTGTTTCTATAATCCAAGTTTTCATTCTGTAAGGAAGGGAAACTTTTGTTCTAGGCTCTTTAATGTCATAAAATATTGGATTTTAATCTATTCCCTGGTGTATGAAAACTGCGTCTGTATTAGTGGTATGGTGCAGATTTGCTTGCCATTTGACCTTAGAGCCTTGCTGCACTTAAAAAAAGCATACTCAGGGTGCTCCTTGAGTGGAAAAATGGTGAAACTAAGTAAGGATGCAATGTCAACCAACAGTTAGAGCTGTCCGCATGCTGAGTGGATACCAAGGGTGGTCTGCAGATAGCCCAGGTTTAATTTTTCTATAAGGACAAATAGAGGGCCTGTAGTCTTGCAACCATGGCAAGAAACATGAACTTCTCTTTTGGATGAAACTTGAACTTCTTCACACTTTACATGACAACTTAGACATACAGTAGACTTGTAGATGTGCTCTGTGGACTTGACTATATACTTAGAGGAGAATTCCAAAGTTTTCTGTAGGAAAGACATACTATATGGTGAGTTTGTTACTTTAAAGCTAAAAATATTCATACTCACCCCAAAAGATCGTTTAATCAACTAGAAATGTATTAGAACTGAGGAAATAAATGAGAAAGATTGCCAAGGAGGTCCTTCCGAAATTCTGAATGTAATTGTATGGATTCTTTAGTTTTTGGATAGACTTCATCATAGTGTGAGTATATAGATATATAATATTCATGCTTTTTGTTTGCTTTAAGATGTGGGATAAACATGAATTTGATATTGCAGACATTGCTATGTTGGAAAAAGATGTCGCTAAAAAAAAAAAATTCTGAAATTGTTCTGCTCTACTTATTTTCCAAACGAACTGTTTTCTTGTGAGCTACCATAACAGCTAGATACTAGGGGAAGGAAACATAAAAAATCTATTACCTCTCTAGTCAAGTGAACAATAGGATTAGGTACACCAAAGCAAATTCCTTTCGATTGTTGAATGACGCGGTTGATGTTTCCTATTAGGAACAAGAAGGTTTTGTCTGAGGCCAGTGTACTTTTTTATAGGTCAAATGAAATTTACCATAGCAGAATCAAAGCAAAATCTATTTTATGAGGGCTTACAGAGTCATACTAAGAAAAGTGTTAGTTGAAATGAGCCAAGAATTATTGCCTTAGTTCACCAGCAACAGGGAGCAGGTTAGCTAATTCTGTACATGCTGAGTCAAATCCTCAGTTGGTATAAATCAGTATAGCTCTATTGACATAGCAGTTCTGTACTGACATTCAGTACTTGCAGACGTGGCCCACCATGCTAAAAAGGCCCTTCTGTGTTCTGCTGTTGTGAAGTCTGCTGTGCTAATGCAATTTCATGTGAATTTCAGGCACGCTTTTAATCTGCCTGGATGCAGAGGGGTGCAAAATCAAGTTGGTTTTTTTGACTTTGCGATTTTAGTTACAGAGCCAAACGTGCCATTTGCACACATCATTTAGTCTTGGTGCAGTATGTTTTTATTGTTGCACTACTGAGCACCATAGTATGTGCGTGTTAGTAAGCTGCTAATGGATGCCTCAGCATTGATTATCTCGAATGTAAATTTTATCATATACAATACATAAGAATATACTTAGCTTTTATGCTGTCCCACATGCACAAAGCTTATCCTGGCTGCTGTATGGGAACTGTTGAATCACGACCTGAACCACTGATGGGTCACCTGAGGTGAGCACTGAGTCAGCCACAGGGGCACAGGTGAAGGTATACCTGATATACCTGTCAACGGCAAGCCTCTATCATCATAAATGTGAGCCACTCTCTTTTGCTATTGGTCTGTATATGATCTATATAGGCCTACTAAATTATACCATCTTCTGTACTATTTCCATTGAGTACCATTCTTGGGAGTTATTTACCCTACAGCTGCCATTACACGTAATGCCAGGAACAGAAATACCCAGAATAGATAATTATTTGTATAGGCTGCCAGACCCTGTGCTCACTATGCTTCTGGCTGTGGATGAGGAGGAGGTATGAGGTTTGGTGAGTGGGCTGTGGCTGTGTCCTTGTTTTTGTTGCTGTGGGAGCATGCAGCATGCCCTCTGTGGATGTCTGCTTTACTACTCTGCACTTGTTTCCCTTCTTTCCAGGAACTTCAGTAATTATTTGCATTCCTGTC